>WUAM01000209.1:1932661-1975005 GCA_024336885.1 Actenoides hombroni
CTTTTTTTTTCTTTTTTTCTTTTTTTCTTTTTTCTTTTTCTCCTTTTCCTTTTTTCTTTTTCTCCTTTTCCTTTTCCTTTTCCTTTTCCTTTTCCTTTTCCTTTCTTTTTTTTTTTTTCTTTTCTTTCCAGCTAATAATTACCAGGAGGTAATGCTTGTAACCTAGTTTTTAGTAGAAATATTAAAAAATAGATTATTAAGAGAAAAGAAACAAATCATGAGTTAATTCGATTTCTGCTAAATGTAAAGGTAATTTTATATTATAAATAACTGCTTTAGTATTAAGTGATAATCTGAAAAACTAAAATAATCAAAAGCAAAAGTTGTCTAAAAAGCTAAAAAAATTCTCTGGATCTCTTCAGCTCAGAATGAGTGCCTGAAGCTAAGTTTTCTAGTTTTGTGTGATGAAAACATGCAAAGTCTTAATGAGCCAGTCACAAAATTTGTTTCTTATTCTGTATAGCTGTATAATTTCACAGTGAGCGCCAGGAAACATTCTACGACATAACTGGAGCTTAATGAAACCCTGAGGATTTTATATTATGGTAAGTGTCAATTACTGAAGGCTTTTTTTTTTAGAGATACTAGGAGGGAGTAACCATTTTGCTCAAGCACCTGAGAATTCCTTCTTTGAGGCTCATTTGGCCTAAGTCAGAAAAAGATGATCCAGTAAGCCTGAGTTCATATTTATATCCAGTGAAACATAGCACATTTAAACATTTTCACATCCTTGCTTTTATTCACCACAAAATTAAAAATCCATATGGGTTTGAATTGTTAAGATACAAAGGCTTAACTCCACATGGAGTAATTCATATGCTTACATCTTAATACATATAATCAATTAATGTCTGCCTTTGATATGTGGAAGCCTATATCTATCTTGAAGAGTGTTTCCTAATGCAGTATTTTGTATTTTTAAATTTTAATTGCAAAGAATTTACAATTATTCTGTGGGAAAACCAGAATAATCTGCAGAAATAGGGAGGAAGATGTAATAAGGAGCATTTTACTTTGTTATGCCTGTATCCTTCACAATTGCTGGCAAAGCTAAGTCTGAATTTCTACATGTACTACAGACACTTTTTGTCTTTTAATCTGATACAGAACAATTTATAAGCAGTCTTCCTTTCCTCCTTCCACCAGTTTCCCACATGCCTATGCACACTGGCTTGGTGAGCTGCATGCAAGCCATAAAGCAGCTAGCATATATCACAGGGCCTGTAAATATTTTACTCATTCTTGCTTTGCCTGCATTTGAATTTGACGTCATGGACCTATGAGTATTCATCTACTCATCTTTCAGTAGCACTGTGGGCCTGAGAACACCGCCTGAGAGGGTCCCTGGTCTGGAAAATCAGGAGATTGAGACACACAGAGCTCAGTGAGCATAGAGTTTAAATACAACATAGTGATAATTTTACTATGTCACTGTACTGAGGATATGATAGTCAAAAACAATGACTGCAAAAAATATACCTGATGTGCTTATGTCTTCAGTTATGCTATCAAGGCCCGCATTTCTAAACTTTCAAATAGTTCCTAAAAATGCCTACAAACAGTCCAGATAGTTAAGTACCCACAAAAACACATGTCAGCTAAGATTTCCAATGCCTACACTATCATGGAGTTTTTGAAACCTAATGTGCCTGGGGACTTTTTAAATTACCATGTGCATCACAGGGATTTCCCCATCTAGATATTTTTAAACATCCATATTTAAATCAGTTCCAAGAAACCATCTGAAAATTCCTAATATAACAGTGACTTGAGCTTGCATAGATGTAACCACTAATCTTCAGAACATTTTCTATTACTGTTCAGGAGGTGGATGCCAGGGCTATGAATTATGCAGAGTTGTGACAGAACAGACCAGTGTCATTCCAGTACATTATGCAAAAGATTCTTGAAGATAGATCCAAGGGCTGGTGACAGGCAAAAGAAAAAAATAAATACATATTTCAGAGTAAGGAGAAAACCTCAGAAGATAAATTTAGTACAAAAATAGTAATCAATGTTTCCTTTTGTGACAACATGATACTGTGAAAGTAAGATAAAACAAGATCATATTTTTCACTACATAATTCAGTTTTAACATACATTTATTTCAAAACCTATTTTTCACCCCAAAAATCCCACTTTTGATTTTCAAAACTCATATGATAGGGATATGGACTGTGTAGCTGAAGAAAACCTCTGGAAATATTTGGTAAAGAACCAAATATGAGCTGCCCAGAAATCCTACAAATGATATGCAGCAGAGTAGACCTGAATATCTGGCTGGCATCAGCAGTGTACCTTTCATCTGGAACTACATTACCCGCAAAAATCTTTTTAGTGATTTATACATTCTCCTTTTAGATGTATTGAATGGTTTGGGAAATGAACCATGTGACTAGCAGGAAGCGAAATCCCTCTTAAATCCTTGGAAACACAAAGCAGAAGGCTCAGAAGGTAAAGAAGAAGGCAGCTTTCTATGCTTCAGTGCCTCACACCTGGCTGTGAGAGGAATTAACCAGATGAGCAGTTTAAATTAAAAAAAAAAAAAAGAAAAGAAAAAAAAAAAAAAAAGGATACTATTGGGACTTCCAGTTAGTCTGTAGTGATTAAGGACAAATGCTAAATGAAAGGGCCAGTTCCCCATAACCACAAAAGTTAAAATACCTAATTTTCTCACAGCTTCTTCAGGTTTTGTGTAATCATGTCATTCTTTTTGTATCTCATGAAATACAGTATTCAGACTTTATTATGTGTACCTAGTTTCGGATGCCCATTGTTTTAAAAAATGAAAATGCATAAGCTATTTGTCTGCTTATTTAGTAATCTCTGCACTTCACTAATGCACTAGATTTTTGTTCTTGCAGGCTACTTTGACTATTATCATGATTATGAGCAACAGATACCAACTTGTAGACTTAAGTTTTCTATTTTTACTTGCCTTTCTCTCCATTCATATTGTATGCAATTAATTCTCCTCCTCATCTAACTTTTTCACTCACCTTTTTTTGTCATTTTCTTTCTATTAGCCTCTGCTGGTCCAGATTTTTTCCATTCATCCCCATGCTTCCTGTCCTCTCTTTCTCTTCAAAATTTTTCTTTGTTTTTATTACAACTGAGACTATTTTTTTAGTCAATAGTAAATTCACCCCAAATAGTGTAATGATGGTGATTTTTTGGACTCAAATCTATTTTCATTCCAAACAAACATGTCTACCAAAATTTTGCCATTATACTGATATATATTATTTCTGTAGTTCTTTTACTTTATGAGCCTGAGATAAGGAACACAAAAAAGCCAATGGTAGCCAAAGGTCACCAGGGTGACAAAGACAGCATGCTTCAGAATGGCATAGTCCTTAGCAGACGGATGTTAGCCAACAGAGAATATCTGGCTGCAGGGCCAGGGCTGCTTCATGACCTACCTTCTTTTAACAATACAGATGTAACAATGTATAGCTCTAACTGGTATGCTAGCTCAGTACCTGCACACTGAGGCATAATCAGTATTAATGTCTATAATCATGACTGCTATTTGTAATTATCTCTTGTACTGGTGTTTTTTTAATTTCTTCTAATTTTTTTTTTTAATTGGAAAAGCTACAGAAACATACTAGGTAAAAATTATATGTGTAATTGGACACTAAAAATCTTCTTTTGGACTGTTTCGTTCGATCACTTATGACATTTTTTTTAAAATAATAGAAGGTATTCAAGACAAACCAGAATATTTTATACGCTTGTGAAATGTGGTGCTCAGGCCCTCAACCCACTTTGATCAAAATTTTGGAAATGAAAGTGTCTTTAACTGCAATAAATACTATGGTTTTATGGCTGCTTGTTTTCTGTCAAAACATTTTTGAGTGAAATTATTCAACCTCTGATTTCACATGTTCATCAACAATTTATCCTCTTCACCAATTTTCTGTAATAAACTATTCCCTGAAAAAAAGTTACTCAGCTCTTATCACAGCAGTTAACAGTCACAAAAAGTCACACACTGGCAAACCATTGTGAGAATAAGTAGCATAATTTTTATGTTGAGAGGATGAAACAAAACAATTTCTCTCCTGTATGTGCAATTCACAGAATCTCCTTGAATGCTTTTAAATAAATATTATGTTGCAAAAAGGTCCTCTGAGCCCAGTTCCAACTAAATAGCTGTCAACGGAAGACCTAGAGTTAGGGAGTGTTTCTATGGCTTTTGCCTTGCAACTTTTCCCCTGGTTTACACAAGTGCTTATCTGAAAACTTGACACATTTAGTTTGCTGGAAACATGGAAAGAATTTGACCCATTGTTTTAGGTTCTCAGGAATGTATATTTCCTATTTAAAAAGGTTGTATCTCACTCAACTCTCTTCATCTAAACATAATAAGTAAACCTAAATGAAGATATTCATATTCTCTCCAGAGTTAAGGGAAGCAGACAGTGATTGTGTCCAGATGATGATGGCATACACACTGATGGTGGGCCCTAACCCTCCTGGCCACCTGGTGGCTGTTTCATGCCCTGGGTATGGCATGAGAACACAGGACCATTTGAAAGCACAAGACTCTAAAAATTAGGACAGGAATTTAACCAGGCCTGGAATGAACTGCCTTCTGACAACACCTGTTTGGGTTTTTTTTTTCTCAGAGAGGGCTAGCAGATTTCATTCAGAGGAGACTCTGGCAGCAACCAAAGGTACAGGTAGTATCTAGATTCCAGTAGATACCAAAATCAAAACAGTTTGGTTTGAGATGTCGTAGTGTACAGGCACAAGCAGCTCTCCCTCTGGCAACTCTAGAAATACTGCACGAGATTATGTCATATTACACGTGTTTGAAGTGATTTAAGTGCCGTGGGCTAAGTCTCACCCCAAATGGTAACAATTTAGCAAAAATGTAGATGGTTTCACCAGCACAAAAGACCTTGGAGTCCTAGGGGATAGCAAGTTATCCATGGGACAGCAATGAGCCCTTGTGGCCAGAAAGGCCAATGGCATCCTGGGGTGCATTAAGAAAACACTGTCCAGCAGGTGTAGGGAGGTTCTCCTCCCCCTCTACTCTACACTAGTGAGACCATATGTGGAATATTGCGTCTAGTTTTGGGCTCCCCAAATTAAGACACAGGGATCTACTGGAAAGAGTCCAATGGAGAGCTACGAGGATGATTAAGTGACTTGAGCATCTCCCCTGTGAAGAAATACTGAGGGAACAGGGGCTGTTTAGTCCTGAGAGAAGTCTGAGAGGGGACGTTATTAATGTCCATAAATATCTGAAAGGTGGGTGCCAAATGGAAGGAACCAATCTCTCTTCTGTAGTGACCAGCAATAGGACAAGGAACAATGGAACAATCTTGAGCATAGAGGGTTCCATCTCAACATGAGGAGGAACTTCTTTACTGTGAGGGTGATGGAGCACTGGAACAGGCTGTCCAGAGAGGTTGTGGAGTCACCTTCTGTAGAGACTTTCAAAACCTGTCTGGATGCATTCCTATGCAACATGCCCTAGGTGATCCTGCTTTGGCAGGTGGATTGGATTTGATAATCTCTAGAGGTCCCTTCCAACCCCTAACATTATATTGTATGATTCTATGATATTATTGCAGTGTAGAACTCTTCAGTGCTTTTGCTGTTGAATAATTGTCATATACAAAATGCCACTTTGGCCTTATTGGTCTCTGTACTTTGTCTATATTGAAGTTGTTACTTCAGTGCAAGAGAGCAAAGAATATCACATGCTTCTACTGTAGGTGTTGTACATAACTTCTCCTCTCTGGAGAGTTTTCTCCTGTTCAAAAACCAGTTGAGCTGCACTGCTAGGTCTGTGATTCCTACATAACTATTTTATTAAAATACATGTTGGGTTACGCAAGAGAAGTCCTATCTCTTAAAATACCATTTGAGCCTAAGAATTGTGGAAACTTAGCTTACTGTTGTCTTTACCAAACGAAGTACCAGGAGTTAAAACTGAGAAACACTATGAATATCCAAACTTTATTAATTTTTTTCAGTGGAGGGGGTTGGATTCACAGTTTCCACTAACATAATTTAATGATCTATTCAGAGTCCTTTTATTTTGTGACAGTATAATAATAGCATTTCAATGAAATTATATCAATGAAATATTCATATTGTCTACACAGCCCTTTCATTTTATACTTCTGTCCATTTAATTTTATATTTCTCAGCATAGAATCCATGGGCTCTACCTTACTTGAATTTATAACTATTGAGCAATATATTACATATATACTTTTTTCCACACTTCTGGTATTGGACGGATGATTAAAATTTTAATAAATAAAGAAGTAAAATATAATGTACTTTCTGTTGTTTTTCTAGATATGTAAACTAGGTTTCTGATTGGTAGGAGAATGAGTCTAGGCAGAACATTAAGCATCCCATTAACTTTGATATATAAATAAGCATTCATTAAGAAGACTTTTCTCCATTCAGCACTGGAATAGTGAACTCCTGTAAGATTAAAATGCTTTTATGGAGAATTAATTATTATAGGAAACATTTGGACAGACCCACTTGACTTTATAGATTTTTAAGATAATGCCATTTTAGAAATTCTCTTTATTTTTGTAATGGGAGCTTTTGATTATTTAAAAAGAGATTTTGTACTTTCAATGTGCTGTTTCTGATGGACTTATGCATTTGGTTTTCCTATAGAACACAATGTGACACATATTTAAGTCAACCTTATTTTACAGTCTTCCAACTGCTTTGTTCCTCTGGGCTTAGAGGAAGGTTTGCTGTGGGTAGTCTGTAGTAACATGCATGAGCAGTCTTATGCTATATAATTTAAGTTGCCATCTGTTTAAAGAAAAACTCTTAAAAAAACCCCCAATCTGCACACTGCACTGGATTTAAAAGAAAAAAAGCAAAACAAAACAGTCAAAGAACACTAGAATTACAGATGTGCTGGCATTTATCTGCATAATTATTTAGCAAATTTGGACATTCTTCTATTTATGTTTTGTTCAAGAACAAGGTATGATCTTTAATCATAGAATCAGAGAATGATTTAAGTTGCAAGGCACCTTTAAAGACCATTTAGTTCCGACACCCATCATGGGTAGGGAGGTCTTTCACTAGGTCCAGTTGCTCAAAGCCCTGTCCAATTTGACCTTGAACAATTCCAATGATGGGGCATCCAAAACTTCCCTGAACAACATGTTCCAGTGTCTCACCACCCTCATCATAAAAAAAAAATCTTCCTTGTATTCAATCTAAACCTGCAGTTTTTCAGTTTATAACTGTTGCATCTTGTCCTGCAAGTTACTATAGGCTCTTGAAAAGTCTTTTTCCATCTTTCATGTAAGCCCCCTGTATATATTGACAGGCACCAATAAGGTCTCCTAGTAACCTTCTCAAAAAAAAACCAAACAAGCAAACCAAACAATTTTTTTATATATGAATATAGTTTTCACCATTTGACTAGGAAAACTGACAATGAAATACAGATAGTCCTTCTGAGGACTGACATTTTCATGAATACCTCTAAACAGTTGTAGAGGAGATAGAGTCTGGTCTGCAATAATGTGAAACCCCTGTGATGGGTTGACTATGGCTGTCTGCCAGGTGCCCACCAAGCTGCTTTTTCACTCCTTCTTCAGCAGCAAGACAGTTTGTCAGATACAGTAAGGACAACACAGAGCTAAGGGCAGGAAGATCACTTACCAATCACATTTAGGACTGTTTAGGACTTCAGACTGTTTTTAATCTAAATATGGTTTGGCTGGTGCCTTTTCACTTCAGTAAAAAGAAGCGAAGATGAAGAGAACGGTTTTGATTTGCAGTGAATATAGATTTTCTATTACATGTTTGAAAATGCTAAGCTTGTAGAATAATTTTTTTTTTAGAATAATTTTAATCATATATTAAAACCAGGGATCACCAAAAAAAGCATGTTGTAAATAAAAGCAGTATCAAAATCCATTTATAGCTGTGGCATAGGATAATAATGTCTATTATTCTTGAGTATACTGTTAGATTTTTAGCAAAAGCAGCATCAGCTAAGAGGGTAAATGCAATGACATGACTGTCAATTAGAATTTAGATTTCAAATTAGGCTTAAATACTATTACTTGGAAAAAAATCTAATTCTGTAGCTGAATCCCTCCAGAAAACCTTGATCTTTTTTCACCTGCAGATACCCTTTAGACTCCTAGTTATTTTTGAATCTATCCTTTATTTCAGCTGTTACGGGTTTTTTTTTTTTGCAGTAGCTCTGAATTGTATAGGTTGCACTATGCAATCTTTGTACTAGACTAGGAAGTGCAATGATGTTTGCTTAATAAATTATAAAGATCTTCAGAAACCTATCACAATGATGACTCTTAGGTAAATTGACAACAACAGAAACAGAGATACAGTAACTGATACTCTTCCTGTAGTAAGTGATAACTTTTGCACCCACTATTTTTTATGTACATCTGCTATAGCTCTGATCTAATCTCTCGTATGAGTATACATATATATATATGTATATAAATGATACATAGGCATTTTCTTCATGAGTCATTTTCCTTAAATGTCTGTGCTGGTGGTACCACAGGCCATATCCATGGAAGAAATTATGATGGTACAAATAGTGAATTGTGACATCACTAAGTCAATCATCCAGGAGGAGGAATGTTTGTAAATAGAAAACAAACTTCTGTAAAACAATTTAGTAAATTATAGAGAGAAATGCATAATATTGTCTATGTAGTAGATCTATGTAGTAGTGTTCAAGGGCTTTTTTTCTGTCAAGAAACTTAATTTTTAAAAAGTTTACCGGAATATGATGGCAGCTCTTGAAATTAAATCACTGTCAAACTCTTTCAGCTGACAGAGTGAGCATATTTCAATAGCTTGATAGCAACAGTACCATATGCTGCAGCTAGTACAAAATTGTAAATTTCTCAATAGTAAAAGATTCATCATTTTAAGATGAGCAGGAATGGTGACTTTATTCTTGATATTGTTGTCTTTATTGATGCAACTTCTGACATAATTAGATTATATGAACCCTATGAACACACTCCTGTCTCAGGTTGCATTTTCTGATGGAAGTTTGCTGTAAGAAATAAATATTTCCTTTCATTTGTATATTTGCCATATAGCTTTCTTTTTTTTTTATTATTGTTCACTGATTTCTCCATCTCTCAACTTAAAAAAAGAATTGCATCACTACAAATAAATTATATTTCTCATATTCTTCTGAATATAAGTAGACATTTATGGCATTGCATGCATACTCTTACTCTTCTCCAAATTATCTTTCTTTAGAAATTATCATTTTACCTTGTGGCCTTTCTAGAATTGGACTGGTAGCAAAAATACTTAGCACCTCAACAGTCACATCGTACATTTATTATTGTCTTGCACACAGTAAGTCTTCTATCCATTTGTACTTGACATATGAAATGGATATCAATTAAATTTGAAAGAGTAGCTTCTGCTTTCAGTACCAAAGAATGTAAAATTTTCTTGTATTTAATTATTTACCCAAAGTATAGTCTAATAAGGTTTGGCAATAGAACTGATTAAATCTATTTGAAATTCTACTCTAAAATTGTTCATCTCAATGTCCGGAATTATTCATGTGTGGTTTTTAATCAGTATTTGTTCCCAGAGCACCCAAAACAGCCCAGAAAAGAATTATTGGATAACTTTTGCTTATGGGTGCCTCCTTTAGCCTATTCCAGGAGGCTGGCAAAAGATGTGTTACTGTAGAACTGATGGAAATAAAAGTTCCTTAATCTTTTATAGCTGTCATTTATAGCTCTAGAAAGGGTATTTAGAACTGCCACAGGAATAAGCAAAGACTTTTATTTTGAGAATTGATTAGCAGATGTTCATTGTGGCATTGTCTTTTCTGTACCTGACAACTGAAAGAATTCTGAAGAACTGTAAAGTCTATATAAATTACACCAGTGTCAGTAAGTATACATATTACAAAGTGTGTGAAAATTAGTATGTTCTGTAAAGCATCTCAAGTGAAATACCCTTGCAGATATAACCCGTCAATGCCAGTTTAAGATGCACAGAGAGTATTTTTCCAGCAGGTGGGTAATGCCTTCTAGGAATTATTAGAATACTGGGAATATTTGTGAATATCATATATTACATGTGTGATATCACTACGGGATTTTTTGTGGTGAGGTGAGTGTGTCCAAAGAAGAGCAATGAAGCTGATGAAGGGTCTAGATAATAAGTCCTATGAGGAGCAGATGTGAGAACTGGGGTGGTTTAACCTGGAGAAAAGAAGACTCAGGGTCAACCTTATCACTCTCTACAACTACCTGAAAGGAGGTTGTAGCAAGGTGGGCATCAGTCTGGGACCCTCCTCCTATTCTAAGAAGTCTCAGTGCTAATTGCTAACAGTTCAGACACTGCATCAGCTTGTTCCTTCAGTGCTTTGGGGACAATTTCATCAGACCCTGCCAACCTGAGTATGTCCAACTTTCCTCTGACTCTTCACTCCCTACTTTAAATTTCTGATTACAGGTAATGTTTTTTAATTCAACAGAAACAAAGAAATCATTTACATGCTAGTATTTCTTATTTCACCTGTTATTTGCTTGTGTTTGATATATAATAGCTCATTTGTCAGTGAATTATTAGAGCATATTAACATTTCTGATTTTTTCAGGATGCCCTATTTCAGAATTAATATTTTTGTGACAACTGGATTAGATTATGACAATTCACAACAGGACTTGATAACTTAGCTCAATGCATATTTTGAAAGCCCATGAAGTAGCATCTCTTGTTTCACTTTGGTCTGTCTATTAACTGAAAACTTCAAAAACATCATAAGAACCAGGAATTTTGCAACTGACTATGCTGGGTTTTCTCTTTGGTCTGAGATACTACACTTGCTTGTGGATAATAAATAAACTGGTACCATGGCAGGGGCTGGGGGGGGTAGGGCTGTATTCTGAGGTCCTGGGAGAAAGACAGATGGTGTGCAGGACCAGTGCATGGTGATAAAATAATATAGTTGAAAAGAGAGGGTGGCAGTTCTTGGGGACTCAGTGTAGATACTGAGTACCCAAGAAAGATGAACAAAGTGATGTAATGACTTGTTTTAAACTAGGTCTTCACTGATACATAAAGTGCTTTGACTGCCTCATCTACTATTGCTCAGGTGACTTCAAGAAAATAATCTCTCCTCTAGTACTTCTCCATTCACATATTTAAATCAAGGAAGAAAAGTCAAGTGAAGTATTTGGTGGGCCGGATAGGAAGCTGTTCACTATTTCACTTATCAAAGAGACTTTTTCAGTTGTTGTCTCCAGCCTCAGGGTGAAGATGCAGGAGACAAACAATCCTTGCTCATTTCTGATAGAAATAGTTTTGTAAGTTTTGGACACAGAGATGTATGGACGACCATTATGCTTTTGAGTTTTGATCCAGTGAGGAACAGGATATATGGCTGTATTTGTGCACTGGGAGAATCCTTAAGATCCAGATTAAGCACGGACCTAATACTGTAAAAGTATCCTATCGGTCTTTTCTGTAGCACATATAGCCAAAAGAGGTCAGAGGACAGGAAGACTGGACATCTTAAACTGTTGTTTCACTCACAATTATTTATCTTTCGTCATCATCCAGAGCTGAGGCTTCTAGTCAATACCTGCATTGCTACAATTACACCTACAAATGTTTTTATGTTGTCATTCAATTGCTGATGTAACCAGTACCTTAAAACAAGATAGGAACTCTGAAAGATTCAGACAACTGTTTTGAACAGCTAAACTTTCTTATGTGCTCAAATATCTTAGAAGTGTTACAGCTCTCAGGAAAACTCAATCAAAAGTAGTACTTCAAGAAATTTATTTTACCTTGCTTCTTTTTTTTGTTTTGGGACTATATATAATGGGTCAAATATTTATGACATATTAATGAAGCAGTGAACTGTGTATGTCTACACAACAAGTATAAATCAAATGGTAACTTAAGCGATTAATATTGTCATCTTGGCTTATTCAAGTGAACCTAGGTTCTATTTAGTGAAATTCTCCTGGAAATTTAACAGTATCTATTTAAAGTGAGGGAAAGAAAGAAATGCTGAAGGTGGTGATAATGAGTCATCAGGAATATCTGGCACTTATTCTTAGCTTTAAAGATTTTCCAGCACTTGGTGAGTGTACCCCATGCTGCTATAAAGCAAATGAACAAGGAGGCTCTAAAGATATGCTAAAAAGTGAAGTAATACTGCAGATTCTTTTTTCAGTGACTCATTAAAAAATACTGAAGTTGTTTTAAGAATTTCTCCCTAGGTCAATACAAGGAAAAAAATAGACCTTGATGTAAATGAGATTCCCTAGAGTCATAATCACTAACAGAGCTAGAGACAGGGCCCGGTATTTCTGCTTATCAGCATGCAGAGAAACTTACATTTGTGAACAATGTGCTGAATCATGAATTTATGCTATGTAGTTTTCGTCAGTTGCACTACAATAGGAAACACTATAGTCAACAGGAAACACTATTGTGACCAGTGGTATATTATGCTGATGAATTTTTTTTTCTTTAATTTTTTTTTCTTTTTTTTTTTAAATTATATTCTTATATATTTTTAGAAAAATAGCTCAGAAAGCAAACATCATCATTTTTAATAGAGACTCTCATTTTTTAGGACAAAATTCTTATCTCCTCTCAACAATGTACCTTTGTGATATCACTAAATGAGTTTTCCCAGTCCATCTCAGGTCAGAATTTGTCAAAGGAAAATAACTTCTCAGTTCACGTAATTTAAATGAAATTGGGATTGGAACAGTTTCTTGATGTGTAAGCAACAGGCAGTTACACAGTAATCAGTGTAACTAAACATACAGGATCAATACTGGTAATAAAACAGAATAGCAGCAATACCAAAGGCAGGATGTTAAACACATATTTTATAAACATGTCTATCTTATCCAAAATTTATCTCCAAAGGTTCTAATCACATCAAAACACACATGCATGCATATACAGACACAGACACAGAGTAACAAGCATACGTTCTCTCTAGCAGAATATGTGGATTGACATTAAATGCGCAGCCTCTTGGAAATGAGACTGTCCAGTTTGCACAGCCCTCCTCTGGGAGATGTGAAAGCTGCAGCTCCATGTGTCCAGTTGTTGTCCCTACCACACAAGAGGTGTAGCCACTCACCGGGGCAGGACCCTATTGGTATCAGGCAGGGAGGCTGCACTCTCTGGCCTAGGCATGGGCTGTGATGCTGTGAGGTGATTTCTGGCAGTGCCAAATCAGATTTCACTTCTGACATTTCCACTCCGAAGTCTCTTTCTTCTGTTATGAAAGTTCATGCTTTTTTATACTTATCAGGTTAATTCCTTCTTTCTATCAAAAGCCTTGTAATTCTGATTGCTTTCTAATTCTGCTGACGGTCATGTCCCTCTTTAAAATAATCAGTTTTAGGCAAATGAATTCAGACAGTTTTGAGTATTCAATCCAGACTGACATACTATTTCTACTTAAAATCTCATTTTACCAGTCTTTCCAGGACAATCACTTGCCAAGTGTGGGCTATACAAGTACTCTGCAAAATGTAGGCCTAAGACATTAAGTTCTGTGAAAAAGTGAAATAAAAATGAGGAAAAGATAAAATCGAATAGTTTAGATATGTTGAAAATAAATACAGCTGTATTAATTAAAAAGATTATCTGCAAACACTAGTTGAAGACTCTTAATATTTATCTTGTGTCCACTGAAATTAATTAGGTTATACTTACACATCTCCTTAGCAGAAGTCATCCAAGAAACACTTTTTAAAAGGTGTGAATGCAAATTGGAAACTATGAAATGCATAGTTTTTTTAATCTTCCAACAGAATTTCAGAAAGAAGCATGTTTGATGCCCAGCTGGTTTCCACAACATGCTCTTGTCACAGACTCTTGTCATGGTTTAACCTCATCCAGCAACTAACCACGCAGTTCACTCCTTCACTCTCCCAGTGGGAGAATTGAAAAAATGTAAAACTTGTATATGAGATAAGAATAGTTTAATAACTAAAATAAAATCAAATGTAATAATAACAATAATAATAAAATGTAATAACAATAATAAACTATAATAACAATAATAGTAATGAAACTGAATATAACAAAAGAGAAAGAAAAAAATCCCAAGAAAAGACAAGTGATGCACAATGCAATTGCTCACTACTCACTGACTGATGTCTGAGCAGTGACTCGCACCCCTGCTCAACTCCCCCTGGTTTGTATACTGACCATGGTGTTCTATGGTAGGGAATATCCCTTTGGCTAGTTTGAATCATCTGTCCTGGCTATTTTTCCTCCCAGCTTCTTGTGCACCTACACTCTAGTCAAACATGGGAAGTCCTTGATTTCCTAACAACTATTAAAAACATCAGCATATTATCAACATTCTTTTCATACCAATTCCCATACTGAATCCAAACCATGGCACTATTGTAGTGACAAAGAAGGATAAGGAGCTCTATCCCAGCTGAAACCAGGGCATATCCTCATCCAGAAAGTAATGCAGACCTTTTAAAACCTTTGGCTGAGACATCAAGACACCCCTAAATTTCCTCCCTAATGAAGTCAAGAGGCATATTTTATATTCAGACAATACCTATAAAAAGTTTGACAATTCATCAAACCTATGGAGAACACAGACTTAATGGCTTACAAAAGAAATTTTTGCACTTGTGGAATCAAGGACTGTTTCTGACATATTCAAGTATTTTAAGCCTGAACTTCCTCCCCATCCAAAGGAGACTTCAGGTCCTGTCAGAAAAGACAGACACTGGATCACTGTCCCATTAAACATTTAGATAACCTTGTAAGATGTTGGCTTTCCATTCATCAAGGGATTCATGTTAATCTTCTTTTATATTAATATATTATATAAAATATTCTAACAAAAATTCTGCTTGGGAAACTAAAACTTCATGACCATGCATACCAGAGAACAAATATTACTGGTAGATACAAAACAAACTATTAAAATAGATATTCCAGGGTAGAAACTGCCTAGGAGATGGGAAGAAACTGATTTTAACACTGATATTCCACCTGTACTATGTGATAAGTCTGCTTCATGAAACACCCTGACTTGTCCAAATCAGAGGACCCAATGAAGGTTCTTTTTCTTATCCTCATAGGGCATGTCAGGGATAGTGTGCTGTCAGATGTACTGCAGTACTCCAGATGTGTTTAACATGTAAGCTCTGGACAGGACCAGAACAGTGTAGTCAGTCTCAGAAACTTTAGTTCAACACACAGAAAGAATATTCCCTTAATGAAGGATCAAAGAATTTTCTTAATATTTCTTTAATTCTCCGCCATTTCACAACATTTTTTTTTCAGCCTCTTTCACTTTCTTTCGGACCCATATGCATTAATTGCCAGTTGATACACTCACATTCAGGAGGCAGGCAGGCTATCAGAATGCTGCTCCTTTTTTTACTGCATTGCACTCCATTGTCTTCATTGTTAACCAGCGTCAACCAGTCTGCCAGAACTTGCTTTGCTAAGATCACACAATCTAATTTGCCCCTTTTTTGTTCTATTATTATAGTCATTATTTCTCAGCTAGTCCACTGCACTTAAAATAACTAATCAGCTCTGTTACTTTACAATTAAGTAAAAACCTAACCTTTCAACATCACTCATGGACAATAAAACAGGATTATAACAAGTTGACAATTTATCACTTGTTTATTCTCTGTTGTTCGTGTGCACTTGTTTATCTTGGTTCATTTTAAAATTCTTATTTTGCTGCTTACAAATTATTTTGGTTTTGAATCTTTTGACACCTAGACCTCTCTTCCTTTGAAAACAAAAACTGTTTTTCAAACATCAGAGTTTTTTCAAGACAATAGCCCCAATAATTATACAGCTTTCCTGATAAAAGTCAGTGCTTTCTCACAGGGAACATTTCTATTTATTTGCATTACACGTGTAACTTCATAAACAAAAGTTAACATTTGGTGTATTATTTTTCTCTTTGAAGAAAAATTACATAAGGAAAAAAGCATAAAATAAAGTTTCAAAGTAAAAAATTGCTATTACCTCATATTAACAGGTCAGTGAAAACTGCAGGGGAAGAGTTCATTATGGAAACTCTGGCAATCCAGATGAAACCCCCACAAAAATCTGCCCATACAAATAAACTAAACTAAGAAGATAATGATTTCAAGACAAAAAGACAATGACAAATTTAAATATTTTCAAAGTGATTCTGTTCTGCAGAGGAAGAACTTTGACTTACAAGCTTCATGTCTGAACTTTGGAATGAGGATTTGGCCACAGTTCCTCTCTATGAGCATTGTATCTCTTTTTAGTGTCATTTCAATAATTTTTTCCATGGAGCTAAATGACATTAAGCAAGTATCTGTATTTCAATATATTATTCATATTTTTACCACTGTAAAAAAAAAATAATAATTGATCACTTGCACCAAATTGTGGTCTTCAAATGAAACTCCAGGAAAACAATGTAATTTATGTTGTACTGGAGTTACTGAAGTCACTGAAGTCCACAGTTTTGACGCATTTTCTTATAAGGTCATATCTCTTTTTTTTTTTTTTTAAATTACTTGATCAGATACTCACAGCACACTTTTGCATTATAAAAAAAACCACTATCTGTAAAGCCTTTAAGAAAGTGATGATGTAAGGAATCATATAAACACCAGCATAGTTAAAAGCAAATAATTCCATCTATTTTCTAAAAAAATACATCACTGAAAATTACTGTATCATAGATAATACCTTTCTTGATGGCAAACACTACAGTGTAAAATCACTCCAAAAAATTAAAATCCTGAAAGGGACTTCATATGAGATGCAACATGTACTCTTTACCATTTGGAAAGTTAGATTCACATAGAAATCACATGTAGTAACTCCTACGTGATTACACCAGTTTCTGGTTTTGAGGGTAGTAAGGCAGCTAGACTTCTATGTGATTAATTCAAGAGACTAGGTTAATTCCTCTGTAATTTTCCTTTTTGGTACAGGTATTTCAGTGACTTCTTACCATTGTATTCCCGTTGGAGTGGATGCATTTCTTTATTAGTAGAGCACAAAAGATATTGAAAGAATCTTTTGACTATATATGGACATACCTCTTATTTAAAAAGTGGAGTTTAATTACCCCATTAATTTAAAATCACTGTCTCGCTATCATGCAATCTGTAAACAAGTTCTGCTGGAGAGCTCATTTTACACATAAACCTTAGATGTATGAACTCAGACTGCAGGTGCCAACTGATCTTCAGAGAAACTTTTTTCTGCAGGCACTAGTCCACCAATGCCCTTTGTTTTGTAATGTAGCACACAAGAGAAGCTGCTTCTGAGAGATGGAAAAGAAAGTAAGAATAATGTATCTTGGCTTAGGTTAATCAAAACTCTTTCCCTTCATCTCTGACAGAAAATCATATGAATGCAAAATAGGTTTGAAAGCTGGACAAATGTATTTTGAATGTTAGAGCCTTAGTGCCCTTGGTAAAAGCACAGTCCTCTGAAAGAAGAAGACAGAAAGAAGACTTATTTTTTTCCTCATGTCTCTATTCTGTTCATTCTTTTGAATAAAAATGGAAGTGTAGAACTGTAGCCTAACATTTTTTTTTGTCTGGTTAATTTCCAGATGTTCTTTTAAAGGAAAAAACCAACCAAACAAACAAACAAAAAACAAAACCCAGGAAATTCCAAAGCATGAAAAGGATGACTTATTTTTTGTTATCATGAGAACAATAAATGTACTTGCTGTTTATACATTATAACATCTGTTTTAACTATAATTGACTCAAGCATAATTGTGAAGAACTAAGAGAAAAAAAAAAAATTGTTGCTGTAGTTGTAGTTTCTTCATGCTATTAAAATACATATTTCTAGATGATATTTTTATAAGTGAACATTGAAAAAAAAATCATACCTGTGTTAAAGCATGAGTGTCTTTAGCACTACAATTATTTCCTCCTGTATTCTCTTCCTTTCATACCCTTGGAGTACATATCAAGAAATCTTTCTGAATTATAAACGGTGAAATGTTATGTTGTTCTCAAAGGAAAATAAATTATGTATGTAATGTTAGAATGAAACAACTCACATCAGCAAGGACAGCCAAGAACACCTAGAAAGATGCCTTTTCCTTCCTGGTCTGTAGAAGATCACATACAGCAAGATTTTCTCACCTGCCTCACAGAACAAATTATGAGTACAAAGGTAGTGTCATTTAGAAATAGAAAGAGAAGTTGGAACTACAAATAAACACACATATAGTAATTATTGGTGAAGGAAATACAAATTTGTGTTCTCAGAAGCTATATATCAAGAGAAAGAAGAGCTGACCTGTTTCAGTGATGTGTATAGGTATCAGCTGTTCTTGTGATAGACTAAATCTGATCGGCCCAAAGACAGAACTACATTGTCTTTTGGAAAAATAAAAATAAAAGCTATTCATTCAAACACAAATTATATTATAGACAGCTGTGTATTCTAAAAATTGACAAAAGATTCACCAAAACCTAAAATAACAATGAAGAAAAAATATAAATATGTTAACAGACAAAATATGTACTTATTACAATGCCTCACTTACTTTTCTGTATCATCCAGTCTTATTCATATACATTTCTGACAAGACTATCATGCTGCAGCTGAAATTTAGATGATTTTTCATTGTGTGTCCTGAAGGAAAATTTAGGCATTGGCTATTATGGAAAGTCATATGTTACCTTGGATTTAATATTGCTAGCAACTCAGTTGGAGACTGTGTCAGATTTACAACACAGTATCTGGCTCATATTGACAGTAGCACAACCTCTTTCAAAGCTCTTGAGGCAGTTGTCATAGATGTCAAATGTGCCGTATTTTTCTGAGAGGGAATGGGGGGATTCTGTTACCTATCACCTTAAAGTTACCTCCAGAAAGGCTTACTTTTATCCCTTGTGTAGTCTTTCATCACTTTCTTTCTCTTCTAGGCTTTTTAAATTTACATCTGTGAACAGCATGTAATAATTGAATTGCATTGCATTTATAACTTGCAAGCAACAAACTTTGCAGCTGTGCTTGATTTAGATCACAGTGTTGATGTTCAGCACTTATATCATGCAGGTAAGCATGTTTCTAACAGCTGAGTATGAAGTGTTTTTTTCTAATTTCCAGGAAGCAAGAGTATGACTGAGACAGATGAGGTTAACCAGCTTTTACTCTATTTTCTCAAACGTACACTGAATGAAGAGCACAACACATCTTCCCTGACTGCAAACATTGGCCCAGTTCACTATATCTATGAATTCAGGGAATCAGCTGTAAATATTTCTTCCTATTGGGTTATATTTGGACAACACTACTAAATGGTATCGGTTCTGTAAGTGTGTTATGAATATGTTGCATACTATTACATTTGTAGGAGTCTTCCATCTTTTCCTTAGCTGTTACTCTTAAGGTTCAGGTTCACTTTACCTTTGAGTATCTTGGCTACATTTTGATTTAATTCAGCTCCTAAGAGTTTGCAAGCCTGTGTTTTCTTTCACGCAATCTAGAAACAGAGGAAACAGAATTACCCTCTGGTAGTTATTATGTGTTGCGCTCTGCTTTACATGTAGGCTCAGCATGCAGAAAGGGTACACATCCAGTTTCAGCCACTCTGAATTTCACCCAGGTTCACCTATGGAACTCATTACGGTTGCTGACCTATTAGGTTTGTGTTCCTCAAGTAACAGACCTTCAGCCTTTAGCTATTTTGGGACTGATCTCATTAATTTTTACCTCTATGCTGTATCTCACTCAGGAAGCTTACTAAAGCAAGATACACGCAGTCTTCTCTTGAGGAGCTGCAATGCATTTATTAGAGAAGCTTTTCCTTTTCTGCTTTGTATGTTCATGCTTTTCCATATTAAACCAAACTGAAAGTCTAAAACCATAGCACAGTCAAAGTGCATGATCTCCTTTTGGCTGCATATTGCAAGGCCTAGATGCTTTTGAACTTTGATTTTTATCAATTATTTTTAGTCTTATTAAAATATAGACTAAATGAAGCCTGAAAAGAATAACTAGGAAGATTCTAACTTGTGTATTCTTCCTTCACATCCCCACTTATTTAAAAGGATAGTGTTACATGCAAGTATGTTATTTGGATTTCTTGTTATTACATTTCCTGCTTAATACTGACTGTGTTGTTATTAGCCAAACATTTTTATGTGAATTATATAGATTTCAAAGCAATAACATATTATTTAATAAATAAGTAGGTAGATAACATCATCCAAGACCAACTGTAGCTCTCAAATTATTACCAATGTTCCCCCTTTGCTTTCAATGTTAATTACATGTACTCTGAATGTCTTACTCCAACTGAAATTTCTTCTTGTTTCATTGTTTTCTTACTTAATCTTTAATAAATATTTTCTGTAAGTAAAGTTGTAAAGTCTAGGAAGTAGCAAATAATTCAAGTGGACAGTTAAATAGAATGCAAAAAATAGTAAGCTGGAGAGTCATATGGGAAATTGTCACAACTTAGCATTCAGCTATGTTTCTTTTATGATTTTTTTCACAAAACAAATTTCAGTTGATACAAATGGAAAATCAAATGCTTTATCAAACTCAAGTCAGTTATACAAACAACAAATGAATGTAAGAATACACTAAAATATAACAAATGAACTTGCAAAGTGATGTTTCTTAGCCTATCTGTGGTTCACCATCAGAAATGCATCAAGAATCTGCATAGGCTACACTGACTGAAGGAATTTGTATGCTGCTATGGAAATAAAAAATTGTCATATATTTCTATCTACCATTACAGCACAAGAAGGTTCAGAGGTGAAAAAGTGAGTGGTAAGGTATTTCCTAATTTATCATAATGTCTTCTGTCATGACGTGTAATTTTACCCTCTAGCATGAGATGGAGTGTGGCTGTGGGTAAGAAATCAGTGGACCTGGAGAAATTCCACTTTCCATGGGAAAAGTCAGTTTATCTTCCAGTTATGTCTCCTCATGGAATATCTGTGTCTAGTTTATGTGTTTTTCATAAACCCATCTTAGAGCTAGGCCAGAACTAGAAAGATACCTATTATGCATCTATAATATGTCTGACCTGATTAGAATCACAAATGGGTTGAAGCTGAGGTTACTCCAATAATCAGAATATGCACATTCATGTTGTCCTTGCAAGGAGCCTTCGTACTTCGTCTTAGTTTACTTGTAGGTTTTTTTTAGTTGTTCTTTGGGTTTTGTTTTTCTTTGTTGTTTCCTTACTCTGTCATTAAAAAAAAAAGGAAGAGTTTTCCTTTAAGGTTTTGAAACTTTTCAGTAAAGATATATTGTCAGGTCCGATAGCTAGCATATTTATATATGTGATGACAAAAATAAGCTATTTGGAAATGACAATGACCCTAAAAATGAAGAAAATATATCAGTATGTATAATAAAACTTAGAGAAATAAAAGAGGTTTAAAGAATGTTTTCAATACAAAGTGGCAAAAGCGATAGCTTCAGTAAGAAAGAACTAGAAAGACTCTAAGCAATATCATATTCTCATTTGGCTTGTTGTCTCAGATGATGTTAAATGGCATAATTTCAGGAAAGTCAATAAAGCTGGGCTAAACTGTCTTTTCAGTTGAATGGAACTATACCAGTTGACACCAGCTGGGAGACAAGGTTGCTCCTTGGTTTTAAGTCATTTAAAGTCTGAAGATCTGCTTTAAGTTATGGTCATTCCAAGAAAGAAAGATATTAATTGATTTATGAAAAAAAGGCCAGAACTGTTTAATATGGAAAGATGTATGGGAAGTGCTTTGTGGCAGATATCCTTTATAAAAGAATATTTGCATGCGTAATTGAAAAGTGGGGATGTTAACAGGATGAAAATAACTTGAGGTAAAGAACTCGTAGCAAAAGTGGAGTAATATGAAATGACAGTGAAAATATGGATGGAAGAGGCCAACAGAGTATCTGCCAGCAAACACTGATAATTCATTTCATAATTCCAGGACTTCTGGGAAGCAAATGCTGTTCAGTAGATATTCTCACAAATGGGTTGCAATTACTTTTCAGTAAAGAGAATGTAGGGAAAATTTCAGAAGATCCCACAGTGATGCATTCTCTTCCAGCATAAACTTTCATTTTTGTGTATTATTAAAAATTCTTCATGTTATAGAGAATCCTATCATTTGACAGAAGCATTAGATTTAATTAATTAGGATTTGCACATGCCTGTTTAATATTTCAGCTGTTCTGGTACACTGAAGCCTAGGAACTGATTGTTTTTGCAACAGCACTGGGAATCCAATCTATCTCCTGGCTTGGCAAGGCCTTTCAATGTAGGTCTCAGCAGGGGAAGTCACTGGGCATGTTTTCGTATAAGTTACTCCTATTATTCGGCCTCAGACTTACCCTAGGGAATTATTCACAACATGATTAGTTACTGAAACAAGAAGCATTTTCAGTTGCTTTCATAACATACTTTAGTCTGGTGATTGATAGGAGTATGAGAATTTAGGGAAAGCTAACAATAGTAATTCCCTTTAATTAGGGAGGGAAAAACCCTAGTGAAGGCTTTGAGCGGTGTCCATGTTTACCCTGTTCTGAAACTTGTTCTAATTTTGTTTGCATAATTTGTTTAATTTGGTTTAGACCATATATGTGTTTAAACAAAGTATATATTTAAATACAATTACAAAAAAAAATAAAATTATATTTAGCATGCAGACAACAGTGGTCAGTGGCCTGCCTTTAATCTAGACAAAAGCACGGTTTTCTGCATGTCTATTCATCCTTTTTCAGATTCAAGCATTCTTAATGAAACATCTCTGAAAGCAATCTTGTACTTGATTACAAATACTGTTTTATACATTTGTAAAGAGACTCCCATATACACCTACTTTGTATTTACAAATACGGTTGGTGACACAATAAAGAAAACATTTTAACTGGAATGCTGTTCTCCTAATTATTTGATGACTAGGTATAAGATTTGAACCTTTGATTTGTATGCCAATGATAATACTAGGTTAAATGCAAAGTACTATTCTGTTATTCCTGACTGTATATTTGAGAATAACTGGCTGAATTATATTTTCTCTTTCTTATACTGGTTTGTTTGATTGCTAGGAGTTACAAAAACCCAACTCCTACATCTTTTCTTGAGAGACATAACACCCAAGGCTTCTGATAAATGGAACAATAGGGCTTCAAGGATAGTGAAATATTTATTTACTGTTTATAGTGGAAACTCTTACAGACTTTGAAGAAAGCTTATTTGTTTTATAGCAACAAGCACCCTAGAGCTAACAGTTATTTCTCTTGTTTTTTTCCTTTTGAAATAACAGCCAAATATTAGCAGAGAATATGTACACAGAAATGTCAGAAAAAATATGATCAAGCTGCCTAATCACAGATGGATTTTGGTATGAACTGCCCTTGTGTTGTTGCAAAGCCATGTCAGGAGTCCAAATGAGGCCTTCCTCACTGTACTATTTGCTTAGACAAATGTGCTCCCTGATCAGAGAGCAGGAGAACATGTTCCATGCGCCATCCTCCAGCCATGCCTTAGGAAAAGGACATGTGAGAAGTCCTGGAGCCTAACTACCTTCCCTAGACATTGAGTGAGGAATATGCAGCTGTTCAAAACTGACTTAGATAAAAGCCAATTTCTCCTCTGTAAACCAGAAAATAAGAAAGGAATTGATAGTGTTGCCACCCAGGGTAAACTTTTTTGGTTTTAAGTGCTTCTTGATACAGTAATGCAGCTCACTTACTATTCCTTTCTAATATACTTAGACATTGAGTTTACTTGGCTTCTGTAGGAGAGCAATCACAGTAGAAAGTGCTGTAAGTGTTATGCATAGGTCTTCAATTTTCTGTAGCTAACCCTTCCTCCATTTTGTAGATCAGAACTGCCTGTAAATATGACAAGTTACAAAATACACAGAATACACTGTGACAAAAAGTATTTCTGTTGTGATCTATAACTATGTCCTAGATCATGAGACAAGTTTGTTAAATATTGTCTGGCTTAAAAAAACAACTTTTGCATCAGATTTTGACTATCCTTGAGCTAAGATTGTTGTATGGAGGAATACATGGAGAAAGCTTTGTGCTTCTGAAGCTGAGCTTTCCTCCCTGCCATAGCCTTCTGGCTGTCCATATGATAGACCAGGTGGTGTAAACCCTTTAGCAGAAACGGTAGGTCTATCAAGACCTTAGGATTCCATCCCTGTCTTTAATCTTTCTTATGTTAATAAATACCAAATATATCATAGAATCATAAAATGTTAGGGGTTGGAAGGGACCTCTGGAGATCATCAAGACCAACCCCCCTGCCAGCGCTGGAAGACCTGGGGCAGGCCACACAGGAAGAGATCCAGGTGGGTCTTGAAAATCTCTAGAGAAGAAGACTCCACAACCTCTCCGGGCAGCCTGTTCCACTGCTCTGTCACTCTTTCAGTGAAGAAGTTTTTCCTCATGTTGAGCTGGAACTTCCTGTGTTTCACCTTGTTACCACTACCTATTGTCTTATCACAGGGCCCCACTGAAAAGAGTCTGGCCCCTTCTACTTGACACCCACCCTTCAGGTATTTGTAAATATTAAGAAGATCCCCTCTCACTCTTCTCTTTTCCAGGCTAATCAACCCCAGGTCTCTCAGCCTTTCCTCATAAGAGAGATGTTCCAGTCCCTTCATCATCTTTGTAGCTCTCTGTTGGACTCTCTCTTGTATTTCCCTGTACCTCTTGAGCAGGGGAGACCAGAACTTCGGAGACCATAACTGAACATAATATTCCAAATGTGGTCTCACTAGTGCAGAGTAGAGGGGGAAGAGAACCTCCCTCAACCTGCTGGCCACGCTCTTCTTTATGCACCCCAGGATACCATTGGCCTTCCTGGCCACAAGGACACATTGCTGTTCCATGGATAACTTATTGTCCACCAGGATGCCAAGGTCCCTCTCCATGGAGCTGCTTTCCAGTGTGTTTACCCCTACCTTGTGCTGATACATGGTGTTGTTCCTCCCCAGGTGTAGGACTCTATACTTATCCTTGTTGCACTTCATGAAGTTTGCCTTTGCCCAGCTCTCCAGCCTACCCAGATCTCTCTGGATGACAGCACAGCCTCTGGGTGTATTGGCCACTCATCCCAGTTTCATATCATCAGCAAGCTTACTGAGGGTACACTCTGTCCTTCCATCCAGGTCATTGGTGAAGATGTTGAATAAGACTGGACCCAGAACTGAACCCTGGGGAATACCACTACTTACAGGTCACCAGCTGGACTCTGCACCACTGATCACAACCCTCTGAGCTCTGTTGTTCAGACAGTTCTCAACCCATCTCACTGCCCTCTCTTCTAACCCACACTTCCTGAGCTTTCCCACGAGGATGTTATGGGAGACAGTATCAAAAGCCTTGCTGAAGTCAAGGTAGACAACATCCACTGCTCTCCCTGCACCTACTCATTCAGTCACACCATCATAGAAGTCTAGTCAGACATGACTTCCCTTTAGTAAATCCATGCTGGCTACTGTTGATAATACTATTTTCTTCCATGCGCTATGATCTCCAGAATGAGATGCTCCATTACCTTTCCAGGGATGGAAGTGGGTCTGACTGGTTTGTAATTACCAGGGTCTATCTCCTTGTGCCTTTTGAAGACTGTTGTGACACTGGCTTTCCTCCAGTTCTCAGGCACCTCAGCTGTTCTCCATGATCTTTCAAAAATGATGGAGGGTGGTAGAGCAACAACATCCACCAACAGCATATAATGATCGTATAGTCTCCATACTTTTGCTTTGGTAACTCTTCCATTGCTGTAAAGCATTTACTCCTGTCTTTGCCTCTCTGAAGGTAAGAGAAGAACTAACAGGCAATGTAGTACACCCTGGGACACTGTCCTCTTGGTTCTCTTTTCAGCCTCACTCTTTCTTGTAACCAATTCTATTGGTATTGGATGGAAAGAACTGGCCATAAGTAGGGACAATGTTGTTGCAAGTGAACTGAAAGAAGGGAAAAAAAATGTTTCATAGCTGGAAGTGCTGCTGAGAAATGTGAGATACTCATTACTACTTAAGCAAAAGTCCTCACACCGATGTCTTTCTGCAAAGTGCATGCTGCTCTGCACCCACCAGTTCCACCAATTCCAAGTGGGCAGCTATTGCGAACATACAGAAATGCTGCCTTCCTCTCCTCAAAGGGTGATTTGCTTCCACTAAACTAGAATAATTCAGAATTTTTATATTTGTTTTCTGTTGTCTTTTCACATATGCAGCTATCAACTGGCAAACTGGGCTCTTTAACATGTCAGAGATGTTTTAACCTTACTGTCATTCCCTGTATCACTGAATTTTGAAATTACATTTTCCTTTGTTGCATTCCATTTTCCTCTTTTTCTAAGGTATAGACAGTTGGTTTGTTTCCTGAAACTCAGTGACAAAATCTACTCAGAAGAGCTGTTCCTTGTGTTCTAAATACATATGCAAAACAGAGCAGCTAATTAGTGCTAAATAGAAATTGAAAAGGCATATCCATTATTTTCAGGTTGTATGTATACACCACTTACTTCCTTTACTGTTTTTCAAGAAAGTTCAGCCACTGCATGCTGCTAGTACCACTGGGAACACTAAGAAAGCTGTCACAAAATGATGTCTTGATAAAACAAGATGACCTTTAAAGTTGAAGCTGTGGAAACAATCCAGATAAAAAATGTCTTCAAAATACACACAAAAATCTCTACAATGAAAGGAAAAAATTATTATTCTTCCATTCTTAATTATTTTAAAAGACTGATATAATTAAAGTAGGTATTATTTTAAAACAGTGGGATTTCATACCATGCTGGCTACATTATTCAGTTTTAAATGAACTTTCATTTTTTCTATTTATGTAGCAATGCTGATTTTTTTTATGCACGCTTTTCATTTTTCCACACATATTGTAGAGCTAGGACAAAAATTTTCACAGCAAGAATTGATTACTAACTGGGCACTTTAAGCCATGTGGTCTTCCTTCCTTGTAATTACTGAGGCACTCTACATCCTTACCCCTTTAAAAGGTTTCTAGCAGCAGACAACAGCTGGGGTCATTCTTAATGCTCCTGAGTAATCTTGTTTGGTACAAAATATCAGAATTCACAAAGGAGCTATCCACAATCTCAGGTTTTCTGTGTACGGAAGCTCTCATGCAGGGAAAACAAACAAACAAAAAAAAAAAAGTCCAAAAATATTTCCTAGCATCAATTGTATTTTCTTCTTTTCAGATTCTGGTACTGATTTTACAATGATGTACAAATGGACTCAAAGAGTTTGAGACAGGGTCAAAATTTTGCTGTATTTTTCCATAATTCCTTATGAAATGAATTCCTAATCTTTGATTCTGACTGGATAGGTCATGTGCAGTAAATATAACAAATAATAGTAAAATTCAGGCTTTGCTGATGCTGAAAAGAAATGAGACTGTGAAGATAAGAAGAGTTGAGAGTGTGTGTGTGACCTCTTTCAGTAATCCTAGTTTGCACCTATAGATTACATTTCTTCTCTTTGAAAAAATACCACAAAAACAAAAAAATCATCCAGAAATTCCAGAGCATCATCATTACAGGATTAAAATCTGAATTAGGTTGTGGAAACAAGTCAGTGGGAGGAAGGTTTGTTATTGATTGAACTGAAATCCTGCTCACAGCTATGAACCCTGTGAAACATCCAGCTATGTTTTAAATGTTAGTCACATTCAACAAAGCTTTCCTGGCTCGTGTCAACTGAAGAAGCAGGGGAAGGGTTAAGAAGTGGCTGAAATATGAAGTTAAATCCTGCATCTGTTGACAACTGTAGTATTCCTGTGGCTAAGGAACTGAAGCAGGAAAAACTTGTCCAGCATGTGCCATAGCAGGAAACAAATAAGGTTTCATGTGCACTCCACACCAGTTATTTTTGAAAGAAACTTGGATTGAATCACAAGGAATTAACTGGTCTAATATATCCAGTGTATCCTACTTTCAAGTTCCATATTACTGGCATGGAGATTTTACTGGAATAAATTTTGTTTTTATATCCTTCAGATGAGCTGCTGCAGAACTCAATCACCATATGCCTTCTGGATTCAGGGAACTCCTTGGATGAAGTTCTATTGCTTGCTTTCTTTTTCCTGGAAGGATTGCTTCCTCTTTTTCTTCTTCTGAGCCCCAGGGTACATCTTGAACTTCTGTTTTGTCAAATGAAGCCCACCAATAAGACTAAAAGGGTGAGAAAGATGAATTGCTTTTCTGAAAAAGATCGTTAGGAAAAGAGTAGGAAAATCGTGGTTTCTCCACTCCAGGGCAATAAGACAAGGAAAAAGAGAGGATTTTTCCCCATAAAACTGAACAAAAGTTTTCTTCTTATCTGGACAGGAGGGGATCCCCTTGTGCCAGAAGTCTCAGAGCCACATGCAAAATCCTTCCTTTTCCTGTCCTAGAAGACTGAAGGCCAGCACAAACTTCCTATGCAACCAAAGTCTGCATATGATGCCATTTATTTTCCTGGTGAAAGGGGATTTGAGATTTCTACCCCCAAAGCCTCAGTGGTTCCCACAGCCCTTTGAAAGTGGGACAGTTGGCAGCCTTGCAGGTAAACAAAATTTAATCTTCCCTGAATGGCTAATCTCTTCATCTTGGATTGCTTGCTCATCCCTGTTCTACTTATGCCTGTGTTTAATAGCAAAGGGAAAGCAAAGAGAGGGTTATTTGAAGAATCTGAAACTAGTATGCTTTTACTGTGTCCAGTTTAGTCTGGGTAAAGACACCAGTGTTAAAACAGGGAAAAACCTTTGATGAACACACGGCGATTTCCAAAGCAAATGGCTCAAATGCAATCCCAGATTTTTTTTAATTCAGAGTCTGATTTTAATAGGTATGGCAAGTTCTTCATATCCCTTTCCAATACAAGTTTAAAGTGAAGGGATCTAATGAAGAACTCTGAGATAAGATTAGTGCTTTGATATTAAAACTTTTATTAACTCTTCCTGTGTGGGGAAGAACAGTTTATGTTGCCATAGTGAAAAATAAGTAATGTCAAGTTGATATTTGTTCTTAACATCATTACCAGTGAGCTCTAGAAATGCTTAACAAGAAATGGTCCTTGACATGGACACTATTTCAAATTAATAAACCAGGAAAAAAAAATTTGATAAGCGGTTATGAACAGTCTCACTGAAACACCTTCAAACTTCTTTGATAACCATTACCCAGATAAATAAGTTAAACATATTTTCTTAATCTAAAAGCTGATTGTGTAGTGCACACAATCTCTGAAACTAGACTGGTGCCTACTCAAATTCATGTATTCTTTGATCTATGTACCTTAGTGGTTCATAGAGTTTCATGTTCTTTCTAAAACTATCATTAATTTAACTGAAGTAACAGCTGCTTCTCTTTTGCCATCACTACCTGTTTGCTATATTATCCTATCAAATTAACCAACTGGAGTGCAGTCTCTGTCTTGCATATTTGAAGAAAACAAATGGTTGCATATGCACAGAGAAGGAAAGGACATGTTCTGCTTAAGGGTTATTTTTTCCTTGTTGAATAAACTGCCCACTTTCAAGGTGTATTTACAAATAAGTGCAGACTGTGCTTTGCAGAGGGCTGTAGGATTTGGTCTGGCATAAATACAGGAAAATGCAACGATTATTTGCAACCTGACAGCTCATTCAGTTGAGACTTTAAGTAGAGGGAAATTGGATCCTTTAGAAAAGGCCCATCCAAAGTAAAACCTTTTGTCATGCATCTGTCCTTCCTTCAGTCCTTTGGAGCGTGGTTCAAAGGCAGCACTGCATTTCCTGGGATACCCAAGTGAAGTAGATTAGTGAACAATGCAGGTGGATTTTAAACTCTGAACATCTCTCTGCAGCAATAAAGCACTACTGTTCATTATAAATGCATAAATTATATAATAAATAAATACTCTGTTCCCACAAAACAGGACATGTCTTCCCACCTCTGCCTATCTGAGCACACTGCCTGTGTGCTGTGGCTCTCCGTGTGTTCAGATAATTAGTGGTGTGCTTTGTTTCTGTGTTTGGACTGTATGGCTAAATCTCAACCCATATGTTACAACAGTCCTATTGAAGGTGATTTGGAAAGGCACCCTAATTAAACAGCACAGTTGGCTAGCTAGGAAATTCAACATTGTGGCTTAACATCACAGTATGAGTCAATTTGGAGAGGTGATTTTGTCTGGGGGAACTCAAGACATGTTTGATAGCTGAATTAAGCATGCAAAATGTAGAACCCATATATGCATAGGGCTATGTTTAAAAAACCACCCTTCCCATAGGAGGTAAGCTTCAATTTTGTTTGCAGACCATTCATATATTACAGAGAAAGACATATATATGCATATAATTACCTAGAGCAAACATGACTAGGTCACTGATGAGAATTCAAACTCGCATCACCTTGCATTGCACAAATAGAAAATCCGAAAGAACAGCTTCCAGTGCAATTTGCTCCTGAATGTTCTTCAGACAATGCATGAACTTGTTGAAATGAGGCCAGAAGTTTGTGGAAGATTTATATCTTTGATGTTCTGGTTCGACATAGGTGGCAGAGTAATCCAGAGAAATGCTGCACTGTGATATCTCTTCATTACTGAGGACCTACAGAAAAGGAACCAACAAATGTAAACTAGGACCCTAGCTACACTACTGCTGTTCTTAGAATTGCAATAATTAGGCCAGTCCAGGTCATGAATGAAAGCTGTAAGCCGTCTTCTGCAAAAGAATGGGTCATCAGGTCAAGTCCAATAAGCATAATGCACAGCAAATTTCTACTGCCCCAAATACAAATTAATATGACAGCTGAATCAGAACTGTAATTCAGAGGAATAGAGAAAACAAAACATTCCCTCACTGACGATAAAAGGAAAGAAAACAAAATGTGCAAAAACACAAGGGGGACTGACTGACTTTGCAAAAATATGGTTCTTCTTGTTAGATTCATTTGACTTAATTTTTTGTCCTTATCTTCACAAGGACTGTTTAGAATTAGTACCCAGTAGCAGTCACTGATAATGATGCATAGCCTGGTTTTTGCCCTATATCTTTTTGCAGTCATTGAGTAATACCTTAGTACTGTTAAATGTTTTCATTCTTTCAAAGGAAAAAGCAACGCACAATAGGGACTATAGCAGAAGTATCCTGGGGTGACATTTTATCCTCTTTCTGTCATGAGCTGAGAGGCAAAAGAACCAGCAAAAAGAGAAATGAACCATAAAAAATGAGAAAAAGATGACACTTGGATCATTGCATGTCAGAAATGCCATACAGGACCATAACATTGTCTCCAGTCAGCAATGACATCAGTTTGTCAGTGTCTTCACCATTGTTTTACTGGGTCCATCAGAGCTAAGTGGACACAGCTCTACTCAATTATCATCTGTCAATCACATTCTAAAAATAAAGTACAACTGTCATCAAGTTATTGGAATTCTTGACTATTTTATATGCTGGCCACCCTGTTGCTTTAATCCTCTGCATCACTCCTGTGTCCTGTGTGATACAAGCATTTCAGGTAAGTTGCAACGTGAGATGTATTGTACTCCAGAGACTGAATAACTTTGGGGAGCTTTAATAATTATAGTAAATATAAAAAAAAACCCCAAAACAACAAAACTCAAAACAAAACAAAACAAAAAACAAACAAACAAAAAAACACAACAAAAAACCCAACAGAAAGGAATATTTAACCAGAATCCACTGTTGTGTTTTGTTTTGGTTTTTTTTCATACTGGTTTCCTGCTTTGACACATCCTTTACCAAAACCCTGTCATGGTTTGTAAAAGATGTACTTGACATTTTTAACCCATGTATCTAGATTCCATCTGGGATCAAAAACTGAGGTTCTCCGTATAGCAGTCACATACAAAAACTTGCCAGTTTTGGATACAAATAAGAGCCCGGATAAGTTTTTATACACATATATTTTTAATTTTCTGTATTATAGCTATTACTAAACTCTAGTGAGAGATAAGTTGTATGAATATGGTGCAGTGTCCTTGGTATCCAACAGTGGCTTGCAAAGTACTAATGAGTTGATGGAAACATACCAAGAGCTATCAGACTTGGGGGAAAAAGGTGGAAGTTGAGAGTAGATGAAAGGGAAGGGAAAAAAAAATAAAAGTGTTGCTTTTTGAAGCTTGCAGCAGCTTGATAGAGGAGATTCTGATGAATGACTACTTGCATTCTTTTTTGGTGAATTCTCTTGGAATTTTGGTTATACAGGACCATTTTAAAGGCTGCCAGTTTGTTTCCCTTTCTTTCTTCCTCACAACTTCCTAAGAAAGGAACCAACCTCAGCTGACTCTTGCTGTTTTGTGAAGCAGGAGCTCAAATCCCACAGCCATTTGCCACAAACCCCAAAGCACCCATAGACACCTGCAGAAAAGATACTTGTTACATCCAGCCAAAGGCAGATAGTGTAGATAGTCTTGCCAGAAGCAAAATTCTTGCTAATTCTATTTCACTCCATGTGTTATTAAACATAAAATATCAACACAGCACAAAGCTCACAAAAGAACAACAACATGAAGACATTTCTAAGTTGCTGGGAAAAAAAAGGTTTTAGGTTCACATACATAAATAATGATTCAATTCCTGAAGGAGATGTTGCACATACTTCTATCTCTCTGCATATTTATATTATTTCTATCTCCTGTGCCCTTGACAAGCTATCTAAGAAAGGTAGCAGAAGGTTCATCTGAAAGACACAGAAGTTTTGCATCCATATTTTCCTTCAACACAAATTTGTGAGACTGAGTTTTTGAACACACCCAGTCACCTGGGTTTATAATTTTTTTTTATTTATTTTTTTAAACTCTGATGTCTTGCTTTCTTCTTTATCTTCCCCATAACAGCTGGAAGTACTACTACCAGATGTCACTGAAGTCTACAGAGTATTTAAAACAGGCCAGCCCTAACCCTGAGCTTGTAAGAGCGATGATGTCTCAGCAGCCAGAAGACACAGAGAAAATGAGTGAGACAGAAGGAGCTTGTCAGAGAGTTACAACTTCAAACTAGCAAAAGAACAAACATGAGATTCAAAATATAGCTTGGTAACTCCAACCACAAGGAGATGGACACACTTTTTGTTTAAGTTAGTGTTCTTTGGGAGCTATTAATTTTCTTAAGCAATTCTTGGACTTTGCACAGTATGTCTGAACTGTATAGGCAAGAAAAATAATGGGTCTTCAGGTGTCATGCACAGACAAAACCTTTTCTGAAGTCAGATACAGGTACAATCTTCTTCCTTACTATATGGTCAAAGGCATGTTATTTTGATGAAGAATCCAGTCTGTCAGATAGCCATTTCCACAATGGCAAGGTGAAAGCCCACTGGTCTTACACTGGTCAATAACATCCAAGGGGATGCAAACCCACAGATATGTCCTCTCAATCAAGTTGCTAGAATAACAGCCTTTAACACAAGCAAGGCTCAATGACCTCCGTAACTGTGCATCCTAATGCATTCTCTGCTCCATCAGTAACTGGTATTGTTATACCTATTACTGGCAGCAAAATGATATAGCAATACAACTTTCCAGTGTCTGATTCACAGTGATGGTTCATTTGCACTCCACTTCAGTGGTTTACAGAAACTTCCACAGGGTCATGGTGGAGTTATTCCTTTTGATCCCCTCTCTGAGTTGCATCTCGTGGTGCTCCATTGAAGTCAAGTAGCCTGAAAGTTAGCAGAGGATTGTTTCCAGAGTGTTGACTGTTCTCAGAGAGTTAAAGCTGAGGCAGTTGCTACTAAGAAGCCAACTGGAATAGGTAATGGTAAGGAGCGGAAGCCAAAGCAATCCAAGCCAACAGGATCACTGGAAGCCATCCAGTCTCTGGGGATTACCCTACTGCATGTATGTTTGGAGCTCAAAAAAGGATAGGAAGATCACAAGGGACATGAATCAGCCTAGCTGAGCAACACTGGAAACTTGAACACTGCTGCAAAGCCAAAACTTCTTTGCCTTATATCTAAATCATATCTATTAAAACATAATACTGCAAAATGGCATAGAACCTGAGAAAAGTCTGATCCAAATCAATATTTGGAAGAAAGAGTTGACAAAGAGAATAATATATATGCCAAGCATCCTCTTAGGAACAGATGAATTTTGTGCAGCCATTCCTGAATAGGAGATACATTCATAAAAATGTCTTGTCACTGGGTTTCAGAACAGCATGGGAACTCCTTACTGAATTAATTTCCAGGCACGACTCAATCCTCTCCTTTCTCTCTTTCTCACCCTATGACCAGTTAAGAGCAGTCACCCCTCCTCAGTCTCTCCACAGGGATTAATTCATTCATCTGTGTTATGCAGACACCAGAATTGCCCTGAGAGTTTCCAAGGTAGAAAGAGAAAGTGGAAATAAAAAGGAGCTCTCTGCATGATTTGTGAAACATGCAAAATACAATAGCAATAAAAATAGTAATGAGCTCATTACAATAGAAATGGTCTCATTAGCAGTCCAAATGCCAATCATATACGTGGCCAGGTTCCTGATGGTGCAGGGAGTTCTTTAAACACTGTCCTTCCCTGCTCCAGCAACAAAAGTCCTATTTAAAAATGTGTAATTCTTCCAATCCTTGGGCTGCTGCCCCTCCCTTTGCTCCCTAAAAGGTCACTATGCAGTATATAATGCCTGTAAATATAACATTTGGGGTCATTAGCCAAGGTAGCACACACCTCTGTGCACTGCTATGAGCAGTGGATCTGTCCTTCCTGTTCAGATTTTAACCCACAAGAGGAGGGGGAAGAGGACTCCTTTTGCTGGCAAGAAATATCTTAATCGTACAATGGGAAAATGTATTTGGAAATATTTTAAGTGGGAGGAAAACAGCAATATGTGCTGGTAATGAATTCAGAGTATTTGCATATGAACAGTAAGAATAGGAATTATAATGCAGCTTCAGAGATTTTAGGCCCATGAGTTGGAATGCAGCATACAGACTGTGCATGTCCTGCTGCTTGAGTATACCTCTCTGGAAAATGCGATGAAGGATGATGGCATCTGCCTGTGTCGGGAACACAGCAGCATCTCTCCACTATAGCCAGGTGGTGTGGTTTCTTCACCTTCAAAGTTTCAGGCAGAAATATCACGGTGGCTGAGCACATGATGGCACATTGTGCTGGGTGAGAAAGAGCAGCCAGTAGATAGGAGAAGATGGGGGCAGGCACTGAGAAAAGACATGGGAAAGGCATCACTCTGGAGGCCTGGGAGACTTCTGCAAAGGAAACTCAGTCACTCCAGTCCTGGTTACTCGTAGATTCTGTATTGCACAGGTACAGAGTGTGCCCAAGTTCTCAAAACATGGTGTGTGGATATTGAAAAGAAAATGTAATTTTCACCCTTTTCTCTATTAAAGGTCTACATAAACACCACTTGAAAGCTAGATCTGAGCTTGTTATATCAATGTCTCTACTTGTGTACATGACAAGACACTTATTATCTTCATTTTACAGCTCAGAAATTGTACTGCAGGAAATGCAGACCTAAATCAACAACAGGACTTCTTGGGCTCTTGGCTGGAGATCCCAGAAGTTCAGCACCTTTGTCTGAGCAGCAACGAAGCTGACACACAGCCTTTTCTGCTGGCTAACATCCATAAGTCTTATTCTATATACAAACTCTCATGAGTTACGCTTATTACAGATTTTTATGTCTTATGGATGAGGTTTCACAGGACCTGGGTTTTAGGGGACCTGAAATGGTAGGCACTACAGTCCCTCTGCACATGAGCATCTTCATGACTTTTTCCAGTCATACATAAGCCCGCAGCAGAGCATGGAGTTAAACCTCTGCCCCTGTGGGCCAGGCTGTGCTGTAATTGCCAACCAGTACCCCCTGTATACCAAATACTTTTTTCATCTGTAATCTAAGCTACCAGAAATGTACAACTCCATCAAGATCTGCAAGGTAATAATGAGCCACACTCTTCAAAAATGTACTTAATGTTGAAAGTGACTAAAGATGCTCCAGCCTGCAATTACCTATTACTTGCTGGTGCTCTAAACGGGTCATTTTTCACATCATTCCAGGAAGTTGTAACTTCTTAAAGCAATGTTTCTGGCAATTATGGGAGAACAGCAACACCAGCCACTAAGCATTATCTAATGCTGCAGCAGAGTCAGAAACTCTGCCTTCTGCAGATAATATAACAGGTGTAGAGATGTGGCAAAGAGAAGCATCACCTGAACTGACTGTTCAGCATCTCACTGCTTAGGACTGCTGACCACTTGCCAGGACTTTCATTTCAGAGTTCATTTCAGAGAAATACTGGACTTGGGAAGGCTTAACCCTGCTTGGTCTGCATTTCTGAGACAGTAAAATTGTACACGGTACAATTTCTGAGCTTTGGCCTCAGACCAAGGGAGCTCCTGATACAGTTCAGAAATGTAACACTCCCTTTTGCTGGGTCTGAGTTAAATACCTGTTTCTCCGGAGCTAGCCTAGAAATAAGAAAAAACTTTTAGCAATATATTTTTAGTCTCTCTACATTTAAATTTTGAAATGCAGTTAAAGTAGCTGTGACAGACACATCCAACCACTAAATCTCAACAATCTGCCTTTGCCTTCATGGTCTTTATTCTGTTAACATTTTTTTATTTACTAGTTTCACTTTTCAGACAAAGTTAAATGAGACCTAGTTTTCTTGTTGCAAAAGTAGTGCCGCTTTGGTCTGATAAATGTATTGGAGTGATAACACTGCCTTTTTTTAAAAAAAAAAAAAAAAAAAAAAGAAAAGAAAAAGAAAAAAAATATAAATGAATAAAAGAATAAATATCCCAAGCACTTGAGACAACCACTTCATACCAGACACTGTAATTGCAGGACCAAATGCTGTGGTTGTCCTGACTTCCTCTATGCATAACCCAGGGCTGGGAATGAACTTGCTATAGCTATAATGATGGCTATATCAAGCTCAACAGTTTGTGACAGTGAAGAACATAACTTTTATGGATATGAGCTCCTCTGGCTGCAAGATGGCTCACTTTACAGACATACCTATGATATACAGAGAACATTAGTTTTACGTGGGCTATGGTGAAACAACAGGTATTTTCACTTTTGCATCCCATTCTGCTGCTCAGCTTGTTACTGGAACATCCTCACCCACCTTTCCTCAGGTCACTATCAACTCTGGCACAGCATGATGGGACCATACTTCCTGAAAAGAGAAAGAGGAGAGAAAGGAGCAGTGCTAACAGACCAAAGGTGTGCTGGTGACCCAAGGCTTCAGGCTCTGCTTGTTGCACCTGGGTGCAGCTGGGCTGTGACACATCTCTGCATTTCTGATGAAGACAACCTTATGTTTCATCAAGACATGTGTCACACACAGACAGTCATTTGGTGACTTTCACTGCTTTGGCTTTGAAGTTATAAAAACCAGAAATAAATTAATTGTTTACTGTTGGTTCTGCTGCACGTTTTGACTTGGAAAGAATAAATTCATGGACATGTCCCTGTTGCATGTCCAGGCTCAGCACTGAGCTCCAGCCTGCTCCTCCTTGTACCACCTCCTGTGATGTTTTCTTACTCATTCATTCTCCCTCCTTTATACTTCTCAAATACTACACGATCAGTTGTGCTTCCAGGACAGTCCTGATTCGTAACTTGCCTTACATACGCCTTTGGACTGGAAAGTGGCATAATGCTTCATTTTAGTTTGGAAGAGGATATTGTTCCACACAAATGTTATTTCATCCTTAAACAGAGGGCAGTGGTTACAGCTGCTGAGTTTTTGAATTTTATCTCAATAAAATAACAATAATTTTTACCTATTTGGAATGTACTATGCACACAGAACACTGTATAAACAGTAAATGACACTACTAATAATAAGTTCCTGTCATTAATAACAGGGCTAATCTCAATAATATGAATAATAAAAAGCTATCCCAAGATGACTTCAGCTCATTTAATCTCAAGAATTTATCTCAAAAATAAGGGAAAATACATTAAAAGTAGAAATAGAAAAAAGAAATATGTGCATAAGGACCACAGAAGAACTGTATGTCTTCTGTGTGATAACTGGTGAACAAAATAAATATTTCCTGCTCAGGTACGTGTCTGGAAAAAACCTGTTAAAACCCTAACTTATAGGTGATAATTTACACAATATATGCATGTATATATACAAGGAAAAAAAGCTAGAAAGGTGAGGGTGTTCTTTGACTTTACAGGAACTGAGCCAGCTGGCTGGAGTGTGGGAGGCTCTTGACATCCTGAACAGCAGCAAGGTCAACCATCTGCAAGTCCAGGCAAGTGACAACTTTCCAGTTCAGAAAAGGCATTCCACCACTAGTAGGTCCTGTGCTGCAGCGCCACCAAAACATGCAGAAACTAATTTACTGGTGAGGAGTTTGTCATGGCTGGAGCTGCCTCACATTTCAAGTGCAGCTAAAATGCTCATGGGACCAGCACAGTCCCCTGTATCAGTGGCAGATCTCCCTTCCCACGCTCAGCCAAAAACTGTGTCTTATTCCTCCTGCTCATGTAGGTCAGTTAGCAATCTCTGCCTTCAAAGCATAGAAAGACAGCTGAGAACATAAGTTAGCAAAAGGAAATGAAGGAACAGCAACTACAAGATTAACGTTACCAATACGAACCTTGCTGACAGCTCAGAGCCTAGGCACCTCTGCTGAAACAGATTGACTTCATCTCTTGAAACCTGGGAACTAAAGAAAAAGAAGCTGCCCATTAGGAAATGTCCAAATCCACAGAAGAGTGATGAGAAAGTTTGAGTTGAAGGAATTGGCTGAAGAAAATTTCTGGCAAAGTTTGAGACTCCTTATCTGGGTGCCTAACATCCACTCAGTTCAGCATGCAGTTTTTAGGCTACCAATATCACGTCTATTGGCTGAAAAGTCAAAGGCAGCCACACATGAATTGATTTTCATTTTTTCTCAGGCAGTTTGGAAACATTTCCTGAGTTGTATTTTTCCACTCTGACCTGTATTTCTGGTGATGATTCATTTTTCTTTTCTTGAAGGACATCAGACTGCAAAAGCTTTGCCTCGGCTGGGTTTTCCCACCCTCACCACCTATCACCACATGGCAAAAGGGCAGCATCACATACCGTGATTGCATCCTAGGGGCAAACCACTCCTGGACCACAGGCCTCTCATTGTGCTTACAGGGTCAGGAGATGCTTTGGAAACTTCAAATGCATAAAGAGAAGTCAAATACACATTGAAAAATGCAAATACATGTGAGCGTGAGACCTGTGCTGAGTTTTCCGTCAGGGATTTATGGCATATTTATTCATGTCATAAAATTGTTCCTTAGTGGCAGGCAGAAGTCACTTGTGAGTTAGCCATGGCTTGAAGCCTCCCATAAAAAGTCAATAAGGGCTTTCCCTGAGCCTTGGGGTTATGACAGGAATCTGCATCCTGTTCTGCCTGTGCATTCTGAACTTTGATTAAGGTGATCTGCCTTCTGCAGCCACAAAGTTTTGCTTGTTGTGGCCATAGCATGATGTGAACTTTATGAGCAGTGAACTGGTTTCAGTCTAGGTGGCCACAGCCTATGCATCGAAGCACAAAGACAGAAAATTAATCTTATTGCCTATCCTATTTGCTTCCCACAATACACTCCCACTTCATGATCCTGATAGTATTGTCTCAAAGCATTGGAGACCAGCAGGATTTTAAGGCCCGATTCGTAACTTGTAAGAACATCAAAGGAGAAGTCCCAGTTTCCTTAAGTTCAGTTTCTCATCTTTACATTCAGGGTCTGGTTACAGACGATTTTCTGATAAGCAAAATCAACACAGTCCACGCAATTTGCCTCAGTGGCATCCTATTGGGCTGAAGCAGAAAAAAGCTTGCACAACATCTTCTAATGATTTATATTTTGGGGAGGAGGAACATCACCTCTAGGAATTCAGCTTTATTGGATACTCTAATCCAGAAGAGATAAAAGCACTTGCTAATTACTGCTGGGTTTTGTTTCTTTGAAGAATTGGGTTAAATCTCTTTTGAAAGTAGATGTGTTCATGCTCGTTAGATGTATAATTTAGTTTGTTTAGGACTTTTTACTTTTATAGGGTTTTGTTCTAATGATATCTGTACTTTTCCTCCTCTTCATTCCCTCTCTTTTCTTTCCAAAGATATAAACTCAATTCACTCTTTTCTGAATGTAACAATGAACATACCCAAGTTAACGCTTCTTCTCTGAGGCCTTATTTTTTCCTCTTTCCCTCATCCCCCCTTCTCTTGCTTGCTGGTTTAATAATTCTGAGATTTCTTTGCTCATGGACATTTCCTGACTGAAACCAGTATTCATGCTACACTGCAGAGAGAAGACAAAATATCTACTTTAAAAAAAAAAAAAGTTAAAATAAATAGTAATAATATAATTTATCTGCCAACCACTACTATGCAGCATTGCAGAAGCAGATGAAGTGGGATGAAAGGGAATGTAGGAGGTCATTTAATCAATACTTCTTCCGCAAGTCAGGACCAACTCTGCCTGACAGATGTGTTTCTAGCCTGTTCTTAAAAACCTCCAGCACAATAGGTGCACAACCTCCCATGGCAATTTCAATTAATATTCAACTGTTAAAAAGTTTTTCCTAACGTTTAACCTAAATTTCCTGAGAGGCAGATTAAGCCTGTGACTTCTCAGCCTGTTTGCGTGTATTTCATCTTGTTAAGTCTATCCAGCTGAAGGAAATGGTCCAGTTGAACTCCCAGGAGCTTTCTGCACTTGTGTTCTTCTGCAAATGAAGACTAATTTTGAGCAACTCACCCACTGAGAGCTATGCCCAAAATTCAAATAGGGATCAGATGTTTGCCCTGCCTATGCCTGACAAATATTGAAAATATGCTAAAAATATAAAATAAGCCCGATACATCACACTCTGCACTTAATTGCACAACTCCTTTAATTTTTACCCCACTATGATGGATGACAATGTTATTCACTCTTGCTTAGGTTACAATTGAGGTATTTGAGTGTTGACTAGTTAGTTCTGCATTGAGCACACTAATATTTGGATGATGCATTATGAACAACCTCTTCCCCACTCTCCACCCTGAAAACACCACCCAAAGGTAAGCTATACAAATAATGAAAACTTTGACTGTCATGTTTCTTATCTGTAGGATGGGAATATATACACTGCTATTGACTCATAGATGTTCTCATGGCTCTATAAATGAAGACTAATGTCACAGTCAGTTTTGCCACTGGCCTGGTAGATTCATTTGGGTCAGCCAATTAACCCTTCCCGAACCTGAGTTCTTATGGTAAAGGAAATGAATAAAAAAAAAAAAATATATATATAGTTGAAAAATTCTCCAAGACATAAATCCGAAGCATGCTCTGTTTTATTGTGCTCAGGTCTACAGATTATCATATGAGTCTATAAAACTCCTTAATGCAAAACATTGCATAAGTAGAAGCAGCTCAGGGCTTCATGGCCAAGCAGCCAAAACAGTTTTTTACCTCCCCAAGGCAAGGGGACTAAGAAGGATCACACTTCTGGCAGCTACTAGTGCCCCTCAGCCTTTTCTCTTTCTCTCTGAAGTAGCAGCCACAGCAGCACTGACTTTCCAGGCCTCTTCTATAGGCAAAATAGACATCTGCTAACCAGGGCAGAAAACAGCTGGGTCCCAGATAGCTTACTGCTCCCAGCAGCTTCAGTAATTTTGCTTGTCCCGAGCACTGGCCTTGTCTAGTTATTAATATTTGTTTTCATAATCATTATTATTACTACTACTATTCTAAATAACAATAGAACAAATTCCTTCTCAGAAGTGACTTTTTTTTTGGTTTTTTTTTAAGTTACTACTTCCCGCAGTGATGAAAAGAGAAATATTCTTATTGTACTAGCATGCAAGATCCCTTCTCACTAGGTGATGGGGGCATAAGGAACTATGGTCAAAATAAATTAGGTGTCAGAGTCAGACAGCACAGGGAATCACTGCTTCCAGCATCCAGAAACGTTGGCTTCTCTAATCCTAGAGCAGTTGTAGCCTTGAAGGCACAAGTCCTGAAAACATGGAGGTCCCACAGTGTGACAGACCAAACTGGTAGGAAAGCAGGGAGGATCTATCAGACCACAAATGAGCAAAGAATTGAAAGCATTTTTTTTTTATTGATGCCAAATGATTGTGTTGCTGGCCTCAGGAAAATGACATACTGAACAACAAAACACCATCATTTGGGGCCAATCAAAGTTTTCTTGCTCAGCCCCCAAGCTGAAACACTCTGGTCTGTTTGATCCTCTGGAAAAATAAATAAATTAAAATATCACGGACACATTTAAAAATGAAGTATTTTGGACAGGAAAAAAAAAAAAAAAAAAAAAAGGACTAAAATACTTTGTTTCCAGGTTTTTACCAGCT
>WUAM01000209.1:1975105-2000250 GCA_024336885.1 Actenoides hombroni
TATGGGAGACAGTATCAAAAGCCTTGCTGAAGTCAAGGTAGACAACATCCACTGCTCTCCCTGCATCTACCCATTCATTCACACCATCATAGAAGGCTATCAGATTAGTCAGACATGACCTCCCTTTAGTAAATACATGCTGGCTACTCTTGATAACCTTCTTTTCTTCCATGTGGTATGATCTCCAGAATGAGATGCTCCGCTATCTTTCCAGGGGTGGAGGTGAGCTGCCATTCCCCCCACGTGCCCTGCTGCCAGCATGCGCTCCTCTGACAGCCGCTGCCTCGTTGCGCGCGCTCTGCGTGCAGCTTCCGGTTTTGGCGCGGTTAAATCTCCCACGACTCCCCCGGCAACTCCTCCTGCCTCCTCAGCATCTCAGCCTTGCACCACAGCTGCTGGCTCTGGGCAGCTCTTGCTGCTTTTCCTCGGACTTTTCTGGCTCCAGGAACTCCCTATTCACCTCAGTCTGGTTCACAGGCACAGAGCTGCCCCTTGCACTGCCTCACTGTTCACACTCTGATGTCAAACTTTTCTTCTTGTCCTGTTTTTGAGCACATAAAAAAACCCTTCAGTTAATTATGACCTGAAAAACTGTTTCAGGGTATCAGACCTCAGGACAGAATCTTGCTGAAGCTGTACCTGCATCTCCTTCTCTTTCATGAAACACACCAAGCTAACATTTTTCTGGAGAGGCCTGTACAAAGCAGTTTTGTGCGGCGGATGTCAATGCAATAGCAGAAATTGGCGGAGTCTCACATTAAAGTTGTTTCCTACTTTGAGCCACATCAAAGGAAAAATGCTAATTCTGAAAGAGAAGGCAGGATGTTTAGGTGCTTTTTTAGTGCTGGTTTCAAATAAGGTAATGTAATGGAAGTAGACAGAAGGAAAATTGGCTTATGATTGTGTCTTTGGAAAGGGATAAATAAATGGCTTTGCACCAAAATATCTGCCATAAAGTTGCAACACTGTTTCTGAATATCACAAAAAGAGCAGACTGAAATTCTAAACTGAATATGTTGGTGCTGAAAAACAATATGGTATTTTCTCTACCTAGTGTTGAGCAGTAATTATTTTAATATGCAACATAGCTGTGTAAATTCAACTTTTACCCCATAAAATTAAAAAAAAATAAAAAAAGAGGAGAGCGGAGGGGAAAGGTACGTTATCTTCTAGCAGAATGTTTATAAATGTAACTATTCTACATACATCTAGGCACAAGATTAAAAATAATAATAATAATAATAATAAAAAAATATTAAAAACCTCCCAACTGTTCTCTGGAAGAGTTTTAAATTTCTCCGATAGATACTTCCCAGACACCAAACTAATACAACTCCACCAGAACAATAAAAGATAACAAAGAAAAGAAGGAATAAGAGATGACCCTAAGTTGTTACTTGATACAAATGAATGGGACAACTGTGCGGAACAGCACAAGTGCATCCATCATTTGGGATTCCTGATTGATCAGCCTGTGTTTCCAGGATCCTCCAGGAGCTGCTTTGCCAACCAGCCAGGTAATCAGAGTGACAGGTGACAGCCCACCAGGACTCCAGGTCTTTTTAAGCTGTCTGCTATTTGCAAAAGTTGGTGAACCTGAGATATTTCACTTTAAGTGTAATATTTAGGGCTTTGAAATTTTACATTTTCCAATGAAGCTTCGCTTCTGCTAGAAAAATTTCAACTGGTTGCAAGCTGTTGTTCAGTACTCTTTCTGGATGAAAGCACTATACAATCTGAATTTAAATTAAATGTGATTTAAAGTTGCAGGTTTGGTTTTGTTTGTTTGGGGTTTGTTTGTTTGTTTGGGTTTTTATCTGTTTGTTTATAAATCTGTACCTTTTTATTGTTTCTATCACTTTCATTGCTTATTACCTAAACTGATTTACACACACTAGAAAATATTTTCATTTAATAATAGAGAAGTAGTGAAGACTAACTGAAAACCATCCCTCAGCAAGCACACTTTGTTATTAGAAACTTAATGTTTATCCCTCCAGTATTCAAAGTCAAATTATTGTATTGTCACAAAATAAAATACTCATTCATGGATGTTTCTGCAGATATATTTTACAATTAACAGAGAGATAATCCCTCTATTTGTGTGCATTGCAAGAAAATATGTAGGAAGATTTTGAAACTCTGAGTAGTAGACTGATGAGGCAATGTTTTTTTAACCTGGATAGAATATTGACACATGGAATAAAATAACCATTTTGGGAAGATACAGACCTTTCATGCTATGTGAAATCTCAGAAATAATTCCATAATGTAAGGGAACTTACTGTGCCTGTCTGTCTGAATAAAAAACATGCTATACCTCTCAAAGACTTACATTCAGTGAAGCTTCACAATGTGGATTTCTTAGGTGGACCGTGGTGAAAATTTTCACAGGTAAACCGCTATAATTTTGTTACAAACATTTCAGGTGATGCTTTGTCACACTTTCCCTGCAGCAGTCAATAAAAATGAACACCTATCTAGCAGTGCTGATCCTGATTTTCTAGCTTCAGCTGCCAAAGAGAACATGATTTAACATGGTGGACGTGGGGACCAGATGACATTTGTGCCTTTGTTCTGATTGCACTGCAAGGGCACTAATCTCCTTCAGAAAGGCAGGACATAAACTCAGGGTTTGTAATTTCTTAAACTGCTGCAATAAGATTTGACAGTGTTCATTTGTAACAGCTAGAATCTTGTTTTCACTTTCACAATATCTCAGCTGTCCAACAATACCAAGAGATTGAGCCTAAATCTGTCTACTCCAGTCACTGGCAGAGAGCACTAACCACAGGGAGACATCTTTTCTCCTTGTCTTGGGTCTAAAGAGCTATCTTTTTATCTTATTATCTTATTAAAAGGGTGTATACATTTGTAAAAAAAATTATATATCTAAGCAGAACAATATACCAATCATTTAAACTTGCTTTTATTCTCTAAGAAAAACTAACAATAAATTCTTGAAGAAGTTATGTGCCTCTGGATCAGCAGTTTCCATCAACAACTCTCACCCATCTGTCCTTGTGATTTCTCAAAATTCTCAAGGTGAAATGATTTGAGCAAGCTTATCATCTCTGAACTAGGTGTCATCAGATTGTTCATCTGAATTTGTCATATTATATATTATTCTTATTTTTTTCACATTAATTATTTTTCTGCTCAAGTGGATTTTATTACCTAGGTACAGTATAAGTAAGAATGTGGTTTAATTTACATCTCCAAGAATAAAGGTGATTTCCAAATCACTGTTATTATAGCCATGATACAAATCCATGAAAATATCTTGTTCTGCACCTTAAGATAGCATTGATCTAGAATATTTATTCTATTCTTTTCAGAATGCATTACCCAAAGAATTGGTTCTTGGAGAACAAAAAAGCACTTCTATAAACATGACTGGAATGCCATTGATTTAAACCAGTTATTTTCTCATTCTTCTTTGTGATGTATTACTCTCTGAGAGGCAACAATTAAAGCAAAATGTTTCAATTTTCTGGCACGTTAAATTATGTGTACATCCATATTTTGAGAGACTGATAAGTAAATGAAAGTTCAATCTTCAAAAATTCTATGTTGTGAAATATAATCCAGTATTTAAAGAGAAGAAAAGTTTAGATTGATCCTTCTCCCCTGTCTTTCTCCCACAAGCTTTGAGGGTCATATATAGCTCACAAACAGTGATCCTGACAACAGTGTTTCAGTAGGAGAATCAGGATGGAAGTCAACCTCTCCACCTTTATCAGATTTCCTGTATTATGTTTAATGTCATAGACAATTTCATAATTCCTTTTTTTTTCATTAGAACAAACACATGCATATACTCTAACCTGGTCAAAAAGCTTGGATTCTCATTAAATATTCTTCTTTCTGGATTATTTTCCACGTGATATTTTATTACCTCTATTCCTTTTGTCTTCTTTTGCATTCTGCTTGTGCAAAACATTATATAGCCAGCTGCATGTCTCTGCTTCTAGCTGATATGATTAATTTCAAAGGATTCTGGCTTGATTTTAACTTCTCAGTTAAAGAAATTTCCGATTATGTATTTCCCCAGTTTAAGCTTATTAGACATGTGATTTCTATACACATGAGTTGGGCCATATAGTTCCCTGGTATAGTCTAAAAGCAAAAAGGTAGATACGTGCAAAACCACTTTCAGTACCAAGGCTGATGTCTCAGCACATTCAAAGTCAATCAACACATGGGTGTCAGTTTCAGATAATTTCATGTCCTTAGTGAGATGTCTTGTAGTTACATTGACAAGTGAATGTTCTGACTACTGTCAGATGGGCCTACCACATTCAGCTAACTCAAATGTGGGGTGCCCACTTGAAGATGCCTCAAAGACAAGACTCCAGTTTCAAAAGAAGGAGGAAGGCACATTTGAAAATGAGGTATTTTTAAAGTGTTATATCCAGGCAATAGAAATCACCCATGTATCCTGAAAATGTAATTTCTTTTGCTGTTATGTTTTGTTGTTCTTGTTATATGAGACACCAGAAGGAGACTTTGCTTTGAGACATATTATATTCCAACCAAACATAAATATGAAAGCTCTACTACTGAGGTTAATGGAAACATTGGCATTAATTTCAGTGGAAAACTGAAAAAGTGAATAAAACACATTTACACATATATAATATACACATATTTGCCCTTTAAGAAAGAATCTTCACCGATCTGAAATTCTAAAGTAATGAAAGACTTAAATGAACACACATCGACATCTTGGTAACTTCCTCTGCCTTAAAGACTGATGAAATTCATTATGCTGAAAATGAGAAGTTCAAAGTACCAACTTCACCTTGAGGCTTTCACAGCAACTGTATTTTATAATTGTGCTTAGTCACAAGCAGCTGTGGCCTCAATATGACGAATCCACCTTGTCTTTCATAGGATTGCTTATTAGGTTGGTAGGAATGAGAGTCTCATTTTTTTCTGTTGAAAGGTTTTCTCCACTTGTAGTTTTCATAGAACTTGAATGTGATATTGTTTACAAGCCTAACAAAGAGAATATATGTCTAGAAAAACAGACAAAAAACCAGCCAACCAAAATGCCAAAGAGATTAAGATTGCTGTAGCAGTATGTAAAAAAAAAGCTGCAAAAGATGGCAAAGCACCTCCTTTAAGAAAGTCCAAACTTTAAATACCCTGAAATCCACAGTGACTTGCATTCACCATGAAGAAAAGAGTATGGGAACTTTGGCTGTAAAACAGAAGAACGAGTGCTTTGATTCTGTTTTGAGCATTGACTGAAAGTAGTAGCATTTATAAAGGTAAAAATAGTTGTGTGTAAATCTTGCACAATTCAGAGATATTGTAGATATAGCCATTGATTTTAACTGGATAGAATATTTTATCCTTAAAAAACAAAGACATGACCAAAAACAGATACTTGAAAAATGCTCTTCAGGTTTTCTGGTCATCCCATGGAATCTAAAACAAACAAAAAAGTTTCTCATTTCCATTACTATAACAATCTTTACCATAATACTTGCAAACAAATTCAAGAAACCAATAAAGTATGTAATTTTCCGAGATCAGTTTTCCAGCAGATTATCACCTTATGTCCTATCCTTACCTGTACGTGGCTTTTTTTCAGAAAATGTTTCAGTGTTGTTTTTTTTCCCTATCTTCATGACACTATAAGTAAGGGTGTCCTAATTGGTACTGGAGCTATTTGATGCCACAGCAATAATGATTATCTAACTAAAGTACAAGGAATATTTTTCAGAGATAGAAAGGATATCAGTAATATCTGTAAAACCATACATGTATGTCAAAGTAATGCCTATGAAATGCTATTAATTTCATACCATTTAAAGCTTACACAATGCTTTCAAATTAACCTGGGATTTTCATAGACCAGATCAACATATGAAATAATCATAAACCTAGCATAATACAAGCTTGTATTTTTTTGAGCATTTCACTGCTTAATACGTATTATCTTTGAGCCTTTTTATATTAAAAAAAGAAACAAGCAATTGTTTTAAAAGAAGGTAAATTAAAATATTAAATTTTATTGCATTGTCTTCAAACCTACCATCACACTCCGTAGGGCATAATAGCACAATGGTGCATCAATCTGATTCAGTGGAATACTTGCTGTCTACATTGGTTACAGGTTAGACAGGGCTTTGAGCAACCTGATCTAGAGTAAGATGCCCCTGCCCATGGAAGGGATGGGGTGGACTAGATGATTTTTAATGGTCCATTCCAACAGAAAGCATTCTATGGTTCTATGATTTTATTATTTTATAAGGATGTGCCTTCAAGCCATGTCAAACTCTGGAATTAAGCATGTCAAATTTGCATTGGATCTTACATGTAATGACAACCAAAGTTAAGGAAATCAAAGAGGAGATACTCTTTTGCTAAAAATCCATTTACCTTTCTGTCTCAGTGTGGTATGATAAAATCTCATGATAGTCTTCTAACCGTTAAGAGTATAAACCCCACAGTTTTTAAACAGTGAGGCCTTAGAAGAGTCTGAATCTGCAACCATTTCTGAAGGATATTGATTCAGTGGGTATGAAACTTTCCCAAAGCTGTGGGCCATTTGTAGTCCACAATTTGCTTTGTAATCCAGCTTCCCCATTTATCCAGGCTGGAAGATTACTGGAGTGTGGTTCCTAACAGTGGAAATGAGGACATTTCGTAGGGCAGAGACAGATCCTAAGCATCTGAGTGATGCCCTGAGTGTCACCAAGGCAGTAACCACTTGAAGGAACCGGGAGATTTTCCAACATCCCCCAGTTTAAGTAAAGCAACAAGCATAGTACTACACATAGTGTAATGTACCGAGAGACATATAGTAAAACCAAAATTAATTCTTAAAAATGCTTAACTCAAGCAATCCTAACAAAATAAGGAATCTAAAGAAAACACCTACTGAAAATACCTAATATGGAACTTCATCTTAAAAACAAACAAACAAACACCAACCAACCAAACAAACACCAAACAAACAAAAAAAAACAAACCAGGAAAGAGCTTAATTCTTCTGCTATCTTCAACACTGACATTTCAGGTCACAGATTTGCTGAGCAAGATGCATAAAAACATAGAATTTTCTGAAGGTAGTGCTGGAAACAAAATATTCTTCACCTTGCTTTCCTGACTGTACTGATGCAGCTTTACTGCTTGTGGAAAAGACACTTTTGCCTTGTCCTTGAGCACAAGTATGGACAGGTTGCTGCCTGTTTGGACAGATGTACATCATTCCCTACTGTGCTATAGATATGCCTTCAAGCTATAGTCTAAAAACTTCTGAATAAAAGGCTTAAACAATAAGACATTTTTAAAATTAATCAGTCCTTGATCCATAATGGCTTTACTTCAGTCAATTCCTCTTATTTTTCCTTGGTGTTCAGAAAAAGATAGTGATGTTTAACCTGGCATTTTGTAAAGAATTTAAAACTAGGTCCATATTTTGAAAATGAAAGGATATGAATGTAAATTAGGTATTAGAATTATTTAAGATTATGATACCACTGTGTGTATATGGTGACAACTCATGTAAACAGAAAACAAACTAGTGTATTATTTCAACAATATGAATTACAAGGAATGAAAAAGAAACTGTTTGAGATAACAGATGATTGCTAATATAACTATAATTTTCTTCTCCATGAAAGTCTGGTGTATTACCTCAGAGCACTTACATAAAGAAAACAGCAGTTCAGTTCATCAATAAATTTTCTCAGTATTATGACTGCAAGGTCAGGTCCATTACCAGAGAAAGAAACATATTGTTTATAATAGAGTCTTCTACAAATCACTATATCCATCCCAAATGTAATATAAATCTTGTTAATATTTCTGTTTGGTCTCTGTTGCTTTGGGGAGAATATTTTGTTTTGACAATGCCATACATGTATAAGGTCGTTGGACCTTTGCCTTCTGTTTTCCTTTAGAGTAGAAAACTTGAGAGACACAAAATTGATGGTTTAGGAGTCTGGCAGTCCAAATCACCCCATTAATCTTGCAGCACAGTAAGTGAAGATCATGTTTGAGACCATCTAAGGTACCTAAAGATGTACAAGTCCATGGGACCAGGTGAGATCCCTCCCAGGTCCTGAGAAAAATGGTGGATGAAGTTGCTAAGCTGCTTTCCAACACACTTGAGAAGTTATGGCAGCCTGGTGAAGTTCCCAGTGACTGGAAAGGGGAATCATAGCCCTCATTTTCAAAAAGGGAAAAAAGGAAAACCTGGGAATCTACAGGCCAGTCAGTTTCACCTCTGTGCCTGGCAAGATCATGGAGCAGATCCTTCCAAAGTCTCTGCTAAGGCACATGGAAAATGAGGAGACTATTGGTGGCAACCAACATGGCTTCACCAAGGGCAAATCAAGCCTGACAAATTTGATGGCTTTTTAGGATGGAGTTACAGCATTGGTGGATAAGGGAAGAACAACTGATGTCATCTACCTGGACTTGTGCAAAGCATTTGATACTACCCTACATAACATCTTGGTCTCTAAATTAGAAAGACATGGGTTTGATGGATAGAATAGATGGACCAGTGGATAAGGAACTGGCTGTATGGTTGCACTCAAAGAGTTGCCGTTGATGTTCAAGTGGAGACCAGTGAAAAGTGGTGTTTCTCAGGGATCAGTACTAGGACCAATGCTGTTCAACAACTTTGTTGGTGATATGGACAGTGGGATCAAGCGCACCCTCAGCAAAACTGCAGACAGGAACAAGCTGTGTGATCAACATTCTGTAGAGAAAGAATGCCATCCAGAGAGACCCTGACAGGCTTCAGAGGTGGGTCCATGCCAACCTCAAGAAGTTCAACAAGGCCAAGTGCAAGGCCCTGCACATATGTTCTGGTAATCCCAAGTACAAATACAGGCTGGGTGGAATATGGATTGATAGCAGTCCTAAGGAGAAAGACATGGGAGCGCTCGTTGATGAAAAGGTCAACATGAGCCAACAATGTGTAAGTGCAGCCTAGCAAGCCAACTGTATCTTGGGCTGCATCAAAAGAAGTGTGGCCATCAAGTCAAGGGAGGTGATTCTCCCCCTCTATTCCACTCTCATGAGACCCCACCTGGAGTAATGCATCCAGCTTTGTAGCCCCCAGCTCAAGAAAGACATAGACCTGTTGGAAAGGGTCCAGAGGAGGGCCACAAAGATTATCAGAGGACACACTCTGTTGTCTGACAGGTGGCATATGATGTTCATGGTGGGACGTGTTCCTCCCTTTCCCCAGTCTGGAATCCTCTTGAGTTTAGTTTGAAAAGCTTCCTTCTCACAGTTGACCTCCTTCTCAGCGTCTTCTAGATAGAATTGAAAAGTTGCAGGATCTCAGCCAGCATCTGCTGACACAATTTGTCACATAGTGACCACTAGTGTTTTTGACACCTTTCTTGTATCTTGTAGTCACTGATCTTAAGATAACCCAGGATGGGCAACAGTCACCTGGCCACCAAAAAATTGCTAAAACAAGGTAAAACCGGATCAGGTGTAGGCAAGCTCAGACAGGTTCTGAGACCTTCAACTTTCGGGCCTGTGGTCTTTTACTAGTAATAGCAAAGTTGTGTTTACTGGGCTGCAGGCACTATTGTTTACTGCAGCAAATGTTTATTTTTAGATATCTCTGAATTTTCAGTTATAAAATATTAGGTCATGGGTGGAGGTTTAAATAAAATAAAAAATACACACTAACATTTATTTAATGTAAGTGACTGTTTTAATATTTATGTAAGAAAGTAAGGTAGATTGGGAAATCTGACTTTTTATAGCTTTTCATTGTTAAAATAACCATGATATTACTTATTTATACTCCTAGAAACTGGAGAACAGTCATTGCACACTTCAGCACTGGAAAGTCTTTGCACAGATGCAAAAAAAGTTAATATAAAGCATAAACTTTTTGAAGATGTGAAGAGTGTGGTTGGCATAAAACTTTATTTTATATTTGCATGGAATATTTTGGTGGGGATTTACAGACTAAGTATATTTTTTCAATGTTTTAGGTTTTTATTAATACAATAGTTTTTGTGCTTCTTACAAATTCCTAAAGACTTGTATAAGCACAGTGAGGTTAAGTATTAAACTGAAGAATGTTTCATTACCTTTATATGTACAAAATAGCACAAAAGACTCCTATCATATTTTGAAAAAAACTACAATTCTGTGTAGGCAGTTTCATTTACTTATAAATTATGTTTGCGTTTTAAACATTTGCCTGGATGTCATATTTCCTGACATTGAATTCAAGCCAAACCTATGATACTGTCATAGAAGACATCACATCTACATAAAGTGACTCAAGTACTGTTTTTAAGAAGGCCAAATTGTTTCAGTTTCAATAAATTACAAACCGTATATTGAATCCTAAAATACATACATATTTGAAGGTTCATTTTGCTTAATGAAATATTTCAAATTAATAAAACTTCCAAGTTCATAACATGTAAACAGTTCCAAGATTGCACATTTTGTTTAAAAAACTTGTATCATGATAATATTAAATATTCAAGTTTTTCTATTTTCTTTTAACAAGAAACAAGAAAACTTTTTGTTTTCAAGACATACATGCTCCAACACACAAGCACAAAACTGTGGATGAATTAAACTGAAATGTTAAGGAACAGAAAAGCATTACTTTAAGAACTTTTCTTAGAGTTAAAACCATTAAAATGTAGAACTGAAATAAGAGAATACATTTTGATCACCAAGAAAATGACCTATTATTTAATAAATTTTTTAACAGAAGAAGGAATCTAGAGAGCTTCAACTGAGTGGCCAGTAATTGACTGATATCCAGGCAAGCAACAAGGTCAGGTTATCTTCAAAATGGCTGGAGGTTAAAAATAAAATAATAATAAAAAAAGATAGGAGAGGAAGAGAGGAAGGAATGAAAGTTATTAAAAGAATAAAATCTAAGATGTGCAATGTAAGGTTAACATATACACAAAGTAGCTGACATGGTCTAATGTGATACTTGACATTAAGCTTAGAAAGAAAAAAGATTAATAAAATATTTAGATTCCTTAATTCATACTAATTAATGCTTGCTTAAGTTCTTTCTGTGATTCTTTTTCTCTGCTTATTACTAGGGCTTGGAGCAAGAAAAATATGTTAGTTACAAATCTGATTAGAGATGTGAAAGCTAGCTTGGCAAATGGAGCAACAAATTAGACTTTGTAGAACAAAACTCTGGGTTAAAGCAGAATAGTGTAATGACTTAGGGGAAAGTAAACTTATTAAGTAATAATAAAACATATCATCATATAATATCTATTACATAAACCAAAAGACAGTTGCATCATATCTGAAAGAAATGTAGCACCATTATCACATCCAATACTTTTCACAAATGGGTTATATGATTTATGGAAACCATCAAACAATGTGTAAATTTGTAACATAGTTACAATTCATATTCATAACATAAATCAGTGAAATGATTTCTGGAAATATCTGATTTATAAACTTATCATATGATTTAGTATAGGTATCAGCCCACTGTTAAGAAAATCTGATATGTAACTATATCTGTTCTTAAGACTAGCTTTTAAAGTACTTTTTTTAAATGGCCACAAGCACATGATATGGAACAGCAGTATTAATAACTGCTCCCATCCTAGATTGTGGAAGCTCTGTGCAAAACTTTACCTACAGAAATAATTCCAATTACTTTGAAATAAAGCTAATTTGATAATGTGGACAGTGAGGTTCATGTTTTCTCTAAGTCAAAAATATTCCTCTCTGAAAAAAAGAATTAGGCAGAATGCATTATATTCAAGGGCAGGACTGCCATACAGAGGGGACCAAAAAGGTTAGTAGAAAGAACCAACAGGAACCATATGAAATACTGAAAGGAAAACTGCCAAGTACTTCACCTGAACAGACTAACCCCCTGAAATGGTATGGGCAGGGAACTGGTTGTCTAGGCAGCAACTCTGATGTAAAGGACTTGACAGTCCCAGTGGATCCTAGTTTACAAATAAGTCATTAGTCAACTTCTTTTGTAGGGGTGAAGGCAAACAGCATACTGGAAAATATCAACAGGAGTGCAACCAATAGCCTGAAGGAAGAGATTTTTCCTCTCTACTTGGTACTTCCTGTATCTGGAATACTGTGTTTTTTTGGGTTCTCCAGGAGCAATGTTGATGAATTTGAGTGAGTTTAATAGAGATTAACCATCAACCAAGATGGTGAGGAATTGGAGCACTTGCACTGTCAGGGTAGGCTAAGTGAGTGTGATTTTCATAGACTGGATGAGAGAGATGACTTTCGGTGGCAGAGGGTGGGCGTGCTAACAACCTCTTCTAGTGCCTATGAAGTGGTTATCAAGAAGACCAATGTAGGCTTGTATTGAGGTACACAGCAGGAAAACTAGAGACAATAGTCACAAACAGAAACAGAGAGTTCTGACTAGATATAAGGGGGAATAAAAATCAACACTTGAGAATCGCTAGGCATTGCTACATGTCGTAGGTTGTGGAATTTTCATCCCTCGAGGTTTTCAAGATCTGAATGAACAAAGCCCTGATCATCTTAGAATTAATTCAGTGATGTCTCTGCTTTGAGCATGAGATTGGACTAGAGAAATGCCAAGGGCTCTTAAAACATCAGTGTTTTGATGACCTATATGATTCTAATTTTTTTCTGTGTTTTGAAATATTTGAGTATTTGGTATTATTTTCCTGCAGTAGGACAGAAATTAAAGTGCTATTCCATATAAGCGAGTAGACCAATAGTTATGTACCATACTGTCTCCAGACTCTTTGGCGACCAGCATGACTTTAGGTCCAGGGATCTGTTATGTTTGGGCTGAAATAAGAAGGATTAGAGTTATAAATGGCAGTGATATTTCAGTATAATTATGTAAGTGTACCAGTCTGATGTTCCAAAAGCAAGCAGTGAAAAATGTGTCAACTCTTTAGTCCAAACTAAAAGAATGAAAATACATTAATATTTGGATCTCTTACTTCAATAGTAGAGGTTAATCTGGTTTAAGTGACTAGAGATTTTTAAAAAGAGATTGTAAAGTGAGGCTGTAGACTGGACCAGGCATAAGACAACAATATAAATTAAATCTGCAGCTGATAGCTTTGTCTGGGATTGGGTTCAGACAAGGAGACACCAATGAGTTATCTTTAGGTTTTGATTCAGTAGAGATCATCAAGGAAAGATAAAGAGTTATGAACTCTCAGATTAAGTGGATGCTTGAGACAGAGGTTATGGGGGCTGTAGTAATTCTGAGTTTGCTTTGGGCCCATCAGTTAAGGTTAATCGAGGGTTGATGCGAACAAAGACCATAAGGATAGTTTAAGGGTGTTCTTCTGGTTTGAATGAAACTATCAAACATTTCTGTGATTAGAATAAATATGGATTTAGAGTTCAGTTTAGCATATGAGCCAAAAGGAATAGTTGAGATGGATTTATTGTCTTTTGAAGACTAAATTGAATACTGACTCAAACAGAAATAATCCATAAAAATCTAGTTATGGAGGGGTCTGAATTGCTTTCCATCAGGATGCTATGATGATATTAAGAATAGAAGACAAGTAAATTTGACCTTTGTACCACACAAATTTACAGGAAATACAATAAAATCTGTCATTAGTAAGTATACAGATAAATATGTTGTGGATTCAGATGCAACAGAGTTCTTTTTCAAAAGGCTTTCAACAAAGCCTTTTTTTCTGAAGGCTCCTAAAGAATCTAAACTGTCATGATATATAAGAGAAAGGGAACTATAAAAAGGAGAGCTACATGTTAATTTCGTTTTTAAAAATCTGAAAGAAAGACAGCCAAAAGAGTAAAATCTCTGCAGGCACGATGGAGACACTACTTAATGACACTATCCTGGATGTTCTGAAGAATACATACCATCTATTAATCAGACTTGAGAAATTCCAGAAGGAATATGACAAGGGTAAGAAAACCTTTTATCTAGGAAAAATTCATAGAATTTACTTAAAAAAATTAAGATGAACAATTAAAAATCAAGGGTTGTGCTCAGGTTATATAACAGTCACACATGCTAACTAACATACGGATCTCTACAACCAAGGTATATGGTTCAGTTCTGCTTAAATTCTATTTGAAATCACCGTCACTTCATTACAATGTCTTCTGAAGTCACCTACTACAACTAGTAATGGCAAAAATTGTGATTATTGTGCAATATGCTCAACTATTAATTAGAGTGTGTAATTGCTCTCTTAATATCTCCTACTCAGTGTAGAGTAGAAAGTATCTGGTGACTGGGTTTTCTTGTTTGCTTTTTTGGGGGTTTTTTTTTTGGTTGGTTGGGTTTTTTATTGGTTTTGTTTGTTTAGTTTTTGGGATCTTTTTAGAAATAGTCTAGGGATGGTGGAAAGAACTGCAAACTAATAGGTCATAAGAACTAGAAGAAACTTTTAAAATAGAGAATAAAATAGCATTCTTACTTATTTGGGAAGAAACAACACAGTGTTTGCAAAAACAAAAAATTGCTTCACAATTGATTGGAGCTGTTGAAAGAAAGCTCTTATATTCTTGAAGTCCTTTCTGGTGTAATAATCTTAAATGGTAAGAGAAGTGGAGTAAGAGTTGTGAAGTAACTTGCACAAAGGAAGAGTTTTGCAGGAATCTGTGATATGAGGAGAGATTTTTAACACATTGATTTGGAGAAGTTTGGAAAGTGAGATAAAAAGTTTGCTGATGATAGAAAATTATTCTGGAAGTTATATCTGAAGAATAAAATTTGGTAATGCAGTGTATCTGGGCGTTAAAGTGCTAGGCAGAATTCAAAGCTGATACATGCAGAAGTAATACAATCTATTTGTATTTGACTGCTAGGTAAGAAAAATGTGAAGTATTTAGGAAGAATGACAGGCTCTAAATAAGTTATATGTACTTAGGAAAGACATAAAAATGCAATTGCAGGTATTTCTTCTTAAGACATCATCTCCCTGATTAGAAGAGACCAAAATGGAAAATGGAATTCTGAGAATGATTATGGAAGGAATAAAGAATAAAGAACATCAGTATGAGATAATATTCCTGTATTTTGAATATGATATGCAGCTATAATTATACAATCAGAAGACCATATTTTAAGATTCAGACTAAGGAGGTAGGATTCTCAGACATGTGCAACATTATCTTTATACAAAAAGAACTCTTCAGCCAAGGAAAGATGTACTTGAACAGTGGCATGAAAAAGACAATATAATAACAAATTTTACTTGAAAGACAAAAGGAAGAAACTTCTCACTCTGTAGAAAATGTTAATGATGTAGCAGCATATTTTTTAAAAAAATATATTGTACTATGCTAGCTATATCTTGGAGCTCTATGCTATTTTTTGCCTTCAAAGTCAAAGTATAAATAAGTACTGTTGATGGTCTAGAAGCAACTTTCATAAGAGGAAGTTCATAATCTGTTATTCAGCAGAAGGAAGGAAGGCATAGGAGAAGAAAGATCCCTCTTAATGATCTATTAACAGTAATAGGATTTTAGACTAGACAAAGGTTTGGGCTAGGCAGGCATTATTTCTTTAGTATAAAACTGTAGTCCAAACTTCATAGCACTTTCATGGGAAAAACCGTCAAAACAAAGCTCCACAGACAAGCAAAGGATTTCATATAAGCTAAACTTAACCTTTTAAAAATTATAGCATAATTTAACCCAGGCATCTAGATTCCTTCTGGAGTCATTTGGGAGAAAAAGTACCTCCAGGACAGAGGAAGATGTGATACTTTACTTACCATGGGTATGTGCCTGTAAGAGCCTGGCTATTGTGTGCCTCAAACCTTGTGTGGTGATAAGGTCTGGAAAGACCTGTCTGGAAGGGAGAGGTGTTGTTTGCTTTTAATGTCTCTGTGCCATCCCTTTGGCTCCTTGCAGATATGCCTTAACAAAAGGAAGAGATAGGTTCTGCATAGGTGGGACTCTGTCTCTTCTTTAGTTAAGTGCTTCTGCTGACTGCACCATGGGGGAGGTGGATGGCAGGTGCCACACTACCTCTAGCTCACGAAGCTCATGCAAATCAACACCACTTCCTGTGGAAGTTGGGAATGCCACCCAGATACCTCAAGGGTATAAAAGGAACAGAAAAATATTGATTAGTGTGCACCCACCACCGAATAACTGAAGACTTGGACTGATCCAGTGAGAGGATCCATGGGTGGTGATAACCTTTTCTCTTTATCTTGCTCTCCATCTCTCTTACTCACTCCCTCTCTCCCCCTCTCTTTTCCTCTTTTCTGATAACTCTTTCTTCTTCTTCTTCCTCAAAATTTAGTTGTGCCTACAAAGATTAACACTTTTATCCGTACTGTTTGTTGATTTTTCTATTAGGGAGAACTAATAAACTGTTTTGTTATTCTTCCTTGGAGTCATTGTTGTGACTCTGCCACCTCGGCTACCCTGCCGTGCAGGGACAGCCTCTTTCAGGGGATCACAAAGATTCACCTCCCTCATTGTCCACTGAGTGGGATGAGACAGTACCACAGAAAGGGATTCATTCAACTATCTACCTTTCTTTTAAATTTTTAAATGTGATGGGAGAAATATTTGCAATATCTAAAATACTGTAAAGGTCACCTGCTATTTCTTCTTCTTCTTCTTTTTTTTTTTTTTGTTTTATTTTTTTTGGGGGGGGAGGAGGGAGAGGTATTTATATTCTTTATTTGGGACTCTGGAAAAGAAAGTTCAATTGTTGACGTTATCCCAACAATACTAGCCTGCAATTCATATACTTTCCAGGATTTTAACTAGTAATAGGAGATTTTTATTTTCAATGCAAACACAACAAAAGGAAACAAGATTTGCAAAACCTTGGAATTTCACTAGCAATTACTACAATATCCTTCAAACAGTAGTTTTTTAATGTTCTGAAAAGCTGGTTTTAGCATAAAGAACAGATGACTAAACAAAGCTACTCTACATCTGAAAGATTCACAGTAATTAAAGTGTACTGACAACTGTTTGGCTACTGTATTAAGAAGTTGCTCAGCAGCTGAAAATTTTTCTCATGTACTTCAGAAGTGTTTTGCATTTTTATTAGACAGTTATTGAATACAAAACAAAACCTTTTCTTAGCTTAAAACTATGAACATTCGATTTCCACTATCATCACCGTCAAGATAAATACCCAATTCCATGTAAATTCCTCTTTAGGATCCAAATTCTTTTTTGTTTCCTTTCTTTTTAGTCTGATCATGAAATAAACTTAAAGGAATTTTGGTTCAGTTTCTTCAAAGCTCAATTATTTAGTTCTGTTTTATATACCTAATCTTATCTTAAAATTAATAATGAAATGAGGAATATCACTGTAGCTGTTTTACAGGTAAACTGTCAGGAAGGAGTGTCTTTAGTTGTGTAAAGGTCTTCATGCAGCTATCTTTCTTACACATCCCAGGGTCATATTTGAAATAATCTATTATTCATTCTTTTTTGATAAGCCTGTAAAAGCACCAGTCCATCAAAATATGTAAATGAGTGTCCCTTTTCAATTATACAATCATCTGAAAAATTAGTGTTTTAAGGGACAGTTTTGATGAAGGAAGGCATGTATTTGTTTAAAGGTCTGTATGTTCATAGAAAGTCTTCCACAGTAAAAACACTTGCAAAAAAATTATTTTTTTATTCTAGTTCAATGAATGACAGAATCACAGAATGGCAGAGGTTGGAAGGGACCTCTGGAGATCATCTAGTCTAGCCACCCTGCCAAAGCAGGTTCACATAGGACGGTTGCACAGGGTTGCGTCCAGGAGTGTTTTGAAAGTCTCCACAGAAGGAGACTCCACAACCTCTCTGGGCATCCATCACCCTCACAAGAAAGAAGTTTTTCCCGATGCTTTATATAGTAGTAGAATGCCTTATGTAGTAGTTTTTCTATTTATTAATACTAGTTTGCCACTAGAATTCATATGCCTGGATTTATTTGGAATACCCATAGGCATTTTTTTAAGTGTATGTTAGAAAATGTAATTAATTACTTCCTTGTTATCTTACAAAAAGTATAACTGGCTTTTTTTTTGAGCTGTTGATTCTAGAAACATATGCTGAAATTATACAGCACAAGCTTTATACTATGTCACCTCATCAGAACAATGAAATAGTGCATTAGGCATTCAACCAGCATTGCAATCCAGTAACTATACCTTGGTTGTGCTAACTCAACTTCTATAGTGAAGGATGGAAACAGAAGATGATAAATTGTGTATTAGAATTAGGAGATGCTGTGGAAAATAGGCAATATAAGTTGCTTTTTTTTTTCCAATTTAAAAGATGTACACAGTTTCAAAAGACAAAATGAAAAGAGGATGTAACTGAGTTGTTAAGAAACAGTTAACCAAAACATCAGTATTTCAGGTTAAACATATTAAGAAAGACTACTTAAAAAATAGGAACAGATTTCAAGTTTTCTATTTAATATATTCCAGATGAAAAATCACAGAAAAGTATGTAAATTAAAGGGAACATTCTGTGGCAGGAAAAGAAAGACAGTCATAGGGTTTTTTTACTATATTTAAGATGTTTGTTAGGCTTTTACTTTATTTGGTTATTTGTTAGATCTTAAGATTTCCTTGTCTACACAAGTAAACTCTTTTTTTGATTGTGTAAAGGCTTTGCATTTGCATTGGTAGACAGTTTATTGTGTGACTATGCACCTAAGCATAGTTCCAGTGAAGGAAACTTTACCTGAGTTGCCTATCAAACTATGGGACTACCAAACTGGGAATATATTCTAGGGTTTTTCCACTCAGCTTTATTTGACTTCAACCAGTTAATGTCTTAGAAATTTTGGAAAATAACATGTTGGACCAGTAAGTAATATCTCACTGATTCCCAGCAGGAATTACAAATAGCAGTCTTAATACTGTTATTTAGATACTGATTTTAGCTTAGATATTTTTTACAGTGAGTTTTTATACGGTTATGTTAATCAATGGACCAAATTCCCATGAGACATTGATATTCAAGTTTAGGTCTGGCTAAACTTATGACCTCTAGCCTAGATGATTCTTTTGGGACCTCATTAGCCTGTGTATCTAGAAATGCCTTATATAGCACATGTGACTGATTTATACATCCTTCCATTTTTCATATTCTTTTTTTAAAGTACCAGAAGTTACTGGCAAAGCAGTTACCAGTAAAGACCCATGTAATTGATATTTTCAGTCATTGGTATTTCTATTTTCTAAGATAAACAGATGGCAATTATGTAATTCTGTGGAAATTACTGAACTGTAGGCTTCAGAAGGTGTATAAGCTTGAATAGCTAATTGTGCATTATGGAATTATGGTATTTTTGCTGTCATAACGTAGAGGAATAGAGAGCGTGGAGACCAAGTAACATATTTATCTGATGGTTAATTAGTGTCTCTATCAATAAACTGGTTGAGCTGGATGTGAATGGTTTCTTGAAACATTACTAACCAAATAATACATAACTGACAAGATTAAAAATATCTGTTTGGCAATCACTTTTCCTATTGAGACACTAAGTCAAAATTTCAGGCAATAAGTTCCAAATGATCATTACAAGTTTACTCTCACAGATATTTTAGGTTGTTTAAAACAAGCAATGTCACTCAGAGTCATGACTATAATGCGAGAACTAATTGAAAGGCCATCTGCAATTATGTAACAGTAATTTACAACAATAACAGTAGGGTTACAAGTCGAGAGAGCTCAGACTTTTCTTTTGCAATGATCTGTCAGCAGAAGGTATCTTTTAAATTTTCTTTAAGGAAAATAATTTTTTCAGATAATTTATTTAGCAGAAAGCAACCAGGAAGCTGATCTATACTGGTTCTGAAATATGTTTTCTGTAACATCCTTGACATCAAACTAAAGAATACATAAATTAAACATGCTTGAATTCTGATCGTCATTTGGAATTGTTACTGTAATATGTAAATGGTAGAAAATTGAATCATATGATTGCCTCTAAAAGTTTATGGTATGCATCTTCACTTTCTTAGTGGAAAAGAGTGTAATCATTGTTGACATGTTGCTAGCATTTTTCAAACATGTTTTAGTACCTTCCTTTAATTTTAGTTTGTTTGGCTTGTTGGAATTTTTTTCTGTAAATTGTCTTTATGACTTAATACGTGATAACAAAGAAATTAATCTTAAAAATAAAATCAGATCTAGATAATGGTTTAATTAGAGTATGCTTTGCACTTTTGTTTCTTTCTGAAACAAGTTACACTAGGGCAGAAGAAATACATTTTTTCCCCAGTATGTCTTGAGGCAAATCAGTGTTCTGAATAAGAGAAATGGATGGGTTTCAGCTAACAAAATAGAACTGTTTTTCACAGAAGTGAAGATGAGTATCTCAATAACTGTGAAGAAATAACTGTAGAGCAAAGGGCAAGATCCTCTCATCATTTGCAGTCCTTGGGGAATATCAGTCTCACTTAGATGAGCTGTTTGGACAAGCTCTGTAGCAAGTTTGGGAATAAAACAAAAGGGAAAATATTTTACGCCCAAGAAAAGGTCAGGATGTTTAATACAGTAGCAATAAAGTATGCATTATACTTTTCAGAGAAGAACAATTATTTTTAGTTCAAGATGTGGTATGTCAGGTGCATATAATCTTTTCTCACTCTGATTATTATTCTGTACCAGAATGTGCAAGACAGGTCCACACTTTTCCTGAATACTGACAAGTTTTATTTCTTTATTTAACCTTATAGCAGTATTCACCGTATTGTGGTCCTTTTGGGAGACTGAAGATGCACATCCTAGTAAGAATTCATAGTTTTTTACTGGAAATACACCCTGCCTCCTTCCAACTTACATGATATTTTCATGTATTTTGAATGTATCACTCAGGTAGAAAATTTGGTGGTAAATGAAGACAAATTATACTATCCAAGGTACACCACCATGTTGTAGATTATTTATACTGTAATATTAAATGTATTCTTGCAACCCTAACAGATTTATAAAAGAATATAGAATGCAATAGATATGTATATTCCAGAAGGAAAAAAAATCTATGAATGTTAACTATAATAACTTTTGAAAACATAAGTTGGCTGGTTTTTTTTAAAAATTTGTTCCTGAGCAAACTGAAAATCTTTCAGATGAACTAGCTCTAAGAGGGGCTGGAGCTGTAGTTTTTTCATCTGTTTAACCCTATTAGATTAGTGAAGATTTTAGATAATGAGTTCCTAAAACTTGAGGCAAATTAGAGAAGAATCAAGGGAGGAGTAGCTTTTCCAAACAGTGAAACGACTCCTCTGAGTATATGATCTTATAATTCATATACAACCAAATGACACACAATATTATTGAGAAACACTTAGTTGTAAAAGACAGTGGTATAAATACGAACAGTTAAAAATGCCTTCACCTACCACATCAGGATTGCAGTTTGCCAGGCCTGTGGGTGTAGGAATGGACAAAAAAATCCTTCCTCCACAAAGAACTTTTTGTCTTCTATTTATCCACAATACTCAATCACAGAACGTCTAGTCACATGGCAAAATACCTTCTTCAAGCATTGTCAGTTAATAGCTGGCTCATGGCCCAAAGAATGGGATTTTAAGTGTCTTATAAATATTAAATCCTACCTAATGTAAGTATAGATACATTTAATATGCATTTAACTGTCTAATCTTATTCAGAATCTTGCTAGAATTTCTTTTTTTATTCTATGTATCTGGTTATCGTTATCTTTGGACCTTCTCATTTCTTGTAAATTCATTAGAAATAAAGCACAGATCCAAATATGAACTACTGAAACTGTATGTTTGAACTTTCAGTGACCTGTTATGCATTTGATATTAGGATTCAAGTGCATAGTATACACTTGGAATTTCATATCATATTTCACTTGTTGATTGACTTACAGTTAAGGAAAAAAACATTATAGACCATGTTTCAGTTCCTTTAAAAAAACAGAACTAGTGCTCACAGCTAACTGTTACTTATTTTTTTTAATGTAGGTTCTTTTCCTAGACTTACAGGCACACAATAGTGTCCTGGTTTGAGCTGGAACAGATTTAACTCTGTTCAATGACTTTAATTTTCAGCTCAGTCTCTTCTAAGTAGCTGGACTTCCTGAAGCTAATGGCATATTTTTGCCACCTTCCACCCTTACAGGCATGACATCAGTATGGTATTGAATATTCTATTGGTTGGTTTGGTTGTTTATCATGGTTGTGGCCCCTTCCCAACTTCTGCTGAAAATTAACTCTATCTTAGCCAAACCCATGGCATCTGGTTTCACTGGGACAGATTCATAGGCCTGCCATGGTCTGCAGGCCATTAGCAGTTCGGAGACAGTCAGGGCAGCTGACTGTTGGCTACAGGTGTATCCCATCCCATAAACATTATGCTCGGTATAAAGGGGGAATTTTGCTGAGGAGAGAAGGGTTTAATTACTCTTAATCTTTTCTATATAGACTGCTTTACTATTTGTTGGGACTGATGTATATTTGCCATGCTGAGTATAACTTTGTTTCCTTTATACTGGTATTGGTTTTAGTTTGGCTGTTTCATTAAATCTGTTTTCTTCTCAGCCTGTGGTCTCATCTCCTTTTCCCTATTGCCCTTCTTTGTTGGGCGTGGGTGACTGGGTGATAGAGCAACTGCTGTAGTTCAGCCCCAGATAGGGGCTAAATATAAGCAAACTAATTAAAGATCAGAAGCAATAATTGAAATAGTACTGACAGTATACATAAAAATTCATTTCATTCTAGTGCATATATATTCATATTCACTTTTCCATAGGACCCTGAAGCTGCTGTGAGCTTTAAGTTCAATATCTGTAGATGACTTCTTATACTGAGCACAGCAAAACTACCATCAAGGCTTTAAGGTAAAAAATGCTTTTATTTGATTAGATACAAGAGGGGTTTTTTAAGGATTTCTTTGTTGTTGTTTTGGTGGTATTTTTGTTTGTTTACTTGGGTTTTTTTTAAGAGAACCAGGAAAAATAAAAAGTGAAATCAGTAGATAACATGCAAGAGAAATGCAAGCTTTGTACAGTCTGTTCTGAGTTCTTGGGTGGAAAAGTTGCCCAGAGGCCTGGTTGAGGTCATTGGAAGATCTCCTTGCTCTCCAAAGTCTTCCTTTCTCATTTAGCTGCAGGTTCACTGCTAGAGCCACTTGCATGTTTGACCCCTGTTCCTCTCTGCTTATTTCACCTCTGCCCTTCCTAAACTTTCAGGTCCAGAATATGCTTAGCTCCCCCTTGGGGAAGGATCATGCTGCTAGAAGGTGCCACCACCTCCAGAGAGAAGCAGACAGGGTAGGGCAATCAGCAGGCTCATCCATGGCTTCCCAGCCATATAATCTTAAAAGGGCATACCATGAGAACATGTGTCAGCCATCACAATTTCCTTTGCTACCCTTCCAGAAGTTTGTGGTAACCCAGTTAAAAGGTGCCAAGGATCACATGTGATATAAAAAAAGACTTCCCTATATAAGCAGACAAAACATCTTCAAACTTAAGTTAAATCCACTGAGCATTTCTAAAGGCTTGCAGTATTGCTGTTCAGGCATTAAAGTATACTCAGACTAATTCACTTCACTTTGATGTCATCTGGATTATTTCTCTTACCTACAGCAGAGTTAGGTTAGTATTTCAGTTGATAGAACTATTGCTTTCTCTTTCACGAGCCAGCTTATGCAGAAAGATATCTTTATAATACCTTTGTCTAACAAATTTTACTGAGTGATTAAGTTTTTTTCTGAACTGAAATAAATTAAAAATTTCTTATTCTATAATAACTGTAATGAGAATCCTGCTCTGTTGTATCACTATTAGATCAGTAATTACAAGATTTCTAACAGTGTTTGAGGCAAGTCTGTTTTTAAAGAGGAAACAAGGTTAGATGGAGCTCTGCTGGAAGTCATTTTATTTGCCATGATGCCACACGTGAAACTATGGAATCATTTTACTCTCATTATTAAATTTGAAAGAGACATACTGGTTACCATTGAGTTGTTTTCAAGTCAGCGGAGAAAAAGACAGATGACTTTATCAACAGAGAAGGAGATGAAAAGAATTAAAGAAAATTTGATGAGGTGTAAACAAAACAGCAGCTGAGCTAGAGGGTGAACTGTAAATTGCAACATGGCAGTGAGAAAAAAAACAATTTGCAAGAATAGCTTAAACTGTTAAGCATCAAAGCAAACAGGATGTTTTTAAGGCTTACTGAAGCAATAAACTAAAATGGTATTTAACTGAAGACAGCAAACAAAAATTCTTCAATCTTAAAACACAGTATATCTGCTTCCTCACAGTGCCTTCACATTGCTTCAGGGTTAACTCTAGCATTGTGCCAGAGATTCCACAGTAGTCTTTTTTTAAAGTGGCTTCATCTAGATTTTGATTTATTAAAACATGATTGGAAACAAATTGCTTGATGGGCTTTTAGTATGTTGTAAATTTTGTTATTTTTTGATGGAATGTCAATTGTAATAGTTTAAGTAGATGATTTCCCTTGGTATATGCAGGTGTGCTATTCATTAGAACTGCTAAAGTTAAACAAAATTTGAGCTTGGTTAGACTGACACACAAAAGTGTAAGTACCTTTAAAGATGAAAGTATTCTCTAATTCTATGTCAAAAAAAAATTTGTTTCCAAGTAAGTTTAAGTCTAGAAAAGCACACCATCCTATAAGTTACTCATTCTTTGCTTTACTACAAAATGGCTGACATCATTATATGTTATTATCTTCCTATTTATATATATATATATTTTAAAAAAAAGCATACAAACATGCTTGCTTTTAAGCACTCTTATGTATAATGTGTGGCTGTAGAAGTGAAGTAATATTTGCAAGTCCTGATCCAAATGTGATTGGTCTTGAAATGAGCTGCAGATTCAGCCCATGCTGACATTAGGATAACAACTCTTTTCTCACTGAAGAGTTTCTCACTCTCTTTTTCCAATAAAAGACTAAGCACTTGTTTCTAATGTGTCCCAGCTCCAGAAACATCGGAAACAACATTGTACAAATATTCAGATTCCTCTTTGACAACTCTTCTCAAACTTTAGCTGTAAACCACTATGTATTTTCTTTTTATCTTATTTTTCCAGAACTTGAGTAGAGTTCCTACTTCCAAAAAGATATTACATGTGTTCAAAATAGGAATAGCAGAAACTATTAACAGAAAACTGTTTTTAAGATGTACTTAAGTAATTAAATATCAATACATAT
>WUAM01000209.1:2002488-2024050 GCA_024336885.1 Actenoides hombroni
GACCCTGAAAATTCTATGATTCTTTTAAACTGTGTCAGTAAGTCCAGTAGTGGTGGTGCTCCTGTCCATCAGGAACAGTAAGTGGCCAGGTTTTCAAATTCAGAACAGTTAGATGTTGTGGTGGTACAGGCCACTTGCCCCCATGACAGATGTAACCCTTAGTAACAGCTGTGATGTAGTAGGCATTACAGGTATGTCCAATTGCAGTGGTAGTTAATAAGAAAGCTGATAAAGTAGCAGGAGTTTTAACTCCATGCCAACTCACAGACAGGCACAGAATTGGCTCACCTTTGTATCTTCCTCATACTACATGTCTCAGTCCCCTAAACTAGGATCCTAACCTTTTTCCCCATCCTCACCTTTCTACTGTACCGCTACTACAGTCTACCCTTCTAACCACAAGACTTCTCCCAGTTCCTTAACATCCCATTCACATCTTCAGACATACTGGTTTTGATGGGGTGTATGGGCAGTGTTAGGGAGTAGAGAATTTAACTCCCCACACTTCAGAGAACTTCCTCGAAGAGAGACACCCATTTTCTTTCCTTGCTCAAGGTCATGATCCACTTTTTGTTGAAAGCCTAAAAAACTTTAACTACACATTAGCCTGATGGAATGCAGAGGGGCATGTGTTTTCTGTTGATCTGATCCCATCACATTGTGCTGAAAATAATTCAGGATTTATTGAGAAAGAAAAGACAGAAAAGAGCATGATTTCTTAGTCTAGCACTGAAGGCACTCAGCTGTGAGGAGGCAATTTTAACTAATTTCTGCTCACAGGGTTGCATTTTACTCAGACTGAATAATTTAAATGTTGATAGAACCTTAGACCAGAACTTCCTTCTCACAGAGAAGGAAGTAAAAAAGTCACACTTTACCTCTGTCTCTGTATACTCTGTAACATCAGATTTGTCCTTCCACAGGAGCTTAGCTCGGAGAACTTCAGTACAGTCTATATATTGATGATAGGGTGCTCTTGAGAGATATGTGGGCTGGATCTCTTTTAGGTTTTTGATTGAACTGAACTCCTACTACTAGATAAATTCTCTAAGGTATTACATAAAAGATAGACAGTGGCACTATGACACCTTTTTAGAAAAAAAAAGCAACCACAGGTACATTATATATGAGGCCTGAATGTGTTCAACAGTCTCAGAGCAAACTGGGATGGACTTCTCAAGATGCTTCAGTAGAGGAATGACAAATTTTCAAACTCACACCAGGCCTATATAGGAAATATAGATTGACTTTTTCAGTACTTATGCATCGGCACAGAGGCTGAACTCAAGATATTAAGACAAATATAAAGTTTCATCTTATATACTTCTGAACAGGGTTTACTGAATTCCATTTAATTCCTGGTTTATGTAAGTGAAAAACAGATGTGTAGAGGTATTTGGGAGTCTAATATCTCTTTGGGATTCTGAGTTCTCTTTGATTTAAATTGGAATTGTGGTATATATAAATAGGGATAGGGCACTCCAAAGTCATTGTGGATTTGGTCCTTTTGTCCTTTGTAGAATAATTTTTAAAGTGTAAATAACAGTTCTTCTTTGTAATAAGCTATTGAAAAGTTTCAGGTTTGAATTCCCTCTCTGATACAGAATCTGATGTTTTCAGATTACAATGGAAAGAATGTTTTAATAGCTGCCAGCTTTATTTATTCAGTCCTGGCTCTGAGAAGCAGCTGAATCTTTCTGCACATTAATAGGAAGTTCAGTATTTGGAGACCTCTCAACAAAGCTCAACTGAATTAACAAATGAAAGCTAGGAGAGGAACATGTTTTACCTATTCCAAAAGACTGAACACTTAAAGCAGATGGATCTTGTCTCCCAAATTACTTTCTGTAGTGTAACTCACTCTCCTTTCTGGGCATAGCTCTGCTTTTTTTTTGTTGTTGTAACTAGCTACTTCAAAAGGCTGTGTTTTGCCACTGCCTGCAGTCCTGTGGCTGTACGTGGTCTTGAAAGCAGCCAAACACTTTCTCCCTTCAGCATCTTCGTTGTGCAGCTCAGACAAGACTGGAACTATTTAGCAATGAATTAAAGATATGATTCAGAACAAAATGAGAAGCAGATGAGTAAGTGTATGCTAATTTTTCATATCACCGTTTCTAAGAACCACACTTTCAAGTGTCAAGTGGGTGAAATCACATAAAGGTTTTTTGCTTTTTACTCAAAGGGTCAAGAATTTTAATATGGGCTTGTCTTTGGAATTAATTTCGTGTAACATGTGATCTCTTTCCGTCTCCTTTTTCCAGCACTCCAGTTCCTGAAATATATATGATGATGCATGCAGCACAAATAGCCGGTTACCATAGGAACAACTGTAATAGTGATCCCAAAGCAGGATTGGGTTTTTTTCAGGATTTTTTTTTTTTTTTTAATACTATACTTTGAACTTACATAAAGCTCCTAGCCTTCTTTCCCTTGCAAATCATTCTGGAAAAGTGTTCTTTTTTTACATGATTTGACTATAAATATATCAGAATTTTCTGTGTGTTTGCAGTAACCTTCTAGCCTTGTGTAGTTTTTACTACAAGAAAGATGAACACTAAAAAAATTTACAGGAAAGGAATTTGATATCCATGACATTGTAAATGACAGCCTTATAATAAACATTGCTGCTTTATATGCTACCATGATATTACTGATGTAAGCAAAGCACTTATTATGATTTTCTCCTCTTCTTCCCCATCATAATTTGCCCTTTTACCACATCCTGGCATGCAAATACAAGAAAAGACAAAGATGATTGATTCTTTTAAAAGTCCATGTTATTTTCTAGGTCTGCATACACCTGTTTCATCCAAGCCACAAACTGGATTTCAGACATGCGCTAACATATTGTCACAATCTTATGCGTAGGTTTATATGGAAGTAGTCAAGGACAAGTCTACTTTGGTGATGCTCCTCCCCTCACTGTTCCCTGAGAATTGGAGGGAGCCATATTTTCCAACAACATTAAAAATTCTTAAGTAAGGGCATTGTGAGAATGAGCTGCTCTACCTGGCAAATGGAGACATGATGAAAGACTCTTTTGAAGTGCCATGGTCATCTCTGGGCTGTTCTTAGCTCTGTTTCATATTTTGGAGAATAAAGCTACAATCTGCATTGGTGTGGCTATCACGAAAGTCCTATGTCAAATTTACTTGAGGGCTTGTGTCTTTAATCTATCATTAACTTTACCTCCAATTTGGGTAGAGTAAATGAATAGGAGAAACATGGCATAATGCTGCATAGGGCTTTCTTGGACAGTGAGAATTTAAGATTAAAAAAAAGTGCTTATCTATTTTGGTCATGCGTATTACTGCGCACAGTTAAAATAAATAAATAAATAAATAAGAAGGAATTAGGAGAAGCTGCAAAATGGCCCTTGACAAAGAATATGAACTATATGTGATTGGAGATATCTGACTGCATTGCTATATTTGAACAGTCAGTTCTATGTATGTCCTGTATCTTGCATGAATGCTGGGATGTTAGGGTGTGTCCACACTGCAGCCACAGGAGGTTACACTGAGTTTTAAGTTGCTATGAGACTGCTGTTAGCAGTCAATCTGGGTGTCTTAACATGAGCTATACACTACACTGCTGTCACCAAAACACCTGAAGCACTGACCTACAAGTTTTGACAAGGTGTAATTTTCCGACCAAAAGCACATTTTAGGGAAAACTCCTGCATGAAATCTATTCCAAAACTCTCTTCTCCTGCCTAGCAAAAATTAGAGGTATTATTCAGTCTGTGTAGTGTAAGCAAATGGTTACTGTAACAAGCTGCCACCCTGCAGAATGGAAGGACTTTCTGTCAGTAGGTCTATAGCACTATCAGCTGAAAGAATGTCATAATAGAGGGGGTGTCTGTTCCATAGCTCAGCCTTTCTGACATAATACCACATGTAATTCTAAGTAATTATGAAGTTTATTGAGGCTTATCTATCCACTGAAAGAGCTACAATAAGTTTCTAGTTACAGTGGCCTCTTAATGATATTTTTTCCATGCAAACTATTTAATTTAGTTGCATTGCAGATTCACATCATTTTTTTTTCCCATTTGACATATACAATTTAATTATAGCAAAGATTTGACACTAATTATATGGTAGCTTTAGAGGCTCTGATGTAATTTATTAGATTTGGATGTTTAACTGCAATGTAGTTAGAGCATAACCATATTTAGGGGTATAAATTCTATAAAACAGTAATTAATTTACATGTACTTGCTGCTTCATTAATTTGTATGTTTGGATACCTAAAAATGTAACGTGTGGTATATATTTTATTAGGCAATAAAGAGGAAGAATTTTTTTTCGTGTAAGAGAGAAGAGAGCTTTTACCAAGCAGTCAAAATACTACAATGTTCCAAAGACTAAAAAACCACACAAATGGTCTTTCCATTTTTTCTCTAGGACTGAATGCACTCTCTCTTTCCTTAGTGGATATTTCTCATGACACAAATGTAGCATGTAAAGTTTTGTTTTACTGTTTAGGTGGTGGTTGAAGACTATGAGGTTACTGCCATTGACTTACGTCATCAAGTCTCTTTCTTTCTACCTCCATCAGCATATCTGCGCATGTGGTTCTCCTAACGTAGTTTGTTAAAATGATGAAGGCAAGGAAAGCATTTAAGCTACCATTTCAGAAACAACCTCAGGACAGCTGTGCCTAAGTAGTAACCTTCAGCAGCAGGAGGGGAAATAACAAGCTGTGAGGTTGTTCATAGTTGAAGCCCTATATGCAGAGCAGTAAGATGAAGGAGAATTGCAGGATGTCATCAGTATCTTGAACTATCACCCTACTTAAAGCAGGTTCAAAAATTATCTCAGTGTGGCAAATTCACAATATTAAGTATGTTAGCTTCTGTTTATTGTAGCAGCACTGTTTCTGCTGTCCCTTGGCAACACTAAATAACTTAGATGAATAATAGGAAAAAGTAAATAGGTGGTTCTGGGGAACTCAGAGCCCTTTTCTGTGCATTATATTGCCAAAGATGTGCTAATTTCTGGACCTAAGCAGAAATTTTCCACAAAATACTTCTTTTGTTGGAAAATTCAAATTACTACTAATGGAATGTTTTTCAGGAAAAAAAAAACAGACCTTTTTAAAAGTTTGTGAAGTAAAATATTTAATAACAAAAAAGTGGTTTGTGACAAAATAAATATTTAATTTTGGAAATCTGAAATTATTTTCCAATTCAAAATGAAATTGTCATAACAAAATGCAAACATCATTAATTTCAACAAGGCCAAGTGCAAGGTCCTGCATTTGGGTTGGGGCAATCACAAGCACAAATAGTGTCTGAGGGATGAAGGGATTGAGAACAGCCCTGTACAGAAGGACTAAGGGGTATTGGTAAATGAAAACATGAATATGACCCAAGAATATGCACTCGCATCCCAGAAAGGCAATCACATCCTAGTCTGCATCAAAAGAAATGTGGCCAGCAGGTTGAGGACAGTGATTCTACTCCTCTGCTGGTGAGACCCCCACATGATGTGCTGCTTCCAGCTCTGGAGTCCTCAGCACAAGGAAGATATGGACCTGTTGGAGCGGATCTAGAGGACGGCCACAAAAGTGATCAGAGAGCTGGAACACCTCTCCCATGAGGGAAGGTTGAAATAGTTGTGGTTGTTTAGCCTAGAGAAGAGAAGGTTCCAGGGAGACCTTATTGTGGTTTTCAATACTTGAAGGGGGACTATAAGAAAGATGGGTACAAACTTATTGGCAGGACCTGTTGCCATAGGACAAGGGGTAATGCTTTTAAACTAAAAGAGCATAGATTTAGACTAGATATAAGAAAGACATGTTTTAAAATGAGGGTGGTGGAACACTGGAACAAGTTGCCAGAGAGGTGGTAGAAGCCCCATCCCTGGAAACATTCAAGGTTAGGTTGGATGGGGCTCTGAGCAACCTGATCTAGTTAAAGATGTCCTTGCTCACTGCAGCGGAATTGGACTGAATGACCTTTATAGCTCTCTCCTAAACCAAACTATTCTAAAAAAAGTTATAAACCCCCCAACATTTTTCAGGACTGATTGGATTTAAGCTGGTCTAAGGATTCTTATTAAATACCAAATACTTTTTCTGAAACTTCCATTTTGTGATGTGAAAGTCAATCAGTACAAAGAAGTAGAGAAAAGTAGAAGTGTAAAGAATTCACATAGCAACAGAGATGGATTTTAATAGACATGATTATGAAGTAGGTGGGGGTTGTGTGCATGTTGGGGGACAACTGCAATTATTTTTAATTTGGAATGAAAAGCCAAGAATTTTTGAAAAGAGGAAAAAATAGACAAGCAAGATATAAAAAGAACTGAAATTGACAGTAGTAGATAAAACTCATTTGTCCCTTCTGTCCTATGCATACAGTTAACACAGATTTCTTCTCGCCTGTATATTTAATGACATGCTAATGGTTCTGTATCTTCTTAGCTAGAGATACCTTTCATATTGCAGGTTCATAAAGAGGTCATAAATTTTACTGAGCACCTAGAGAATAAAAAGGCTTGTTTGGGGTTCTATCTGTGTTTAAAAACAGACTGTTGAACAGAGTTATTCAGAAGTGCAGTCACTGGGACTGGGATAAAACATAACTTCAATATACCTTTGAATATTATTTTGATGGAAGCTAGTGCTGAGATCAAGACTGTGGTCTGAGCCTTCTGTACCTTCAACAAGAGTGGGAAACTCTTAAGAACATTAATGATGTTGATTAGCATTTGATTTATGTGTCTTCAGTGTTTATTTGTTTATTAAATTGTCCTGCCTCTTCACAGTAATCCAAATCCTATGTTGTAGCAGTTTCCATGGCAACTATGTATTTTTTATTGAATAGAGAAAGAATTATGTAAACCAAAACCATACATAAATTATCAATGCATAAATTGCTGCTATTGTGGTATCTCAGTCCACTTCTCTGCAGTTTTATATTATCAAGTAAGCAAGATAATAAACAGACCTTTCTTTACACAGGCATACTAGAACAGTATAAGAAAATGTAAAGTAGAGGGTTTCACTCAACCCTTTATTCAATAACTTTATTTAGCCAGCTATGTGTCTAGAAACTCTGTTAATATATGACTTAAAGGATTCAGAAATCATGAGTCATTCCCTTAAAGTCATGAGTCTGTTTTGTTTTGTTTATTTGGGTTTAAATCTTGAGATTTAAAAAAACCACCAAAGCCAAACCCCACATTTGTTTATTTGGTTTGTACTGTGGAAGTATGTTATCAATTTTGAAGTGGTTTGACTTTGGGTTTTTGTTATTTTTTATTTTTATTTTTATTTTGTTTTGGTATTTTTGTTGTGGGTTTTTTGGTGTTTTTGTTTGGTTGGTTGATGTTTTAGTTGTTTTGGTTTTTTGATTGTTTTGTTTGTTTGGTTTTAGGGGTTTTTTTTTCTGTTGTTTGGGGTTTTTTTGTACCCTAGATGAGCTACAAAGAATATATTTTAAGGCTGGAAACTTAGATTCTGAATTAATTTTTGTATTCCAGTAACATGTCCTGATTCTTGAAATTCAACAGTACCAATCTCAATCCTATTAAAACTGAAAGTTGTACTCAAGCATACATACCTATATCTTCAATTAGTTGACTCTATCAGTGTAAAACAGGATGCAAACTCTCAAATATCTCTCAAGAGTGCAGCCTTTAATTTTCAGAAGCCAACTGATGAATCAAAAACTTGGAATCTTTCACTGCATTCAAAAAGAACCTCCAAATCTTACTGCGATATATAAATTTTGAGAGTGAAAATGTTGAAATAAAACATTTTGACATTTGCTGCAATTTAATGTTTTTAGAATTCCATCTGAAAATATTTGAGATGTTACTCCTGTGAATCAGAAGAAAATTGTTCTGTTAAGGAAATTTTTGCCCAAAATTGCAAATCCATTTATAACAGCTGCCAGACTTTTTCAGGCAGACAGCAAGATCTGAGCTCAGGAATTCTTTTACAAGTAGTTATGCTGAGCATAACTTGTCAACAAAAAACACAACTTACTGATCATCATTCCTGATTTCCCACATTTTGTCTATTTAAGCACTAATTTTATCTGCGTAGCCTCAATGAAGAGTAGATCTTTCCAAATGAGTAACAACTAACTAAACATGCATAAAATCTGTGCTATATTTAATATGAAACCAAAAGAATGTACATTGGACAACAAGATTGTCTCCATGAGAAATGCAGTGCATGTTAATTATCTACATGTGTAATTTTTCTTCATAAAGTCATACAATTAACTTATGAAAGCAATGTGGTATGCAAGACTACTTAACATATAATTGTTACCATTCAAGTCTTAGACAGAAGTTTCTATTTACCACCATGATTAATCTCATTAACTCAGCAGGGTAGGTATGCTTTAAAATACACTTGAAGATTTTCAAAGACAGAAGGCTGAACAAAAATCCAGACATACGCCATATTTGAAGTAGAAGTTGGAATTATAAAATGTATGGAGGAAGGACTGTGTCACAATCCATTTTATTATTTGTTTTGTCTATTCAATGATATATTTTGTCTATTTAGGAAGCTGATGCAAAAACAAAACACTCAATTCAACTCCAAATATTAGATTTTTTTGAGGTTAAATTAATCTTTGGTGTATTATGTTTTTAAAAAATTAAATATGCAAATATTGCCCGTACATACCTCTTTTGGATGGCTTTGCAAATCTTTCCAAGTGGAAGTGCTAATAAAGTCTGAAGGAAAATTCAAAACATTTTATTCATATTATACTGTTAGAAAATAAGGAACATAATCAGTGTTTCCAACAGATAAATAACTTCTATTCTACTTCCCATCCCATAAGCATTATGAAAATTCTTTTTGTGCAAAACACTAGGAAGAAAACCACTCTTCTGTGTAGTTCAGTGAATATTCTGTTTTAGAAGTCCAAATGATATGTGGTATCTCATAAAATATCCCTTTCTTTTTAATCCTTAAGCTATCATGAACTATAAGAAATGTTCTAACTCCCTACAAAACCAGAAGTTATTTAAGGAAAATGTGAGAAATTGTCTATTCTTAGCTTTTGACTCAAGAAGTATTATGACACATTGTAGAATTCTTGTACAGGAAAATGTCTTTAGCATCTATTGTGGACTCTGCTAAAAATACATACCTTACTCTCCTGAAAATACATAAAATAATTATATTTTTTATAATGTCATTCATTTTCTCTTTACAAAGCACCTTATCCCTACAGACCACATAGACTGATTCAATGCAATGCTACCACTCATATTTAGAGTATTTCCCTTCTACTTGTAAACTCAAAAAACAGAGCAGTATATGTATCATAGAAAAAAAGAATTCCTTATCCCTTGTTCCTCATTAAGCAGGAACATAAAGACCTTACATTTTGCTTCAAAATTCCTCTTCTTTAATAACTAGTTAATGCTGAATGCCCTAATTATCTGTACAGTGTTAATAATTTATTAATTAAAAAAAAAAAAAAAGAAAAAAAAAGATGGGTGAGAGGTATGTAGACATCTGGGCACTTGACGGAGCATTTGGCTACTCAGTAGTTCAAAGCAGAAGTGAAAATACAGTAATACATCTCTCAGTTAACATTTTACTAAGACCATGATCTATCCAAAGTCTTTGAATATCTGGGATTCCAGCGGAAAGATAAGACATCGTTTCCTTGCCTTCCTCTTCCAAACAGGTTCTTGTCAGAGGGACAGAAATGCAGTCTGTGACTACTGAAGATCAAGAATGGCATGCCACTTGCTCAATCTTTCGATTAATGCATGCACTATACTGGATCTTCAGATCATGAGCTTTCTCTGACCTAGAGAAGCTGACAACATGGCCATGTAGCTAACTGAAAACAAAGACAGCCTCAAAGCCTAACCAAGTTGACTATAAACTCCTGTTTCTCAATCCAGTATTTTGTCTCCCACTAAATCAAGTTGTGTGCTATAAATGACATACTACTAAAAAAAAATGCAAGTTGTTACATAAGTGCAAACACAATAGACTACACTGAAGGTAGGAAGGAGGACAAATAAGGAAATCCACATAAAAGAGAATCATGGAATCATAAAATGGTTTGGGCTGGAAGGGACCTTAAAGATCATCTCGTTCCAAGCCATGGGCATGGACACTGTCCCCTATACCAGGTTGCTCAAATCCCATTCAATCTGGCTTTGAAGACTTCCAGGAAGGGGGTTTCTACCACCTCTCTAGGCAACCTGTTCCAGTGTTCCACCACCCTCATAGTAAAGAATTTTTTCCTAATATCTAGTCTAAATCTACTCTCAGTTATAAGCCATTACCCCTCATTCTATCACTACACTCCTTGATAAAGAGTCTTTCCTGTAGGCTCCCTTTCTACTTGAAAGCCTGTACAACATCTCCCCAGAACCTTCTCTTCTCTGGGCTGAACTACTGCAACTATCTCTGCTTGTCTTCACTGGGGAGGTTCTCCATCCCCAGATCATCTTTGTGGCCCTTCTCTAAGCCTGTTCCAACAGGTCCATGTCTTTCTTATGCTGGAGGCCCTAGACCTGAACACCGTCCTTCAGCTGGGGTTTCACAAGAGCAGAGGGGCAGAATGACCACCCTTGACCTGCTGGCTATTCTTCTTTTGATGCAGCCCAGGATGTAGTTGCCTTTCTGGGCTGAAAGCACACATTGCTGGCTCATATTTAGTATTTTATCCACAAGTATCCCCAAGTTGTTCTCTGCAGGGTTGCTTTCAATCCCTTTATTCCCCAGCCTGTATCCATGTTTAGGATTCACAGTGTTGAACTTCATGAAATTGACATGGGCCCACCTCTCAAGCTTGTCAATATCCCTCTGGGTGTCATCCCTTCCCTCTAGATTATCTACCAGAACACTCAGCTCAGTGTCATTCACAAACTTACTGAGGGTGCACTCAATCCCACTGTCCAAGTCCCAGGAAAAGATGTTGAATAATACTGTTCCCAATATGGACCCCTGAGGGATAACACCTATCTAGCCTCCACTCAGATATGAAGCTTTTGACCCCAACTCTTTTCTTGCAACCATCCATCCAATTCCTTATCCACCAAGTGGTCCAGTCATCAAATCCATGTCTTTCAATTTTAGAGACAATTAAGTTGTGTGGGATAGTATTATATGCTTTGCACGCTTCCAAGTAAATTACATCCATCGCTCTTCTCTTATCCAACAATGCAGTAACCCTGCTATAGAAAGCCACCAATTTTTTCAGGCATGATTTGCCTTCAGTGAAACCATGTAGGCTGTCACCAATCACCTCCTTACTTTCCATGTGCCTTAGCGTAGTTTCAAGAAGGATATGCTCCTTCATCTTGCTGAGCATAGAGTCTGACCGACCAGTAGTTCCCCAGGCTTTTTTTTTTCCTTCTTAAAAAAATGGGGACAATATTTCCCCTTTTCTAGACACAAGGAACTTCACCAGACTTCCTCAACTTTTCAAATACGATGGAGAGTAGCTTAGCAACTTCAGTTGCCAATTCCAACAGGACCCTTGGATATATCTCTTCAGGTCCCATGGACCTTTGCACATTCAGGTTCCTTAGATGGTCTTGAAGTAGATCTTCTCCTACAGTGCGTAGTACTTCATTCTACCAGTCGCTGTCATTGGATTCTCTGAATTGGGAGGCATGGCTAAAGCACTTGCTGATGAAGACTGAGGCAAAAAAAGTTGCTGAGTACATGTTCTCATGTTGAGTTCTCCATGGTAGTTGTAGCCAGGCCTCCCATTTTGCTCACTGGGGGCGGGAGTGTGTGTGTGTGTACAGCTTCTTTCATCTTCTTTTGTTGTCCTGTGTGCCTGAAGAAACCCTTATTTTTTTACATCCCCAGCCAAGATCAGATAAATCTGTGCCTTGGCTTTCCTGATCTCCTCCCTGCACTCCCAGGCCATATCACCAAAATCTCCCCCATATGTGTATCCCTGCCTCCACAGCCATACATTTTATATTTGTGTTTTAGTTTGGCTAAGAAGGGTTGCAATTTATACTTTGCCATGGTCATGCAATCAAGTGCAGTGAACTGACAAAATTATTGTTTAAAGGAAGCCATTCCTTAATGTTATCCAGAGCATGCACATGGTGACAACCTGAAATTGCTCATCATTTTTCTTTTCCTAAGATCTGAAAAAGTTCACGTGTTCTCTAGTAGATAGATTTCTTCATCAATCTGCTTTGGATGCTCCACATGTTTGACAGAGCAGTGAGGCTGAGGCAGATGTTACAGACTGTATTCTCAGGATTTATGCAAGGAAATAATGATAACGAGAGGTCTTGAGGATACAGCATGCGAGAGTAGCACATCTGAGGCCTTTAGGGGGAAGGTGTGATATTTTCATAGAATGGTGAGAGACTGAGTTGTGACATGGCTACCTGTAAAAATAGGAGTCAAGTGCACATCAGACTCTCTACTGCTGATGGATCTTATAAAATTAGTACATGTTTGCAAATCACATAATCATAATATTGCCAAGAGGCTGTCTTTCCCCATGGCTACTCAATTTCATAACTTCTGGGATTTTCCTGGTGTTTCAACTTCCCTCAATATTCTTGAAAAGTGCAATTCTACTGTAGGGATAACTCTTTTCTCTCAAAATAGGTATGATAGTGTGTGCAGAGAAGGAAGACACTAATAACAAAAGTATAAATTAAAAGTTATGGCAGTTTCTCTGATCTGACTATGGGATCTTTAAACATATTTCTAATGGACCAGACTTCTGGTAGCCAATCAGTCAAAACTGTTACAATCATTCTTGCCTCTCCTATCATCTCCTCACCTGCCTCGGCCTGCCCTGCCTTACCCTTCACTTTTCTTCAGCAGAAAATAGATTTAGATTCAACACAAATTTTGGTTTTATATTAATTACTGAGCATGCACATGCAGTAAAATGATTCTTTGTTTGGGACCAATTCAAACATCTGAACTGGTAGTCAAATGCCTTTCAGTCGCTAAAATCATTCAGCTCCAAGTTTCCTCCTGTATATACTAATGAATATTTCTTATGAAGTATTTTCCTATTTACTTTCAATAGTGTTGAAACTGCAACATGACTGATTTGATTACTCTCTTGGATAAACTGGGGAAAACAGTCTAGTTTTCCTGAAAAAATAGTTTTCTTGTGATTACAGAATGACTTTTAGTAGGAGGAATGGTTCAGGGTTTGAGGATATTATATTTGAAGTATTCATGATAGTCTCAATAAAAGCAAACAACTGATTTTTTTCTATATTTGCTTTTGGTTTTCACCTTGGAAGGAATGGAGGGCCTAAATATATGAATATCATCTGGGAGTAAAGCATTCAAATAACTCAGTGTTACGAAACAGTTTGTATTTTTTCCATGTGTTCACTGATTAGATTAAAGTCAATCTTTCTATTATATGAATCGTTCCCTAGATGATGGTACTATAAGTTTCATTTTTATTAACAATGTCTGTTTATCTTGATAACAACTCCATAGCTCAAACCTGGGGGATTAATAAAAAGGCATTTCAAGTACTGACTACTCTTATCAGCATTTGTATTAGCAGCTTCTGTTTTTCTTTCCTTTTTTTCTTTTTAAGCCATAACCAGCCTCAAAGTTGTTTGTGCAAACTCCAATCCAGCAACTGTTTTGCTAATATGACTGAATAGATGTGGGTGTGCAGAAACTCAGAATGACCTTTACGTGCAGTAGTTAGTATGCATTGGCAACAGTTCAGCTCTATTTTAATTTTCCTTTTGTGAAAAGAAAATAGAAAGAAACAAAAGTACAGTAAAATTTAAATGAAGTAGCATATCCTGTGTTTTCCGTATTTTTAAAAACAGCAATGAAATAATCAGAACGTGACCTTCCACATTTTAATCTCCTTACCTCAGGGAAGCCACAGAGAAAACCTTTCTATGTTAAACTAGATACTTTTTTTTTCTTAGGCTGAACAATGATGAGATATTTGTGTTGATTTAGAATTGACTTACAGACGGCTTAATGTTTCACTGAGCACATGCAGCTTTTTCCTTTGGTTCTCAAAAACAGAATACATTTTGGATGTGCGTTCTAGACAGGTTATATACTTTGTAGATCACTGCAACTTCAAACTGAAGCTGTTGCTTTGTTTATATGAGATATAAGTTACCCTCTTTTATGAGACAGATACAATAAGGGCTTGATTTTCAACTGGTGCAACAAATGGGACTTTTGTAAATTATTTTAGAGTGAGTAGAATCAAGACCATTGACTGAAATTTTAAAAGTAGCACCCAAGAAAGGCCTTTTAAAGGTATTTACACCAATTATTTTATGAAAAGTGAAAATTAGGCACCTAAGCACTCTTGCTAACCCAAGTAGGCTTTTTTCTCCTTCTTTAGGAAGCCAAATACCTCTGCAAATCTGAAATGACAGTGGCTTCAGACATGTTAATGCTTGAAATGATTGGTTGATTTATTTTCATATACTGGTGGCAAGAGGTTACTCAACTATGAGATGTTCCTAACTCCGCTTCCCAAAAGATACATAAACTTGTGTCGGAAAGTAGGCAAATGCTGTGCATCATGCACTGTGAATACCAGAAATAGATTTGTGTTTGAAAAGTATGGAAATTTTGGACAGCAACCAAGAATTTGAGTTCAAGGATGACCTTAGAGGACCCTGAAGTTGTAGAGTTGACTGGAAATTTTCTGAGTCTCCCATGAGACCTAGGGAAAATCTCTGTGCCTCTGTGTACTGGATATAAATTGGCATGTCTCATATTCTTTATGTGCTTTGTCATTGCCAGGGTTGTATCTTATGCAATAGTACAGTGGTTCCAGTTACGCCTTTAAGCAGTGCTGTAATACAAAATATGATGAATATTCCTAACAAAAGAAATATTCATGTTTAAAATATGCTTAAATATCTGAAGTATAAAAAAGACTTTGCCGCAGTTCATACTTTCACTTTTAGCTACATGCATTATTTTATTTGAAAAAGTATCCAAGGAACATTTGTAAGTATTCTGTCAGGTCAGATTGAAATCTATTATTGGTTAGATTTGCATTTCAAGATTTCATCCTAAACATTATGATAAGAAGTACAAATCAGAAAGCATTTAATTGTATCTGGTCTATTTGCATATGGATTTTGGACCTTAAGAATTCTACCCTAACGTATTCCTATGGGGCACATTAATCAATGCAAAATTAAAGTTAATTATGATAATTAAATCTTCTCAAAGTAAAAGGTGACTGTAGTAGTACTCAGCTCTAGCACAAGCCAAAAAATAAAAAGGGAACTTACTAACATCATCTTCATTAATTTGGTATTAATACAATGCCTTCCTAAAGACTCTGCTGAAATCCGAGTTTTAAATGAAAGGCAGAGCTTGCCTGATATGTGGTATTAGAGATAAATAAGAGACATGGTTGTATCTGTGCTGTCATTGTTGGTCTCTCTCTTTTATTTGGCTCTTATTCAACTTATTAAACTCTCACTCCATAAAACTTTAAATAGCTACATTGTTAGGCTTCATGTGTGGTGTCCTTTGGTTCAATCTTCAAGTAGTTTCAACTGAGTCAGATATTAAGGAGATGGTCTTGTACCTATGATGTTGTGCTTGCAGTGACCAGGCTCTCAGCAGTCTTCATTGCAACCCCTCCTGGATGTCAGTTTTGTATCATAAATTTGTAGTTGCAAAAAATCTCCATTTAACTTTTCTCTGAGCAGATCTGGCTCTGCTTCTCTCTCCTGCTCCAGTACTGAAAGAAACACTAATAAATCTGCATTTCAGCACTCACTAAAGCAGAGATCAATTTTGTGAGTACTAACATGGAAAGAAATAAGCCCTTTATAGGTATTAATAGAGGAAGATAATTGCTGGCATTACTCATGGCATTTAATTTCACCAAAGCTGTTGCTGAACAGTGCTTTCCTCAAGGTGAGGATTTTCTGTGAGGAATTTTCAAGTGTCATGTCTCCTGTTTTACGAATAGGCAAACCTTTCTTTCAAATGATAAAAAATTACTCCCTTTCTCCTCTAAAATCTTCCTCTGCTTCCCCTAAAACACATTGAAAATTCTTCTGGTTTACAACAAACTATATACATAGAAATAGAAGATTCAAAGATAACACCTAACAATTTGAAAGATGTATCACAATAATAGTCTGACTCAATAAATGTCCTTTTCTTCCTCTTAGAAACATATAGAGTTTAGTTTTTTGTTGGGTTTGTTGTTTGTTTTTTTTTTATTTGGTTTGGTTTTTTGTCCTTATGTTTGTTTGTTTGTTTCCTAAAAAAAATAGTTAATCTTCTCAGAATGTAATGATAGTAGCAGGTGAGCATAAAAATGAAATCATGAGAATCTAAAACAAATGAAAACAAGCTTGATGAGTCACTAACCCACATTGTATGTCAGGAAGATAAAAGATATTTACCTTTATTCTCACTTAAATTCACTGCTGTCACTGCACAGCTAACTGCTCCAGGCAGTGCTCCATTTCCTTACCAAAGACATAATCCTTGTTTCCAATGACAGCAACACAAAGAAAGACCTGCATTCTATACTACCAAAATATGTTATATTCACCTGATCATGTGAAGCTAGGGAGCTACAGGAAAGACCAATACATAATGGGACACCATTAAGGAATTATTTTATACTATACACATAAACTGAGGAATCATATGCAATTATGTGTTTTGGCCTTTTTTGCTGCTGAGTCTAAGTTGGTGGATTAGAGTGATGATTTTTTTTTTTTTTAAGTGTGATCACAGTTAAAGGGGTATGAGGATATTTAAAATACCACAACTTCTGCATGTATGATAAATTTTAAGAAACACTGGAAGCATCAAACCTGGTATTTCACAGTACCAGGGTTTGTTTATGTATTGTAGCCATGGCCTACATTCAGATCCTTACTCACCTTCATACTCCATAGCCTGATTTTGTAAGGGTCCTTATGTAATCTTGTCTCATCTTTGACTTGGAATTATGAAGTTGAGGGGTTTTTTTAAAAAAAAAATTCATCTGTATCAAGCACCCACACTGACAAAGAAACAGGTATGTCTATTATCTCTTAATTTTCCAAGTAACAGATTCAAAGATATTGAAAACAAATGTATGATGTGCTTTATTCATATGGAACAATTGCACAGTAATATCAGATCACGTACATCAGAAGGTTATAGTGGCATCTAGGCCAAAGTCTCAAAGGGTAACCAACAGGAATGTACCTGTCACAAACAACATTATTCTATACTTAGAGCCTTTGACTTAAATTGTCTTCAATCTATCCTGTAAAGGAAACGTATATACTGAGTTTCAGGTTATCATGGGGACCCTAATTACCATTTAATATTCACCTTTGTTTTCCAAAAGATATGATTCTCTGTGGGCCTCATTCAAGTCTGGTCAAAATTAAACAGTGTTTGCTTTGTTTTTCAAGACTTCTAGGGAAATAAAGGATGACAAGGTCAAATAGGACCCGAAGTCAGTGCTGATTCAGACTATTCAGCTTACATAGACACTACTGTCAAATCAGGAGATACTGGAAGCTCAGAGCATTAAAGAAGAAGTTTGGACATTGCAGATTTTTCACTTGGCAAGAAATGCTGTGATACCAAGAGTAAAATGACAATAGGTTTGAATTAATTAAAATGGCCATCACTTAAACAGAAATCTGAAAGAGTATAATTTTGAATTACTTTAGTTTCTTGGACCACTGAATCCAGGCCTAAAGGTTTGATATAGTGTATATAAAAGATACAAGGAGTTTCATTGATTTTAACTATGTAATGATTTTTGTGGATAAAGTTATAGAAATAGAATAGAAATATAAAAATAGAAATCAAGACTAATTTGTGTGAAAATAGCCCTTCTCCCCGACAATAAAATATAAAGCCTAATTGGTGTTGTTATAAATTTGTGGGTTTGTCAGTATACCTTATCTAAATAATAAGAGAAGTTGGGAGGCAGTACAATGTATTTACATTAAAAATTTCCATGATGTGTCAATTTTATATAGAAGAAGCTCCCTTTATATCAGAAAGCACATGGTGCTTTATTTGTAAATAAAACATTTCAATTACAGGAAAAAAAATGAGTCATAAGTCTTCACTATTTGTTTAACTTGAATATGTTATTCAATATGACCTGCAAAATCTCAGGTACTGTGTGGAAAACCATTTATTTATTGCTTAAAAATAAACTTTTTCATCTACATAGTACCCAAAAGAGCTCATTCAAATTTTATGTCTATGATCAGTTTTTGATAGTCACATAATGGATGTGTACCTTATTATAGTAACTGGAAAGATTTTATGCCTGAGACAACCATTATCATCACTTCTGCACTTTTGTGCAGGGTGACAGTGCTAAAATCATAATTTGTCATGATTTGACTGACATACACTCACCTAATAGGAATCAAATAGTTCAAGTTTATATCTTTCTCTTCTCCATGAATAATAGGAATTATCACAAGGATTATTTTACTGTTATAGGTTATACACTTTTGCAAATATATTAAAGAGATTGTTGTTGAATTACTCTGTAAAATTCCTACAGAAAAGTAAGCACACTTTATTTTTATTCTGTCACTTTTTTCAGCTCTGATAGAGTGAACAGACCTTCCACAACTCTCTCGGAAAATGTAACATCCCTGTAGGAGCTCTGGCAATAAATTCCATAGAAAAAATGCACTGATGATAGATTTTAACTGAAATCCCTGTTCAGGGTGTCTGAGGCAGTAGGTCCTACCTGGGAAATATGTGAATCCAGCTGCTGATTTGTTTTAGGTTGCAAAAACAAGCTACGCTCTACTTAGGGGTGGAAAGTGGCTATGCTGCTATAAAGCTAAATTAAAGATTGCTGAGTGATGTGAAAGTGAGGAGGTTAGTAAAAAGGAAACACGGTAGGCACTGTGATGTGTTTGAGGATTTTTTTACTTTACCAGTAAGACCACTGTTTGTATCAACAGTTTATATCTTCTACAGAAATGGTAATATAAAAAGGATCTTAAATACTGCAAGAGAGGCTTTGGTCTGTCTCAGGCTCTTTTCAGTGAGGTGCAATACCTTAAATCTAAGACAAGAATTAGAATTCTGAAGCATTACCAAACAACAAAGAAAGGTCATGTTAGATAAGCTTAAGCTAATACCATATGTTTCTAATTAATCTATTGCTTCATGTTGAAACTTAATTTTTCCACACCTGGATAGCTTTTGGTGTTTGGAGCATGACTTTGAGTCTTCTAACACAGTGAATGGCTGGATGCCATTATACATAGACATTTGCTCCACTGCAGTCCTCCTTTGCTTCTTTATAGTACATTGGAAATACTGCAAAGCATGTAACAGCAGCAAGATGAAAGATCTGGACTCTTCCTCGAGAAGTGATAAAGATTGCATGTTGCAAAGGTTGAGCATGTATGGATCTACCCCTTCTATTAGGGAAGGTTATACGTATTGAATTGCTCACTGTTTTCTGTTAGTGAATCCAGTAAAGACACTGTTTGCCAGCTTCTACCATGAGGGTCTCTGTATATTTTTCGGTGTCTTGTGCATCAAATTCATGTCTTGCACTGGACAGCCCACTAGTGTCACTTTTTAGCTGGTATTCATTGCATCTGGGTTGATATATTGCATACAATTTATTTATTTATTTATTTATTTATTATTGCATGAAAAATATCATCTCCCATGTCAAATGCCTTGAAGAGATTTAAATAATATAGACCTACAGTCAGGTGTTCCTTTTGCTTTCAGACATACAGTGCTTCTTTTCCTTGTATTTTGTATTTATACGAAGGTGTCTCCCCTGCAACAAATCAGAATGATGCCAGAGCACCCTCAGACCAAGATCTTAGAAGTACTTGCAGTTCATACACTAGCCATGGCCACTAGTGTTGCAGGATCTGTGTGCTCCCCCTGTGCTGCCTTGCAGCCAGGTGAGTGTCATCACTCCGGGCCTACTGCTGCTGCCCTCTGCAAGGGAGTCCCATCCTGTGGATATGGGGCAGAGACAGAGTCCAAAGCTCTAGGGGATGGCCATCTGTGTCCTTTGTCTAGCACAAGCTTGGGAATAGCTGTAAGCAAGTTTGCAAATAGTTGAATCTTAATAGAAAGTATAACTAACGTCTCAGATATCATTTATTCCTGATGATGTTTTCAGATGCACCTTGTACAGCTTGCTGTAGTATTTTACTATGGAGTCAGACATAAAATATTAACTATAATTCTACTTCAAAGATAACACAATACCTACAGCTGTTAAAAAAGGCACAGAATTCAAGCTACAATGACTAACATTCACTCTTACTAACATAACATTTTTGGAAACTTCACCGATAAAGTACAAAATGTATACATATAATGACTTCAATTTATAATAACTTAATCCAAAACACAACTGAATATTCACTGTCTTGGATATTTTAACAACATTCCTCTCACCCAACAGATAAACAAGTAATAGCCTCAAGTCAATGAATATGGCTGTTTATAGCTTTCATGTAAATGATGAATTCCAATGCTGAGTTATGAGCTACAGAAGGAGAAATTCAATCGCAAGCAGGCAAAGATATTTAACTTGATCTGCAGGTGGAGAAGCAATTGAATGTATTGAGACAGATTAGAAAAAGTCTGTTCTGAAATCTGCTATAAACCATTCACAGCTATTTTTCAATCAAGAGGACTGAAAGAAAAATCAATGTAGAATTAAAAGAAATATTTTAAAGTAGTATTAATGATTGAAATAAAGGGAAATAGTTTGAAGGAAAGCATAAGTGGCAGAAGTAAGTATAACATTTAGCACATTTCTTTCAATAGACAGGTATCAAATGAAAATATTTCAATGTATTTATTTTTCCCTTATTTAAAGTTTATATCTCATTACCACAGTTGAATTCTTACGATTAAACAACACTGGATGTAGCTTGAAACATTTTAGTGTCAGAAAATAATCCTTCAGTAGTGCCTCCTTTTGGTTTATTATTGCTTCTTTCTTCCACTTAAACTATTAATATATACAGATTAATTATACAAAAATAGTCAATCTCTTACAACTTCAAAGCTTCCTAAATTAAAGACTTCTATGATTTAACCAGTTGTTTGGCATAATCCTAGAATTTTAGATAGTAGTTCTTCATCATGGAGGAAACTGTCCCTTTTTATACTCTTATATGATTAAGAACTTGTGCTGTAACTAAAACATATCCTTTAGAAAATATCTATTTATGATTTCAATACTTTAAATTATGATGAACTTTCACAACACTTGATTTGTTATTTTTACAATTAACCAACACTGTTCAAATCAAAGATTGATCTGTCTTCCACCTTTTTTTTCTTAGTTGAAGTTTCACCAATCAGTTATTCCTGATGACAGACTTGCCTGTAGATAGGTGTTCTGGTCCTCTATAGATGCCTAAAATTTTAATCAAATCCCCTTTTAACTTTCTACTAAAAGTATATCATTCTAATCTTGAATCATTATTGTAGCTCTTCTCTGAACTGTCGAATGTATTTCAATATCCTTTAGAAGGTTATAAATAACATTATATTTCAGTAGGCATATCAATGAAATCACTTAGAATCATAGAATCATAGAATTGTCAGGGTT
>WUAM01000209.1:2040581-2062742 GCA_024336885.1 Actenoides hombroni
GACCACAACTCTTTGGACTCATCCATCTAACCAGTTTTTCACCCAGAAAAGTGTATGCCCATCCAAGCCAAGAGCAGTCAATTTCTCTAATAGAACGCTGTGGGAAATGGTGTCAAATGCCTTACTAAAGTCAAATTAGAATATTTGAAGATAGAATATTAGAATATAATATTGCCTCTCTTCTTAGTCCTGGTGAGCCACATGTGTTTTCAGTGCTGGCTTCTCAGGAAAAGACAGACAGGGACATAGTGGAGCAAGCCCAGTGAATGGCCATGAAGATGATTGTAACAAGATACGTATTACCTTTCTAATGACATTTCCTTTCTGTTCCATTTAGCCAGGGATTAGAAAAAAAAAAGGTTTTTTAATTTTTTTTTCAGGCTAATACAATTCATTATAAACAATGTAGGCATTTTTGTATATGCATACGTATATATGTGTGCACATATGAATTTACATTCATGCCCTGGAACATACAAAGGACATTCAGCACAATGTTTTTGATACAGTATGCCTTTTGGTATCATCATTGTCATTAAGATATTTATGAAGGATTATAATAATTTCCCTCTAACACTGAAAAAGGAAGACTGAGGCAAAATCTTAAATTTAAAATTCTTAAATCTTAAATTAAAATTCTTTAATCTATGTCTTAAAACATCTCCTTACATACACATAAGAGTAGTTCATTTCTTTAGCCAACGTTGTTCAATAATATACCTTATATAAATTACAAATAAGAGAACTACATTTCCTATTCAGAGGAGTTTTATGTGAAAACTTCCAGTTAGACTGCTCTTGTTCCATCTAGAAATTACCCAAGCAGCCATGTTCTGTAAAAGTACATTCTGATTGTGTTGTATCTTTCAGACCTTTTCTGATGATAAAGACAATGTATACAGTCTAAACAGTATGTATAAAAGTAAAGAGCTACTTTCATAGCTACACATTCATGGTTGTATTACAAACTCTGCACAGTACTTGAATGCAAGGCTGGTCAATAACGTTGTGCCCTTACTGTAATGCACTCAGGAATTATATTATAAGAAGGAAAATGAGCAATTTCTGTAAGAAAAATGCATATGGATTACCTTTTGACCTCTACAATTCTTTAAGGATTTTTTTAAAAAAATACAAGTGCTAATTCTCCAGCTCTGCCAATAGACATCTAACATAGCATAAAAGTATGTCCTCACCTCCTGCAAGGTACTATTGGGCAACAAATACATCTGTTTCATTTTGCTGAAGTCCTGTAACCAAATTTCTTCAGTGCACCTCTCCAAAGAAATTTGATAGTCACATATTTTCCACAGCAAAAATAAGATTTAACAGTAAATTTCTGAGGTTTGCAATAACCCATTAAGTAGCTGCACTTACAAATTCCACAAGCTATCCATAACTACAAAAACTCCCTTCATTTTTCCACTGAAGCCTAATAATAAAGGAGTCAGAGTCAGAGGTTAAGTAACCTGCACACTTATACAAAAGTGGAAAGAACATCCATTATTCAGGAGGACAGTGAAATATAATATACTCCTGAACACAGAAAGCAAAACAATTGTTTCATTGATTATTGTAAATGACATCTTAAAAAACATGTGTTCAGTTCTGATGGTAATGTATTATCTGACTTCCTTAGATCTTTAGGTGAAGGGTGTATCGAACATTTCTGGTCAGAGACATTCTGCCTGTAGTGACAAAAGTCTATGGCAACAATTGAATACAGATAGTCACTAACAGGTGAAATTTATTGAATCTGACATACCTAATAACAGAATCCCTTGACTGTGTTTGTTGGCCTTAGAGTTACTGAAATCCTTAACAAAATAAGCTTTCCATTGACTTCTTATTTTATCTCTGTAGTTTTAAATGCAAATTGCTGAACAGGGAAAACCTGCAAGGAATCTTATTAAACAGGCTAAATGAATCAAGAAAGCATGGGGAAAAATGAATGTCTTCTGCATCAGGGTTTGTCTACAAGAGACTTCAAGAGCACAAGAAGGATAACATCTTAAAATGCACAAAGTGATTTGTACACCCTCCACATGTATACACTTGTGGTGCACGCTAAGGCAGAGAAAGCTTCCTGAAGAAAAAAGCAGATGTGTAAAGATGTCCGTTCATTCTAACTCTGTAATTTATTCTTTATTCAAATACAGTGTGGTTTGTATCTTTCTAGTTGTCTCCTCAGCTTCACCATCTTTGAAGACAAGGCTTAAAAACCCCACATCCGGAGTGCTTAGGAGATGCAGACTTTTCTTCACACTCTTCAGTTCTGTTGACTGACTTTTCTTCCTGTCTAAGCAGCCTGTATTTGAATCATTTAAACCATAGTTTTCCCAAAATTCTTAAAGAGTACTCTTCAAAATCTACTCTTACAAACATTGACCTAGGCTTAGGTTTATCCATTTTTTTCTCTTCAGACCCCTTGACTAAACTCTGTAAAAATTGGAGTTTTAGGTGTTACACCGTATCTCTTGCTTTTCTTCAATGTGATTGAATTCTACTAAATACAAAAACATGGATATGTTGAATCTATTTTAATGTGTGCTGTTATTTTTCTTGTATGAGTAAGTGCACAAGTACATGTACTCATAAAAGGTCAGAGCACGCCTTTCTTTTGCCAGATACAGTTCACACGATTTTCCTATGATGCTTCATTTGTATAATGAATAACATGGAAAAAAAGGTCTAGCAGACATGTTTACTTCTCTGTGACCCAGGTTTGGTTTTACTCTGTTTTTCTTTGTTTCATTGTTCTGTGGTATTACTTAGAAGAGCTTTGGAGTTTAAGAAAACATTTTTAGTTTTGCAGCTACTACAAAAAAGGAGGATGCAACCAAAATGGTTTCTTCCTTTCTAAGGACTATGCCACAGTCAGTAGCATTACCATAGTACTCCAGTGCTGACCTCCAGTTTTGAAAAAAACTCAAAATACTTAAAATAAAAATCTCAAGAAAATACGATTGTATCTATTGCTTCAGTGAAGACATAATTACAACTGATCATCTTACCAGGTTGGGTGGGGTTAATGAAATATTCAGAATATTCAATATTCAGTGAATTCAATATTTGCAATTTATGGTAGTAATCACAACTTATCTTCTGGAAAGCCAGGAGGAAATCCTTTGGAAGGACACTGGCAAGAAAAAAATAAAATTAAATTATGCTACTAAAATGTTTAATAAGGCATACTCATAATTCATGAAATGTTGAATGTTTATGTTGCTGTATCTGTGGTTAAACTTGGGAGTTTTTCCTAGAATTATGTTTATCTTGCAATGGGAAGAAGGAGAAAATGATCTTATATCATGAAAAAAACAAAACCAGTTTTTCTTTTTAAGCAGAGAATTGTATGTAGTTCAGGTTATAGCTAGAAGTAACGTGGGTTTGTTAGTGTTTTTAATATTGTATGCCTCCTCACGATATTAGTTCTTCAGCATCTTGTTTTTCTTTTGACAACAAAGCAAGTTGCAGTGATTTAATCATTATTAGTTCGTTCTTTATCACAAGGTTACAGGATACTTTTTTTGTGTCCAGTGCCTGGGATATTGTTCATTCATGGGATACTGTAATAAACCCAGTAATAAAACTGTTATTACTATAGCCACTCACAAAAAAATTAATTAGAACAGAAAGATCATTGTTTCATATGTTAATAAATAAAAATAGCCTATTATCTCTGCCTAAATGCATTTCCAAAGAACATATCCTACTTCATGAGATTATGTTATAGGATGGTTATTAGCAGCTTTCAAGACTATCAAAATAGTGCTAGCATGTCTTTTAGAAAGGCTGATACAGAAGTAAAGAACAGCATTTCAGCTTATCACATTCACATTGTCATTCTGAAAGCAGCTGCTATACTGATGACACATCTATAATTCTCCAGAAGAGAGATAATGAAAACATAAACTTCAAAAACACTCTTATAAAAATATTTTTGCATCTTTGTGATACACTCACTGAGATAAGCTATGGAAACATTGTGCATTCATTTCATTTCTTAAATTTATTTTTTTAAAACATCATCATAAAATGGATCTTGGCAACTTATGTTTATTTTTAGTGTTGTGGAATTTATTTGTTTCTTTGTTTCTAAGAACAATCTTCAGAATAAAAACTTTTAAATTATTCTGAAGTGAAAATGTTATAATAAAGGCTTATAAAGAATCATAGTCCTCTTTCAGAGGCACAGGTGAAATGGATGCTTGGGTTTGGGCATAGAGCTTTCTGGTTTTATACTGAATTATTTAAGTGACCTAAATAAATTAATATTTGGTAACTGTGACTTCAGTAAACTGTCCAACATTATAGACAGCTAATGTATTACTCATTTTTGCCTTTTTTCACTCCAATTCTTAGACTTGTCAACATGGGTAGTCGAAACAGAGTGGACAGACATAGTACATAGATCAAGTTTCTTATTTCTTTATCTTGAACGTGTACAAAAATGTGTTTCATTTCTGAAGTCTAGTCCTCATGAATTTCATGACTGAGATGAATTTGAACACAATACCTGTCTAATTCCTTGTTTCAAATTACTTTTCCTTTATACATGATCATTTTGTAGATACATCTGCTGAAAAAGAATCTACAGGAATTTAAGGGGAGAGTTCAGGCAAATTTCATTCTGTTCTTTTTTTCCCTATTGTTTTGTGGTTTGGTTTTTTTCTCACATTATTTATCTATAACTTATCTTTAATCACAGTCTTAGGGTCAGTACACATGTCACCATTGTTTCTAGAATTACCTAATGTAATGTACAATTTCCAGAACCTCCTTGATTTTTCTGTGTATAAATATTCCTAATACCACATTTTGCTGAAGTATTCTACCAGAGTTGATCTGAACTTTGATTTGTGACAGAAACATAACTTTTTTCTATGTATGTTTTACACCCTCCTGTTTTAATTGGTGTCCAGTAAGATTCTATGTCATTGCAGCCTACATGGTTGATTACCATGACATATCTATGTTTAGAATTTGACAAACACTGTTATCATATCTCATACCTTCGTCTGTGTCTCATACCTGAGTACTAGTAAGCCTACTTGAAATTTGGAAAATATTGGTTTATAAACAGTAAGCTATAAAAAACAGCAGCAAAATTTCCTGCTGTGTAGAAGATTCGTCACATATATGTGATCAATATATTATAGTTATCACATATATCATCATTATGTTAATATTATATATATTACATACATAATCTCCTGCTTATAGTACTAAAGTTTGGTATTCAAGAAGAAAAAAAGAGAAAACAAGGAAGAGGAAGAGGAAAAGAAAGAAAGAAAAATATAAAGATAAAAAATTAAAAAAAAATTAAAAATTAAGAAAAAAAAGAGAAGGAAATAGAAAAATATTAAGAGGAAAAAGAAAAATAAAGATGAAAACTATGAAGACAAAGTCAAAAAACCTACAGAAAAAAAAAAAAGGAAAAAAGGAACAAGAAAAAGAAAAGAAAATGGAAATGGAAATGAAGGAAAAGAAAAAAAATGGAAAAAGAGAAAAACAATGCAAAATGGACTTAGCCTTCTACTTACTATTAATATTTTTAGAAAAGCTACAGCTCCATATTATCCTTTATTTTGGCTTCTCTTTACTGATATGTCTCAGACCATGTTCTGCTGTCTCATTAGATGACTAAAGTCCTTTGCAATTTGTCAATGTATAGCTCAGAGACTATTCTTTCCATCTGTGTCTGCATCCTGATGTGCCCTGTCTTAAGAAAAAGACATCACCTAAACCTGTAGCTGACAACTTGAGAGAAGATCTAGTGGAAACATATATTTTAAAGGCAATAATTGGAAAAATTCTTAGAGATGTGTTGGAGAGCATCTTAACAATTAGAAACTTCAGGAAGTTATAGCTTACAGCAATACAGTTATAATTTATGAAAAGTAGTTCAGATTTACACTAAGTTAACACAAAAATGGAATGAGTCCTTCGAGAATAGTTGGCCTGTTCAGCATCAAGCATGACTATTTTCTTTGTCTTTCATATACTCGAGTGGCAGCTTTGAAGCACCAGGTCTATCAGTTGAACCCAGCTGACCTGCAGGATTAGGTAAGCAAAAATGTACAGAGAAAATGAGACAGTGGAGTTTACTTAGAAAGCAGCAAGTAGAACTGCAAAGCACTGATTGACAGATTAAAGATGCATCACACAGTTTTACTGACTTTGAAGAAAAAAAATCCTGAACTTCACCATTTTTAAATATCCATTTTTCATGTTTTAACACTCAGTGGTCCAAATTGTTAATTGCAACTAAACTGTCCCAATATTAAACTCCCCAAGCACATTGTTTACAAATGCATCTTGACTTAAGCAAAATTTTTCATTACTTTCTCTTCCTTCAATGTTTGGTTGGTTGGTTGGTTTTGTTTGTGTTGCTTTTAATGTAAATAATATTTAACTTATGGATTATTTTTTATTAATTCTCCTGTACCGTACCATCAGTATTAGTTACTACTAGTAGTAAGTAATCTGATTGGCCAGATGTAACAATTCATCTTAGTCCAACTTTGTTTTTTAGTAAGATAAAATAGTGCGGAAGAAATACCTTACGCACACTTGTGAATTACGAATATTCACTTTGTGAATATTCTACTTCATAAATATTTTCATAGACAAAGGAACCATCTTCTAAAATCTGAATAAAGTTATTTTACTTCTCAAACGGTTTATCAGCTGGAATGTTTTGGCTATTTTTCTTCAGCATATAATCCTTTTTAATGCCTTCATTTAAAAAGTGAGTTTTCCTCTTCTTTTATCTAGTCTTTCTGAGTGTACAGTAGACTGACACAAGCACTTCAGCAAACTTTTAATACTATAGTACAAACTTGTAGATACCTTGACATCTAATAAATTCCCAAATCACAATTTGAGGCATTGAAGCAATGAATGAATGAGTAGAAGATATATGCCTGATTCTTCCTAAGATATACTGTACTGCTAAAATAGCCTAGATAGCACAAGAAGACCAGTAGAAAAGTGCTTTTTTCTCTCTAGAATTTTGAAGTGTTATTCTGGTCAATGAGAATTTTTTACCATTTAGACATCTGTCTTAACATCCACTGAAATGCCTTGGTTTCCTATGATGATATGTTTCATTATCCATGAAATACATATGTTTCTACAATTACCTGAAAGAAGGTTGTAGTGAGGTAGGTGTTGGTCCCTTCTCCCAAGGAACTAGCAATAAGATGAGAGGAATTGGACTTAAGTTGTGCCAGGGGTCATTTAGAAAGGATATTAAGAAAAAATTCTTTACTGAAAGAGTCATGAGGCATTGGAACAGGCTGCCCAGGGAAGTGGTGCAGTCACCATCCCTGGAGATGTTCAAAAAACATGTAGACGTGACACTTTGAGACACAGTTTAGTGGTCATGATAGTGTTGCATTGACGGTTGGACTTGATGATCTTAGAGGTCTTTTCCAACCTCAATGATTTAATGATTTGATTATTGTAATACTGAGTTAGGTCAAAAGACTATTACTTATCTCATTTAGATTCCTTGCATTGAAACCATCTTTGAGTAGTATTTTGCAAACTCTTTTTGATTCCTTCCAATCTGCAAGACCTGCCTTTCTTGAGAGTTGAATGGAGATAGTCTGACCTATTTAGGAGTGCTATGAAGATCTATTAATCGTTTTATGCTTATTCCTGTATCAATGTATTTCCATCAGCATTTTTCATCAGTTAAAACAGATGGATAAAACCTGATTATTTTTATGTGAGACTTCTGTTTCTACCAAACAATGTTTATTTTCTTATGTAAAATGGGACAACTACAGTGGGGAAAACTGGGTCCCATCACATAAAACACAATGCAGAGTATTTATCTAACAGGCGATAAGAGTTCAAATTCCCTCTATCACAGGGGAGAATGTAAACTTGTCTCCCACATCCCAGTTGCACCACTGAAATACTTACTAAGAAGAATAGTTACTGCTTTACCTGACAGAGTGGTTTGTTTTTTCCTCTGTTCTGGTGTTTGGGTATCGAGGTGGGGAATTTTTGTTTGTTTACTTGGTTGGGTTTTTTGTGGTTTGGTTTGGTTTTTAACTGCCAAGCCTAATTTTGTGATTTGTATGATAAAAATGCTTGTCAGTCAGCTGATCTGGGAGATGCTTATTTTGTAGATCTTAAGGAAATCATGTGCTAAATGTTCAGCCCGTAAGCAGCTGTTATCATGACAAAGTACAAATCTTCAGGTGCCTAGGAAACATTTCTGAGTGGAAAGACAATTGCCTACGTACTGTAGTTTCCTGAAACAACAGATGGTACTTGATTGTGGTTTTTATCATCTAAATATTGAGGAAACTAGGCAAAATGAGGGGGCATAAATTCTCTTATGGATTTAGCAGTGATATTCTTTCATAGACTGTACACATTTTGATTCCAATGTTGTGTTTGACCAAAATAAAACAAAGAAGAAAAGAAGATGTGGATGTGTTTCTGTTCCTGTGAGATTTTCAGTCTGAAATTCAGACCTAATAAGATTAACCTGGAGTAGCTTTATTCTTGTATCTGCAATCTATTGAAAGGAAAAAAAACCCAAAACAATCTACAAAAAACATCTTCCCAAACCTATTCAAAGTCAGCTTTTGATAGCTTGGAGCTTCTTTTCCTTCATGGGATCTGAGAACAGAATATATTTTTAAGAGCTGCTGTGGAGAAAGAAAATAGCTTAGAATGATAAAAGACATTGAAACACAGCTTAAAATATTCATGACTACCATCCATGCAGATGCATATTCTTTTTCACAAATGCCAGCCTATATAAATGACATTGCATTACATCAGTTTTGTATGGCTGAATGTTTTCTGTACATGTTTTGATAACTGCCTTATTTGAGGTTTGGACCCTTCCGAAGTAGCACAATGCCTTCAGTTAACTGCATGCATCTACACTTAAATATTCTCCATCCAGTCTGAATATGTACATAAGCTGTTCATTTTAGCAAAGGCATGTGTATAAAAATATGATATGTATAACTCACTTCACAATGTTTTATCACTTCACTTGACATAGGAATGGATAGAAAAAACAAGGCCTTTGAATAATATTCAGGCCTATAAAGAATAAGCTATACCTTTAACAACATACATATATATATAACAAGGTAGATATAAATTTAGTCTATTTATAACTAGCAATCGCTAGGGAATAACATCTAAGCTATTATAGTGCCAGGGTGAATTTTTTTCTAACAAAATCATGGTTAGTGAGAATGGAGTATCATAACTCAGAGAACTAGTGGAGTAACTGAAAGTCAAATTTGCTGGTTCTCTGGCTTATTGTAAGCATATTTTAATGCTTATAAAATTGTAATTGCATGTCAACTGTATTTGAATTCTTCTTTCCAATGAAGAGTATTTTCCTTGATTGTAGGCAGCACATTATATCTTTTATTCCAGAAAAAATGATCTCTTAAACAAATGTCATCATTTGATACCTAGCTGACATTCCTTTCTTACACCACACTTGTATGAAGTTAATTTTGCACACTGAATGAAGCAAGTGCCATATTTCATTTTTAATTTTACTGCACAGTTTTCACTTACAAAGAGAAAATAATTAATTTAGTCAAATTTTTGTTGAAGCAGAGACCTACTCCTTGACAGAGACCTTGACATAAGGATAACGCTTGGTCTGTTCCTAACTTGAAAGATGTGAGTCATTTCCACTGACAAATTTCAGATTTGCTTAAGTGCAGTGTTGATTCAGGACCATTATTTTGGAGACCATAGTCCTTTAAGACACAATGAGAATTCAATGGTACCTGTACATTTGGGTGTGGAGTAAATAGATTGGCTCACCAACATAAAGCTGGGCTGTATTGTACTTTTCCTTTTAGCTTAGTAGATACATAATTCATAAGCAAGCAAATTAAGTAGGACATCACCATCATCTTGGACAGGGTGATTTTAAGTATCCTTTAGTGACTCATTCTATCCTATTTTATAATAAACTACTTTTATGTAATCTTTTCCTTGAATGTGCCATTAAAGGAAGATGACAGAAGGTAGGAGGTGAGAATGACTAGATGAGTATTCAGCAACAGATTGGTATTCCATTAATATGAGCTACCATTTCCTTATCACCAAAGAAAGACATTTGCTTGGATATCCATAATAATAAAGTTACATTTTTACTAGAGTCTCACATTAAAATAACTCTACATCCTAGTATTTTATTTCTTTATACTGATACGTTATTTATTTATTTAATGTTGGCAGAGATTCAAACAGAAACATGTTTCGTCATCAAAAGTACTGTAAAAAATATATTCCCGTGTCTTGCACAGGACACAAAGTATCCTTTACCCTGCCTTGTCTTTGCTTCAAACACTCAACCAGGAAAAAAAGCCAAACACACCATACCCAGTCTTGTATTAGCTACATGAAATTTTATTACATAAATAAAAGTGATGTTTGTAGCTACAACTACACAGTCAGAAAAAAACAGCCATAATTGTCAGTAATTATAAATCCATAAAGAAAATATACTGGTAGCGTTTTGTTCCCTGTAGTCTGTTTCTGTAAGGACAAGTAATCTTTTATCTAGCCATGCAGTCACACTAAAAAACTTAAAACACTGTTTTTCCATATAGACTTTGTGAGTATACTGGCTATATTGAGAATAGGATTTCACACAGAGGATTTTTTTTCCCAGATTTAATTACACAAACTGAAGTAACAATGCTTCCCCTTTTTAAAACCTTGCTTGGTGAAGTTTGAATGCATTTTCCAGGAAAATTTTTAGAATTAATATAGATCAAACCAAGAATACTCCTGAGTTACAAAAGGTTTACCATTATTTGTTCAAGACAGGTTATGTGTTCACACATTTTGGTTTTAATATTTAAAAGATAATTTTCTATCAATTAATGGATTAATTAGTTGCACCAGCCACTGCTACCTGCAAGGTAGACACCAATCCCCAACATTTCAGTTTTCCAAGATGCATGTCTATACCATAACAACCTTTATATTGCTGTCCGTTATCCTCTCCACTGCCCCCTACTTTCCTAATCCTCTGAAGGGAGTAGGTGGTAGAATTCATTCTGGTTCTCCATATTTATTTAATATACTTCCAGCACATATTATGTGTGGCACACTTAGACTGAAATCCAATTGCTATCTCCAAGACAACTGGTCAGTAGCCTGGTTGTATTTATGTTCCTGGAATGGAGATCAAAGGAATGCAGAAGCATGTTTTATGGTGTTTCTCCTGTTTTGTATGGCACAGGTGTATGGAGAAAGTGAAAGAGGAAGGGAAGAAGAGAGGAGGGAAAATGAGGGAGACGGAAGGAGGGAAAGAAGGGAGGAAAGAGGGAAGGAAGGGAGACAAGGTGTTTTTCTATGATAGTCTGAAAAACAGCATGGATATTGCTCATAAAAAAATAATTTTTGATTTGGATAGATTTTTAATTGAATATCTTTGAAAATCTTGTTTAAAAAATAAACTTCCACTGAGTTATGTCATTCCAAGTAACGCTTCTATTAATAAGAATAATTATGACAATTTTGATAGATGAATGTAGAAAAATAACCTTACAAATGTTTAGTTATTATTCATCAGAAGCATATGAGCAGTGCTGCTTCTGTTTCTTCAAGAATTAAATTGGCTGGCAGAATTTGGAATGTGTTTGTAGCAACAAAGCCTCAACTCTTACCCTTATTGTGCAAGCAACATTACAACCAAATAGGAGTTACTATTCTCTTTTGCGATATACTGAATTATGTCAGTTTCAGAGTAAAGGGATCAATCACATCTGTCACCATGTGGTCATGATCCTGTGCACATCTACATCCAGACTAAGCTGTTGATCAGTCAGTAAAATCTGTACTTCACAGTGGGTAACCTTTTATACTACAGTAAGAAGTTCATTACATACCATTTCTTCAAATTCAACCTATTTCATCAAGAAAGATAGAAGGCAATGATCTGATGTATATCAGAGAGGGGAAAAAACCATACAGACTTGAGATATTCTCAAGGAGAAGATATATCCTGTTGTGAATAGACTAATGTTTAAAACACCAAACTTCACACCATCAGATAGGATGATGCTTCATCAAGGCAGAATTGTTAGAGGATCCATAACTTGTTTTGTTAAACAGTAAAAGCCTATGTATTCCTATTTATATTCAGTCATTGTCAACTATGAAACTAAAATTAATGGAAATATAAATTGTGCTTTCCCCATTTCTTTCTCAGTTCTTGTGTACTGTATATTTTTATTAGCGAGACTTTAAAAAGAAAAGCAATGTTGTATTATTTTAATTTACCTCTTTGTTTTCCAGCTTTTACGTGTCTTACCCTAAATATAGAGGCCAAAACTTGAGGGATTTAGTTATTTGTTTCAATTTTAGTGTGAACAAAGAAGCAGTTGAGGCTTTAAGAAGCTAAAATATCCCAAGACTCAATAAAAATCAGAGGACATTTTAAAATGAAAGCATTGACTTTGCTTTCAGTGAATGCACTTGCTCAGCTTTCTTCTGCACTAATGATAGTAACAGTGACATGGAAATTAAAGTGACAACAAGTTTTGTTTGTTTGCTTAATTTATAGAAGGTTCGTTGCTTGTAAGTAGATATCAGATATTTACAATGAAGCTAGGCAAAAACTCCACCTCATCACATCTTTGACTTAGTACAAAAATGAGTCTCATATTCCCTTTATTAACTTTCTGTGCACAGGTTTTTGTCAGAGATGGAACTCAGGTCAAATGCAAGGTCTCTTTACCAAGGAGGTAACAGCTTTAGTTTTATGACAGCCTTTATTCTGTGTTTGATGCAGACTTGCTGAACACATAGTGGTTCCAAATTGTCTAGGTTTATCTGCATTACATTTCTTTTAATTCAGTAGTGACATTAAACTTCAAGAAGTTATCCCTGAAAGCTGAGAGTTGTTTTTGCAAGGAAGTGTATCAAGCATCAAAGAGCTGATGCAGTGTCTTTCACTTGTAAGCTTTGCAACTCAGATTGTGTAATAATTGGAAAAGTAAACTTTCATTAACTATAATGTGGGAGTATAAAAGTAAAAGTACTGTATAAACATTTGGGAATTTACATAGATAGAAAATGCTATTTGCAGTGGGTTTCATAGCATTTTTTAAAGTGCAGGATGTGCTAGAAGATCTAGAAGCAATGCTTTGAGAAGATTTCCATGTGAAGTCAATGCAAATTTGCCTACTTACACCAGTTATTTTTTTTTTCTGTAATATGTATTTCACGTATCTCTAGTACAGTTATTTTATTGTCAACAAGGAAATCTAATTACAGATTTGTCATCAATCGCGCACTCACACCTACGTTATGGTCTGAGAAGAGAACATTATTTTTGTTTTAAATTCATTGCTTGCAGTAAAAATTGGAGGGTAAAAAAAAAAGTAATGCTTTCTTTTAGAAATATGATTCAAACTACATGGTGTTCATGGTATTTCCAAATGCTTGATTAAGACAATTCACTGAATATTACTTCACTAGATAAATCATTATGATAATCCCATTCAATGTATGCTTAATTTCCCCAGTTTAATCAACAATAAAAAGACAAGAATTTCCCACACATTTTAAGATTAAATGATTCAGTGCAAAGAAAGAATTATTTATTTATCCATAAATCATTATAATAGGCAGAGTTCAGTACCAGTGAAATTGCCTAACAATGCTATTATAAGTCTTTGTTCTATATGTCTTTACAACTGGTGGCACAGGGTTGCACAAGGAATCTCAGTTCTTCTATTTATTCCTACTTTGAATACAGGATTTAACATAAGTATATCATTTTAACATAGCTGAATCTATGTTGTTACTGGTGAAATTGACTCATTCCAATCAGTACCAAAATATACTTTCATTTAAATTAAATGAGTATTTCAGAAAAATGTGGATTTATTGTCAGAGAAGTTGCATAGACAGAATAGAACACGGTGCAGGTGGAGCTGCCATTCTGTCAACTTCCTTTTGTGTACCGCAGATAGGTACAGCATAGTTGTGCATCTAGGGGTACAGAGATATAGTGATGAAAGGAAAAAAGTACTTGATACCAATAGTACTGTGGATTTCAGGAAACCATAAAGTATTGCCAATTTTTAAAGCTACTGAAATTATTCTAAAGTGTGTGTAAACCTTTATTGCTTTATTAGTTTCATTTTTAAATAAATGTAATTTTCAACTTACATCAGTTAATATTGACTACTTTGAAATCATACAAAACCGGGTAAATATCCAAATTTATAATAAAATGCATAGCTTACATACTTATAAGGGAGGTCTTTGGATATCCATTTGTTACCCATTTTTCTCATCCATTCTTTGGATCAGAGCACTCCAGTAAAACACTCAAAGTTTTTGCTGTATATACTCAAAGTCACTTAATCACCGGGATAAACAGAGTGGTTTTAGAAAACTAAATTAAATTAAAACAGTCTAATAATAAATTCTGCCTTAATCAGCAACAGAAGTTAACTTTTAAAACCCATGAATTTAAGAAAACTATGATCTTTAAATCAGCTCATATATCTGAATCTAAGACATGTAGGATAAAGTGACTAAACTAGGCTAACAGAAAATTGACTTGTATTTTATAAGATTTCCTTCACCTGTCATGACTTAAAAGGGTGATTTCTGTGTTTTGAATTCTCCTTCCTATCTTTGATCCTGAAGGATGTCACTGAAGCAGACCTATTGGTTTGCCTTGAAGTGGGGTCTCCATCCTCTAATGGATTTTTTATTCTGCTGAAGTTAAAATGAATGAAAGCAAGACTGAAATATGATCATATTGATAATAAATAAAGGCTGCTTTTAACCACAACTTAGTCTTATCCTAAAGCTCACTTAGTACCTCGTTCATCATTAACAACTTTTCTTATTCCATCAAGCTGTAGTGAGCTGTTACATGCAGCAAGTATTATGCTTTGTCATTCACTTCAAGTTTCTACAAAAAAGCAAGACACTGAATTATTCTGAGCAAGTAAATCTATTCTATCAACTCACTTGTGACAAGTTGTGGAACAGTTGTGTCAGTATTGAAGCTTAATATCCAGGATATTAAACAGTTATATTGAAACCTGGGTTGAGTGGTAGAGAAGCAAGGTGAAAGGAGATAATTTAGACAGATTGTGACATATTGACTAAAAGATCCACTCATTCCTAATCTGAAATGCTCACTCTTGGTTTACTCTATAACCTATATGACCTGATTTGTAGGTCAGGCTTGGACTGATAGTACTGCATCTTCCTGCTCAATTCTTGCAGCAAGTAGAAGAATGAACAGGAATACAAAAGCTGAAACTCCATTATAATTACTTTGCACAACATAACTACCAAGGATGCAATTTAAAAATAATTCTCTCCTATAACAGTATTAGAGATCCATGTCTTCTATCTCTTTTCCCTGTAAAATATGAACTTACATTAGGTTATTAATAAACTATTGTATAAATGTATACACAATCAAGTTGCATTAATATATATAAAACTAATTTGTATAGATTCTATGAGTCAAGCAAATACAGAAAATTATTGCTTATTGTATTTGCAGTGCTTCTGAAAAATATATACACAGAAAGATCATAAATTGCCTTCTGTAAAGCCTGAGTATGAATATAAGATTTGCAGCTAAATATAATTAGATTACATACAATAGAAGGGATAAGACACACTGAAGGTATCTTAGTGTATTTTTCTAGAAAACATTCCTATGATTTAAATGTTTTTAAACCAGTTACCCCCCAGTAAAACACCATCATTAATTTCAGACTTGCATAGTTATTGGAATGATTGAGGGATAATACTGGAAACTACAAGTCCCATTCATTTGCAATTTTAATGTTCTGCTTTTGACCATGGATGTTCTGCAAACTTTCATTTTTACATTTATGAACAAATTCTGATCCAGACTCATGACACAATTATTCCTGTAAGGAATATCTTTCCTTCTGCTCTCAATATTTCTGTGTCCCTGAGGCCATTATACACAGCAGTATATTAAAAAGGTGTTCTGGAAATATGACATCTCACCAGTAATCTAGATTTTCACCAAAAATTTAAGAGTATAATTTAATGAAACTCTGAACTGCATGATTGGAAGCTGATTCATAATAAGACTTGCTGGTTGGATTACTTAAAGAACTGTGGCACTGCTAATCAGTACTACCAATCAGTGTGCTGTGACAACTCACGTATATTTGTAGTCAGTTAAACAAGATGATTCTGAACAAGAATTACCATTGATTTCAATACAAATGAGAGTTATTTTTAATGTCACTTATATTACATATAGTCAGACACTTGGAGTACAGATAAACACTGACATTATAAGCCAACAGATGCTGTTGCTTACTGTTTAGAGACTATCCTTTGTCATGGAATCTTCCTGTGCCTTTCACATCAGAGTTCTCTGCCTTAATTATGTATTACATATCTGTTAAAGGTCTGAGGATGTTTCACTTTACACTTCTGATTCATTCACACAGTAGTCTCTACTGAAATTTGTGCTTGGTACTATTCACATCTTTTTATTAGTACAGGCAGGAAAGCTTATAGAAAACCTTTTTTAGATCCTTATGGTGACTGCTTTTGCAGGAGTGACTCAGAGAGCAGAGCTCTCAAATGTTTATGCCCGCACTAAATGAAGTGAGTTAATCATAAACCTTCAAATGCTAAGCTGGAGTGCAGTAACACAATACAAGCAGATCTCGGACCCACCTGTGACTGAAAGGGGCACATCCATCCTTTCATCCCTGCTTCATGTTTTTAGACTCTGAGCACTATCTAAAGCAGGACTCAAGATTATAGAATCAGCTCTGTGAATTTACTGGGAAAAAGAAAAAAAAGAAGAAAAATGTTCGTTTTCAGATTTGCAGTCTGTCAAATTAGTGGACTCATCTGATTGCTGTCTGAGTACTCATATCGGTGCTTCAGAGTCAGTGGCTAAAAGAGGATGGTCCACTGCTTTTGATCAGGAATTGCAGCAAATTCAAGAGCCATGTAAGCCAGAGAACTATACTCACCCTATCCCAGAAAGAGTTTCCCTCTCAGTCCAGAAACCATTGCATCTACATAGCAAGGGGGTGATGTAGGACACTGCGAGGTGAGGAGTCTATCTATACTCAGGGTGAAGGACTTCCTAAGCCAAGTGTGTCATGGAGGAAGGGTACGTGGCACCACCTCTTATTCTGCCACTTCCCATATACCCTAGGAAGACGTCCTGCTCCAGTCACAGTGCTGCATCAGAGAGATAATCCCCCTCCATCTGCAGCACAGGGGCTGAAGGGTTGCTGTCTGACACCTCTCAGGTCTGGCACCCTTCTCTGGGATCAGTGCCTTTTTTGCACTTCCTACAGAAGTGTAGATGAAAGTGGTTCTACTATTAGAACTGTTCAAACACCCCCCAGCTAAGTTTGGTTGTAATGGAGTAGGGGCTGTTCACAGGAACAGCTCATCTGGCAGATGGGAAGGGGGAAGGAGTGGTTATTTCCACCAGGGAGGTGGGAAAGACCAGCTGGGAGTGAGGTGTCATCACTCCTCTCTGCTTCAGTCAACACAGATGCAGCTGAAAGAGGATGTCTTTCTCCACCCATTGTACTTTAAATCAGAGGTAGACTAATTTCAAATCTAATAAGTAGTCTCACAGCATGAATTTGGGACTTGATGAAGCATGAGTCACATCCCATGAAAAAGGTCAGAAATACTGCTATTGATGCTTACTTCATGGAAATTATATGGTAGAGAAAAGTTCAGGAGCCTTGGTTAAAAAGCTTTTGCATCTCAATACTTTTGTTGTTGCATACCCCAGTTAGTGAAGATGGTGAGTTCATTGCTTTGTGTGAAAAGAAAGAAAGAACAGAATGCTCTCTTGTTGACAAATGATTTCATACAAGGATAGAGGAAATACACACAGAAGACTCTGATTATAACTCAAATATTCTCTACGTCCCTGTTATTTTCTCTTCAATACAGGAAGGTTAACATTTGAAATTACCTCTATTTTAGCTTTAAGCATCAACTTCTTGAAATCAAAATGGAATAACAATTATGGTTCCAAATAAGTCTAAGAAAATATTTTTAATGAGTTTTTGTAACACAGTGTACAGTTTTAAGTAAATATTTCTGGATTTTATTTAACTCCATTGACCTCTAGCAGATACGATTTATTTTCCTTCTTGCTCTTACTCATTCCTTTTTCTGTCATCATTAAATGCTGTGCTGCTCTTCTTAGTGCTGGCATAAGGAAAGCATAAGATTGGAAGAACGACATTTAATACAGATCAGGTACAGGCAGCATAATACATCTGATTGTGCCTTTAGCATCTGTGGTATCAGTATTCTCAGCTGGACAGCCTTCTAAGTATTTACAAAATGGTAGATTTCACCATCAGACAAGAGCGAGTATAGTCTGTCTGGCACAGCCTTAGGCAAAAGTCTATCAGGGAGAGGGGGTGGGAATCATGCCTCTCCTCTTTATATTGATCACAGATATTTTGAAATGCTTTTGAAAGACTTAGTAATGCTGTTCTGAATTTTACCCAGATACTGGTTGTTCTTTCCCTTTCACAAGACAAATCCACGTGCATCATCTTCTACGAGGAAAGGAAGAGAAAAAGTAAAGCAAGGAAAACTAATCTGTGATAGTATATTTCATACTGTTGTAGCACAAAGGACTTGAATTACAAGAAATTTATCTTGCCTTAAATATATTAGCTATAAATAACTATCAGGCATTCAGAAAATTTCATGTACTACAAAAAGATTAAAAAAACTTAAGTCTTCTTCAGTCCTCCTTTCTATGATGCCATTTCCTCCTAATTACTTTTTTTTTTTCCCCAAAAAACCCAATACTCACACTGTTAGAAAATATACAGCAATGGAAAAATAGACAGAAATACTGCAGATATTTTACACTGCCATTGTCATAACAGAAATAAATGTTTATGTGCAAAGCATTGCGAACATAAACAATCTGGAAGGAGGAGAAAGGTCAAATAGTAAGGAACAAGGTCAAATAGTAAGGACATAGATAAAAAATCCAGGGGTGTAGATTATCCTTTTCTGATAGCTACACTGATAATGCATCTAAATACATACTAAAGACATACAGAAACAATGAGTAAACAAGATATTTTTATACTATTTTATACTAGAATTATAAATGCAATTCATATTAGACATCATAAGGTAAAGAAGACAAAGGAGAAGAAAATATATAAAATGAATAAAACATTTCATATATTCATTTAGAAAAAAAAATTAAGATGCCCCATGGTGCAGATGTACAACATGATTCTTTCGATCACTCTTTAGGTTTGTCATCATTTTTTTACCTGGAGTTGTGCAACAAAGGATCCAGTGGCAGCGGCATTCACACAGTGTTGTCTAATGTGGTCATTTGAAATCCATTTTCTTGGGAATGGCATACCATCCAAGTGTTTAAATAATCAATTTTTGACAGATATGGTTTGAGACCATTTCATTCCCTTCATAAAATATTCTTTGGAGACTGGCTTTCCAAAGGAATTTTGAAGGGAGTAATACTTCTAAATAATTCAAGTCTTAAACTTTCTGGACTCTACTGCCTAGGAAATCACATTTTTTAATAGGACTTCCCATTCTTATGCTTTTCAGAGATTTACTCTTAATGAGATGTGGGGCTTTTTTTAGGGGGGGTAGGTGTTTTGATTAGCATGTGTTGGTTTTGATCTAACATGTTGAATAATATGTCAAACAATATTTGACAGTAAGATTTTTCTTAAGTCCTCCTGGCCTTTTATACAACTGCCAGGTAGTTTGAAAATGCTGTTAAAAGTTTGCCATTGACATCTGCCCATTTAGCACAGGCCCATATGGAGTTGATTCATATGGGATACATCTCCTTTTTCAGACTATGACTTGGCATTTATAAGTGAAACGACTACTAATCATCCATACTGATCAGTGCACACTAGTCCCTGTGCACTGAGTATGACAATACTGTATTTAGATAAAATTCACTGCTACCTGATTGCTTGTTAAAAATGAAATAAATTTCTCCCATGTTCTCTCAGCTTTCCTTTATGAAGTTGATCAAACCTAAACAGCCAATCAAACTAAGGATTTATCCTACTTTTGCAGATGGACACCACTGAAAATTCTTAGTCTTTTTTTTTTTTTAATACACATGATCTAAGCTGAAAGAAATGATAAGATTTCTTTTATCTTGACAGAACTGAAATGGTAATATACACTATCTCAACAATATTATTCCCTTAGCTATTGGGAATCAGTACATCTTTTAACAAACATGACAGTTTGTACTTTCAGAAAATAATTTCATTAAAGACCTTTTCATCTGAAGTTAAGATTTTCAGTTCTTTGTAACTGTTCATTATTCCTTTTAATCACTGAAAAATTATTTATTATGCACTAAAAAAGTAAGTTAGTCTAGACTAACAACAATAATAGATATTTTAAATACAGTTTGAATTGGGAATAATTTTTCTTCAATTGACATAAAAATGCTCAGGAAGTGGTTCTAAGAAGAAAGAAGAAAAAAAAATGAAACCAACCTGTTTCTGAGATTTATTCTTATCCTCCAATCTGCCCCCAGATCAAAAAGAATTGCTGATGTCAGGTGGGTCAAGTCTCCTGTGAATTAATTGGATTTTCTGCTAAGGGATTCATATCACAACAGATTTCTGACCGTCATTAACATGTAAAATTCCTATACTACCCTAGTTACTTGAATCTTTCAAAAGCATACATAAGAGGTAGGAGAGAGGAAATGGAAAAGCAATATGGAAAAGGAGTAGATGACTCACTGTTCCTTGGAGATTATTGTAGGACAGGAGTGTGGTGATGGAAACCCAGAGTATGGTTTGGAGTTCACAAGAAGTGAAATCTCCCTTGGTCTAGAGCCCTGGATATACAAGCCTTTGTCTTCTCCTCTCCCTGCATTGCAGCTCAGTTATGTTTCTAAAACAGATATGTGAACAACAAATACATTAAACAATTCCTGTGATTCGCTTACCATGAACTGTGGCATAAATAGTTTTGGTACACTGTGTAGCATTTAGGATGCATATGGTTTGGGTTTTTTTACCACCTCAAGATACACAGCATACATCAGCTTATGAAACAATCAGAAATAATCATAATTTTAACCATTTAAAAGTTTCCTGTGTGTACACAGTTTAGTCTACATGAAAAAGTTTATTTGTTGGGCTTTTTTTTGTTTGGTTGGTTGTTTTTTTAAAAAGGAACTGCAAATTAAACTCTTAATAATTATAATGATGGTAACAGCAGCTAGTCTTATATTGCTTCTCACCAGGCACATGAGGTACATTAAGAGCAGCTGTACCAAAAAAATACTTAGGATACACAAATGTGAGGAGAACATACTGCTGCTACATTCATTAAACATAATTTTGTTCTTAAACAGCAAATGCAGAAACACAGCAGCAGCAGGACAAATCACTGAGGATATTGTGGGCATCAGCTGAGAGAACAACCTGACTGGGGAATTGTCCGGAAAAAGAAATTGCTGTGGTGTTAACAAAGGCAACCCATCTTTATGTCTCTGCTGCAAGTACAGACAGGCAATGACATTGTTGCTGCATGTGAGACAGCTCTTGAAGCCATAGGAAAAAAGGGGAGGAAATTATCCAGTAGCTGCAGGGAGAAGTGAAACAATAGGTGATTATTAGAGCTGCCATTTATTATAAGAGGTAGTTTAGAGCCAAAGCTTCATCCTGAAGCTCTGCTTTCTTCAGCTTCTATGTGAGTGATATGTGGATCTTTACTGTGAATAGATGTCTTCATTAGAAGGAGATTGTAATTCACTATCATTTTACTAATTACCTCACTTGTGGCTTTCAGTGGTCTTCAAATCCCAGTTTTAATCTTCTTACTAATTGTTGGCTGCAAACAGAATAAAGTTATACAGCTTGCATAAGTTGCATGAGGATTCCCAGAGAGCACAAAATTTGCATTGCACTATAGGTCCAAACTGGAATTACCTGTTTTCCTGTGAGGAAAGAACTATTTTTCCTATCTATGTAATATATAGTTATATTTTTACTTTTTAGGTTTGGTTTTGTTTTGTTTTGGTTTACTTTTTGGTTTGGTTTGCATATTTTTTGGTGAAAATATCTTCAAATGCTTAAG
>WUAM01000209.1:2062842-2081113 GCA_024336885.1 Actenoides hombroni
ATTATTTTTATTTATTTATTTATTTATTTATTTATTTTAATATTAGGGTAAAATTATCTTCTTAGAGGCAGTTGCTTGCAATTTAATTCCATTCAAATTATGGTTTTCTGCATTAGAAACATCTTCATTTTTGATATTGCAAATTTCGTTTTTTGAAGTATCTGTAACTGGAACCAGCTGGGTTGGAGAATTCTTCCATTATTTGAGACAGCACTTGTTTTCTTGATAACACCTGGAAAACATAACATGGTTGTAAGTGCTATTTGTTAAGCATTATGTGTAGGCACAGTTGGAGAGCCTTGGGTCACAGTCTTGGTAGAGCTCCTTAATAGGACCTCACTACAGTGCTGTATATAGGCCTCCCCATATCCATGCCTCTGAAAGCTTTTCTAGGACTGAATAAAGCCACAGTACTTTCTCATTTTCAGTCTTTCATTTTTTCCTGGGCATATCATCACTCTGCTTGTAATCTCATCATTGAAATCAGTTTCATTGACTCATCTTAAATCATCATAACTAGCACAGGTCATACACACAGATGTGCAGACACACAGAAATACACACACTCTGAACAGCAATGAAACTTTTTACATCACCTTCCTAATGAAAAATCTGAACTTACAGTTTGTCTTTTCAGGATAGATATCAGTTGAAACAAATGGATATATTTACTTCACAAAGATGTTAATGTATTTCTGAAGATGAAAAAATAAATACAACAGGATAAACCAAGTATTTTAATTTGTTTCCCTGTCTTGGTTTATCTCCTTCTTTTGAGTGATATTTGAGTCAAGAGACCCCTACCACATCAGAAAGGCTCTCTTGTCTTTCTAATTAGTTTCTGTCTTCTTTCTTGACCAGACTCTTAATATAAAACAATGAAAGCATGAACCACTAGTATTCTTACCTCTTGAGCTCTCTCCAACTTTCCTTTCTCCTAAAAGACTCAAAAGTTCTGTCTTTGTTTTTTAAATATAGACTTATTCTGCTTGTTCACATTCTGGAAAATTACAACTCCATATTGCCAACACAACTTAACTGGACAATCTTTAAAGATTCAGCAGAAAGATCTAGAGCAGTTCTTTCTGAAGATGTAGGTCCTGCACACTGCAGACACTTCATGTGAGTGAAAGTTTGCTGTTCTTGTAAATAATAGTGTTTTCTTTCTTTCTTTTTTTTTTTTTGTTTTAAACAAGTTCATTTATGTGGTCTGCAAAGTATCTTAAAATCTTTTAAGACACTGTGAAGAATTAATCTTTCCCTTCACAATCTAAAAGCACAAAACATAAACATGGTAAGAACAGATTAGAAATAAAATTTCTTTTTTTTCTTTTTTTTTTTTCTTCATAGGGGTATTTATATTCCCCTTTATAAACCTGACACACATTCTGATGACAGAGCATTATCACTTATAAATGTAAGATTTTCTCCAAGTTTCTTTTTCTCAGCTGCCTTTCTCTCTAATTATTCAACTAACATAGTTCCTCAGAAAAAGAGAAAGATTAAATAAGCAAGTTGATTGAAAGAAATGGATCATATAATAAAGTATAAATTAATTTTGGACTTAAATAATAAGAATAATTTGCTTTCAAATTGCAGTGCTTTTTTTCATCAAAGGCAAAATAAAGTCTTTAACATCTCATTTCTGAATACTGTAGATGAAAAAATCTACAACTGTTCTCTGCAGGACATCAGATCAAAAAAAAAAACTAATTAACTATGAGGTTAATTTTCAGTTAACTACCATAACTGTGAAGTTACAGGTTATTTAAACAAATGCATATTATAATATAGATGGTAGATATTTTTAAATTGTAAAACATAGCTTGTGTACTGTTTGCCTTATTATAAAATAATTACCAAAACGTAAAGTTCTACTGAGTATTTTTCAAAATATTTTTGTTAAAATTCAATTTTATTAAACATTGTTGGTTTGATGAGCTTGTCAAAGTGTTAGTTTAGTATGAAGCAGACAGAATCTGTTAAGATTGTGGCATTATTAAGGAATAGTGATTCCTTGAGTCCATTTGCTAACCTACAAGCTTCATTAGGAGACAATGTGGTAGATTAAGACAACTCAGAAATTAAAAAAGGTTAGCAAAACCCTCTTGCAATAGATGAGTATCTATTTGTTTGGTGTTCCTGACTAGGAGAACTCCTTTGTGTGGAAGGTCATAGTCAAGCGTTCACTGTCATGGGTCAGTGGCAGTCATAAGAAATGCAATGTCCTGCATTTGTTTTTCCATATTTGACCTATTGCAGCAGATTATCCTTGGGGTTGGTCAAGGAACCTTCTGTTTCTTGTTCTTTTCCCAGACCGAACTTAACAAATGTATGTGTGTGTAAGTCATATATTGAAGTATAAGACATTAAAATTGTTTCAAAAATAACTTCATAAAAAAGTGAAAAAATCTCTCAAAGAATGTTAGAATAATAAAGAAAAAAATTTCTCAAAGAGAATTTTAACAGGCTTCAGCAACAAAGTCCAAAACTTTCATGCTTATTAGTTGCATATATTTGGAAACAAAACAAGATGCTATCTTTCACTGCCTGAATGCTTCCTAGATGTCTAACTCTCTAGTCATTATTGTCTGAGCTATGTCCTGTCTAAACCATATTTGGATTCACCAAATGGGTGCTCTGACAAGACATTAAGGTGAATATCCCTAACTGTCCTCTTTCTGACAAAGAACTCTGCTGTGTGGGAGACCCTTTTGCTCTTGATGAATCTTCTCAAGATGATTGCTGAACTCTGGATCTGAAACAAAGGACTGAAAGTGCTATCTGGGCGCCTACCAGGTGTTCAGAGAGAGAAGCTCAGATACAGATGCTATTCATTTAGGTAAGTTGTGGAGGCCTGGACCATTGCGTCCAGTACAGAAAATATTATTGTCCCTGTTGGGCGCAAGCCCTGGGAACATTAACCGCAAGGCTTAAGCTATGATAAAAGGAAGCTGGGTTGTTAGACGAAGTAAATATTTGTACCTTGTAAGGGTTTTGTTGATTCACATATATTGGTGGAAAGTTACTGGGACTAGGGGCATTGGGGTATATAAGGGGAGTGTGAAGTAGCAATAAAGGTCTTTGTTTCTGCACAAGATGGAGTCCGTGAATCAATTGCCACAGTAAGTGATTGTAACTCTTCGCTCAGCATGTCAGCTTTTGGATTTATCTTCCTGAGGCAGAAGAGGTGCATCTGGGGCTTCTGTGGAGAAAAGAAGTATCTAAAGACAGCATTACAATAATTCATTTATAAAAGCCTAAGGGCTTTATTGAATCTGTTATATTTATCTTACTGTGCCAAACAGGTGATGAAACTAAAAGAACCACTGGGCTGGTGGAAAAAGGAAGGGAATTAGGTGTTGAAGAGAACAGAAAAGCTAAGAAGACTCAGATAGCTCCATTGCTTAGCTGTCTGTTTCAGGTTGTCCTACCCCAATTGTCCTACCGCACTTTGTCTTACCCCACTCATATCAACTTTCACTATTACACATCATTAACTTGCTTCCTTTCCTCTGCCACCCATTCACAGTCACCTCCATTCGCAGCCCTCTCCTCAGTGACCTGCTCCTACTGCTCCCCATCACCGAGTTTTTTAACTATCCAAACCCGGTTTTTTTTAAACCAAAGAAAATACATAAGGATAATATACTTCAAGAATTAATTTGCTCTGTCGCATCCAGTGCTTCTTGTGGGTAAAAAGTGAAGATCTGAACCACTGAAAATGCAAACAGTAATTAAAAGAAAGCAGCTGAAAATGTCAAGGTAAATTTGACACTGTGGGTCTTTTTCCAGGCTTTAGATTAGCTAAGATAATTATGACTACTATTTCATCTTCATGAACATGTACAACTCTTTATTGGCAAAGAGCTTTTAGTTTATCCTTCATATAATTTGTAAACTTAGAAAAACACTTAATTTTGAAATATCACGTAGTTTAAATAGTGGTGTCTTATTAACTGTAACTATCAAATATAACTAATGTGCAAATATAGATTGATCAGCTTCTGACTTTAATAGGTATGACCAGTTTAATGAAAATGGCTGTTCTCCATAAACTACTACATTTTTTTTACAAATTTCTCATTTTAAATTTACAAATATATATATGTATTGCTCCAGGCTCAAAGAAACATGAATGATATTTTCATGGCAGGGCAAGACAGACACAGGTAGCCTTAGAATTTGGGGATTTGATTGCTCTTCTCTGGACCCTCTCCAGAACATCAATGTCTTTCTTGTATTGAGGTGACCAAAACTGAACATAGTACTTGAGGTGTGAATTCACCAGTGTCGAGTACAGAGGGACTGGTCCTGCTGGCCACACTATTTCTGATACAAGCCAGGATGCCATTGGCCTTCTTGGCCACCTGGGCTCACTGGTGGCTCATATTCATCCTCTTGTTGACCAATGCCCCCAGCTCCTTTTCTGCCAGGCAGCTTTCCAGCCTCTCTTCCCCAAGCCTATAGCATTGCATGAGGTTGTTGGGGCCCAAGTGCAGGACCTACACTTGTCCTTGTTGAAGCTCATACAATTGACCTTGACCTATCAACCCAGACTGTCCAAATCCCTCTGCTGGGACTTCCTATCCTCAAACAGATTGACACTCCCACCCAACTTGTTGTTATCTGCAAACTTACTGAGGGTGTATTCTATCTCCTCATCAAGATCATTGATAAAGATGTTAAACAGAAGTGGGCCCGATCCTGAGCCCTGAGCAACGCCACTTGTGACTGGCTGCCAGCGGTATCTAACTTCATTCACCACCACTCTTTGGGACCATCCATCCATCCATCCATCCATCCATCCATCCATCCATCCATCCATCCATCGTTCTACCCAGCAGAGTGTATGCCCATCCAAGTCACAAGCAGCCAGTTTTTCATGAGAACGCTGTGGGAAACAGTGACAAAGGCTTTACAGAAGTCTAGGCAGACAACATCCACAGTCTTTCCCTCATATTCATCTCAAAACATTTTAAATTTTTAATTTATATGTCAGTTCAAATGTTTTTGAAACAAGCATTAATATTTTTCAAAAATATTGTTCTGAAAATATTTTTAAAGAAATTGCTGAAGTGCTAAGTATTATTTTGCCTGAAATTACTATTTAATATTTGTTGAACTGCCCTAGCATCTCAGTCACAATAGGAGTAGGATGGTTAAGTGGTAAATATTTTAAATAGCTTTTAATATTATTTTTAACCTAACATTCTGTGTTGCAGAAGGAAAGCATATAGGTTGAAAGAGAAGTGTAGGAAGGAATTTTTTATTTCACATCATGATACACTCATATATTATTGATATAACTATGTTTGCCTAACCCAGTACTGGCTTTACCCTTAAATGACTGCACAAAGTTTTCTCTCTTTTTCTCTGAAAATATTGGTGATTTCTTCTTTTATTTTTAAATAATTATACAATTTATAAAGACCATAACAGTTTCTTTGTTGGTTGGATTCAGGTGACAGTAGAGACAAAATCAGAGAAGCTCGTTCTCTACATACTCTCCTTTAATTCAGTAAGTAAATGAAAGTTTTTCACTTAGATGAATCAGAAATGCAACAAAAATCTTTGGTTTCTATGTGGGTCCACAATATTAGTATGAATACCATGAGAATGACCTTACTGGCATTGGTCAAGTCTTCTGAGAAGACAATTTTTTTAAAGAAGCAACAGCAATTACAGTTATATTTCCCAGACTATATTTCTAGCTATCAAGCCTTAGTTGTAACTCAAAAGCATGTACATAAAATATTTAAAAGAAACTCACAAATTGTACAAATCCAATTTATGGGTTCATATTTTTTTACTTCATAATTCTCAAGTCGTATTCAGGAGGGTATAATTACTTCTGAGATGCAGTCTATCTCAATGGCTTTTTCTTTCAAAGTAAAAATCTTCTTCAATCTCTTGTTTTCCATCTGTCAGGGTATACTTTGCCACTGAATCATTTTTACAATGCTCATTTAATTCAGTGGAGTCCTAATGTCAAAGAACTTAATTTACTGAGTCCTGGTGACCTGACTGAGGTCTGTATTCACTGTGTTCACAAAAATCTTACAAGGAAGACACAAGCATCAAACTACAAATCTATTATTTGTGCAGTATTAGACCGTAGAGACCTCAGTCATGGCAGTGGCCTTGTGTCTGGTTACTGACTAAATCCACAATGAATGACAATCCTCATGTAGGAGAACAACAAACATCAGTAGTGTGCAACACATAGGATAAATGGCTTCCTGAGATTTTTCTAACAGAAGACCAGATGTTTCTCTGATCATCATCAGCATTTTATTTTACAGTTATCAGCAGGACTCCATAGGCGTTGCACTCTGTAGTGACTCCGATCAGAAAATCCTTGTGCACTGAGAAGTCAGTGATCAAACTAAACTAACAGTTAACCTGAGTACACCCAGACCTGTGGGGGGCTGGCCTGTGCTGCATGTGCAGCTTGGTTTTGAGTCTGTGTTGTGCTGCACAATTTCTTCATCTGTGGGATAAACTCAGACGACTAATTATAACAGAGTAGCCTGCAAGCAGCTTCCACTTAATACCAGTGATTACATCACCTGGTGGCCTTGCCTGTGTCTGAAAGTGTGAGAAAATGTTCTCATGTGAACATCCTTTCTGTTTGACAGTGCAAGTGATGACTAGAGTTGTTTCCTTGTAAGAAAACCCTATAATATCTGGAATGAGCCAAATGAGTTAAATTCCTCTACAGATGGGGTCTGCAGAATGTCCTGTTGATGGGTTGAGGGGCATTTGGTGCAGCACCAATTAGGGTTCCTACCCTAGGACAAGAGATTATCTATACTATTTTAACTTTCTTTATACTGTTAGCTCTAATAAATAGCACTCTAAATGATACATTACCAAGTCTGAGTGCCTTTCTTATGTGGATCATCACAGATCTCCCGGTGCAAAACACATGCCTGGACTGAGAGGAGGAGAACCTTATTACTCCTATAATTAAATAAAACAAGCTGAACATTTCTTTACTACATTTATATTGGTGTAACTACTTTGTGACAATTAATAATATTCTTCTCAACATACACCAAGGTATTTAAGAACCAAGGATCCTGGAGGCAGAGTAATTTAGGCATTGGGCTGTATAACCAGCAGCATGAATGCAAATTTCGGTTTTACGTTGAAAGCTGCACTACACAGGGATCTGCAGGGAGGAGCGTGGAAGAGAAAGGAAAATGTAACCATTCCTGTTGGCCTTTTGCTCTGGTGTGGATATGATTTCCATTCCCATTGCAGCACTGCTGCTACTCTGTAATAAGAGCAATTTGCTACCAGGGCAGCAGGAGGGGATAACAGACAAATAATACCAGCAGTGAGGTCTCCTCCCAGGCCTACTGAAGAGATGAGAAGGCAGCATAACCCTTTCTGTTTGGGGCAATTCATTAAGGCAGCTTTCACTACGTGCAGCCATTTTGAAACCAGGAGACACCAAGCTGCAAAGTATGAATTGTTTATTGTCTGAGAAATGTAATAGATGTTCAGGAAAAATGAGCAACTAGGCTAGACATTAGCATGGCTTCCTGAACCCATTAAATGTTACAAAGCATGTTTGGTCTCCAGGCAGTTGTTGTTCAGATAGAGACAAGTCAAACATCAATGAATTGTCAGTGTTTCTGGGCTGCAGTCTTCCAGGTTGCTTTTTTAGTTCTTTACTGATACTTTTTTTCCCTATATTTTTCCTTTTGAATCCTTGGTCAGAAAACTGCCCCTTTTTCAGTAGTCTGACCTCTGTCTATGGCTCTCACTGACTTTTCCTGATCTTCTGTTGCTCCACTCTACAGACTTTTTTTCAGCTCTTTTTCAAAATTTATGAGCTTTCTCAGAAATTTAAGCCATAGCTGCACAAATGTGCTGTATGGAAACCAGGTCTTGGACTCAGAGAGACACACCCCTGGGATGAGGAGAACAGCAGGAGGGACATGGCAGCTCCTGGCTGGGGCACACCTCTATAATCAGTTCAGTGCCATGTCCCTGGGGAACATCTCTCACAGGGCTTGAAGCCTGCAGCAGTCCTTGCCCCCCTCTCTTCTCTCACCAGTCAGCAAGATTGTAAACCAGTACTTTTTACAGGCAGATTGGATAAGAAAGGGAGTCTGACAGAAAGTTATCTTGGGTAAAGAATGTGACAGGATTAATCACAGAAACATGCGATACAGGGTCTGCAGGGTCAGGCAGACCTTGGTCCTTTTTCAAAATGAAATCAGGAACTACTAATTGTTGTTTTGCTGTGCATACTTTTTTGGTTTGGTTTGGTTGCTTTTTTTGTGGTGTTTGGGGTTTTTTTTCTTTTCCAACAGCATGTCATAAAATCTGCAAATGCAACAAGTTACATTTTTCTCACATTTTTCTTAAGTAGTGTTCTCCACACTTTAAGTGGAGACAGGCAAGAGCATTGGCAGCAGCCAATCTCAGAACTGGAGAAATAGGATGCTGTTCTTCTAACTTACCCTTTTAGACTGAAGACTTTCCTCTTCCTCTGTTTTTTTTTACCAAACCCTGAAGTCTTTTACCCAAGTTTTCAAAACATATGTGTGTAGCAAAGCTTTTATCAAAAAATCAAAAATACTGCTTTTAAAAACAGGCATTGTGGCAAACAAGTTTGCAAGTAGGAAAGAGTTAAGTGTTCCATCAGATCTTATACAAGTGAAAGGACAGTAGTTCTAATTAAATGCTTAGAGGGTTTAGAGGCTATTCAGTTAAATCAAAATAATATAAACACAGAAATGAAGTTTCTGGTGCTCCTGTTGTGATGTCTGGTTTATTTCAGTCCTCAATAACGCAAGTTCCTGAATAACAACCTTGTGAGTGTACTGCTATTTTCTGCTTGTTTCTGAATAGGTTGATCGGCAAGCTTAACTGTTTAGAAGTCTCTGTGTTACTCAGACAAATGGTTCCTGAAAGCACCTTTTCAGGATTTATGTTTGATCACAGTTTATAAGCAAGAAAAGATTTGTAGGAGGAAATAATAAATTTTATGAGATCATCTGAAGTCATTAGAGAAAAAAGCAGTCATACAAGTTTTCTCACATGTCAAAAAGATTGTTTGCTGTTTGTCTCTCCAGAAAAAAAAATCAATAGAAATCAGTCAATAAAAATCAATCAATAGAAAAGATTTTACCCTCAAGTACAACCCTTGTTTTTTTTGCATCCTTTAACCTATCATTGCCACATCAAAATTGTTCCTGCTAAACAATGTAAAAATGGTGTATGATCTTTCATTCTGTCTTATTCTGGCTGGCTGCATATTAACATGTTACTATTGATTAATATATATAGACTATACTTTTTAAAGTATCCTTGGAAAGATAATCTCTTGGAAGCAACATTCATCTATGACATGGACATACTTCCTTATATTCCGAAGGATTCCTTGTTTTGTTCTCATATCAACCTTCTACAAAAGCAAAAGAAATGTCTCTCTTCAAGTCAAATAATCTTCCTAAAAAGAGAAGTACTTCTGAGACATGAGTGGACAGAAGCACTATTTTCTAAGACTACCTTCTGCCAGTTTATATTACATCTCACAACTTTGTGACATAGGAAAATATAGCATCCTTATTTAATAGCCCAGGCAGCTAAACCAAAAAGAAGCTAAATCACTTTCCTAAAACCACAGAGAAGACCTTTGGCAAAGTGAATCTTTATTTATGGTACTTGATTCCAATCCTTAATGCACAAAATTATCCTTCCCTTTTGATGCCAACAGTCTCAAAGGGAAGAAGTAACTGACGAAAAGTTTTTGAGGTTTTTTTGAGTGTATTTTAAATTCATTACGTTGTCTTTTCAGCTTTTGATTTTCCATCTTGTTCTCACCTGTAAATCAATTAGATGACTTTCCTGTGTTCTACTATTGCAATAATATACTACTCTTCTTGATCAATATGACCACTCTTTTTCCTTCAGAATTAATTTTTTAAGATATTTATTATTATTGTGACACAATGACTGCTCTTAAGACAGTAAGTGCTCTCTTTGCTTGGAAGTATTATACAGCTTCTGTATCTAGTTTTTCTATTATATAAACCAATCCATTTAATTAATTTCTTCTCTGTATTGAAGCTGGAACAGGAGTACACATTTTAAAAATACTGCATTTCTTAGTGTATTATATACTAGTTTCTTCCTGCGCTCATTATTTTCTAGAAGGACTCTGTCAGAAAGTATGTATATCTTCTGTAACCTTAAAAATTACAATAGTTTAAAAAATAGAGAAATTCCATGAAGTAATGTTGTTCATGACCAGTGAATTCATGAGAGTTTCACTGAAAAAGACTCCTGAATACTCTGCTTAACATTAAATCAGACACAACAGATTTTTTGTTATTTCTCTTCTGCAAGATTGCATCACCACTACATTCTTTTTTTGACTGTGTACTGTAAGCATTGTTTCTTTGATCACTGATATTTCATCATGACAACTTCCACTTTCAGGATCACTATTTATCTCACTCTATGTGTTTGGTCCTCTCATTTTCCAACACATGTGCAAGTGTAGTCTCTGTGACTGGTGGTACAATTAGGCTGTGTTGTCCACAGTCCACCTTGTTGTTAGGCTGTGTTGTCCACGTTCTTGCTCAGGAGGATCTTTCTCAGCTCTGCCACTGTCTTATTCCAAGACTTTGAGTAAGTCACTGTATCTCTGTTTCCAGTCCCACTTTGTTCTGATTTCTTGGCTATATGTGCTCTTGGAAAGGTATTCGTGTCTTTTACTCTGTGATAAAGAGACTGATCACAAATGCTAGCCATAATTCCACTATCAACCCCCTCCCCCCTGAAAACATTATTCAGAATGAAATGCCAAAGTGTCCTACTCCTTCAGTGGAAGAGTCTCTGGGTGCTTATCACCTTGCTTTGTGTTCTTGAAGCCAGGAAGAGCTTTGCCACTGACTTCAATGAGAGCAAGACCAGGGTTTAAATGAGCACCAATCCATATTAATTACAATTCAAAAGCAAAAATACAATATTAAGAAGAAAAATGTTACCTTAACTTCACTTTCTTTAAATGCATATTTTCCTCTTACTTTTTTTTTTTTTTTTTCATTTGTATGTTAAGTAAACTTAGTTCCATGACATTGTTGTTTTGTAATTAAAAAACAAATCTATACAGGTCGAAAAATCAAATCTTTTACTCCAAGAAACCTGTGCATAAAGCAAACTGTGCTATGGTATATCAAAGGATGAATATTGGGGTTTTTTTGCCAAATTATCTGATTCACTGTAATATAAAATTTTCTATTTTCTTTTTCTCCTTACCTTTGAAAATTTTCCCTCCCCTCCCTACCTCGTCTTTTGATCATTGTGTTTGAACAGTCAAAGTCTGCTGGGAGAGTATTCCTCATTAGCATTTTGAAACTTTCCTGTAAGATTAATAGAGCTCCATTATTTTGATGTTTCACACTGAATTTATGTTTTAAAGAAAGGTGACCTGGTATAGGTTTATAAGTCTACTCCTTTGGTTTTACTTATTTTTTTTTAACCTCTGAGAACTTTAACCCTCTCTTAAAGCTTCAGAAATTTCTCTTTAAGTGGGAAGATAGTAGTTACTGTAACATATTTTCTATAATTGCTGAAAGAGTGCCACAACTTGTCAAGAGCTGACCATCCACTGTTACTTTTCCATGTGGGCATGAATGAACTAGAACCCAAGCAGAATCAAGGAAGACTATAAAGGCTTTGGGGTGCAAGTGAAAAACATTGGTGCCCAAGTTTTCTTTTCTTCCATTTTGCCAGTTAGAGGAAAGGGACAGCCAGAAATAGATGAATTATGAATATCAATTCCTGGCTACATGGCTGGTACCATTGTGAGTGTTTGGGGGTTTATAACAATGGGACGTTCTTTGATGTCTATAACTTATTAGAGAGGGATGGAATTCACCTATCTCAAAGAGGCAAGGGAATCTTTGGCAGCAGGCTGGCCAACTTTGTGAGGTATACTTTAAACTGAAAGTCTTGGGGAGGGATGTTGGGACAGTTGGTGGTGTCCAAGATGGCAATGCTCATGGCTTTGTATCCAATGGGAATAATCCAGACCAACCAGAGAAGCAACAAATGCTCCTTGCATGCCTTCCAAGATGAGACCCAGAAAGCCAACCACCTCAAAGCTAGGTATGACTATGGTGATTCCTCTTGATCCCCTCCAGGGAAATCTTCTTGCTCAATTTAAGTCTCTGAAATGCCTGTACACCAAGGCATAGAGCATAGGTAATAAATAGGAAGAACTAGAGATCTGGGTGCGGTTGCAGGGCCATGATCTCATCCCAATTACAAAGACATGATGGGATGACTCACATGACTGAAATGCTGTCATGGATGGCTATGTACTTTTTAGGAAAGACAACCCAGCAAGGCAAGGTGGTTGAGTTGCTCTTTATGTGATAGAGCAACTAGAATGTATCAGGCTCTACCTAGAGATGGATGAAGAATGTGTTGAAAGCTTATGGGTAAGAAATAAGAGGCAGGTTAATATGGGTGACAGTGTTGCAGGTGTTTACTACAGGCCACCTGACCAGAGAGAGGATGTCAATGAGGCCTTCTACAAAGAGATAGAAGTAACCTCAAGATCACATGCCTTAGTGCTCATGAGGGACTTCAGTCACCTTGATATTTGTTGGAAAGGTAATACAGCAAAGCACACACAGTCCAGGAGATTCCTGTAGTGCATTGAGGATAACTCTTTTGATACAGCTGCTGGAGGATCTGAGAAGAGGTGTACTGCTAGACCTTATACTAACAAACAAAGAAGGTCTTCTTGGGGATATGAAAGCTGGGGGAAGCCTTGGCTGTAGTGACCAAGTGATGGTTGAATTCAGAATCCTGTGAGGAAGAAACAGTGTGATAAGTAGGATTGCAGCACTTCAGAGGGCTAACTTTGACCTCTTCAAAGACCTACTTGGAGGAATACCATTGGTTAGGGTTCTAGAAGGTAGAGGGGGGCAAGAGAGCTGGCTAATATTCTAACACCACTTCCTCCGAGCCCAAGATTGGTGCATTTCTATGTGTAAAAAAATGAAGTAGAGGAGGCAAGAATCTTGCAAGAATGAGGAAGGAGCTTCTGGAAAAACTCAAATGCAAGATGGAGTTTACAGGATGTGGAAAAAGGAACTGGCTACTTGGGATAAATATAGGAACATTGTCAGGGTATGTAGGGATGCAAGAATGAAGGCCAAGGCCCTCCTGGATTTAAATCTGGCAAATAATGTAGAAGACAACACAGGCTTCTTCAAGTGCATAGGTAGCAAAAGGAAGACTAGGGAAAATGGGGGCCAGCTGTTGAATGAGGTGGGTGCTCTGGTGATGGAGGACACAGAGAAGTTGTAGATATTGAATGATGCCTTTGTGTAGGGATTGATAAGAGTAGGACAGAAATAGTTGTTAGCTAGAAGTAGTTATGCTAAAGCCTGCAAGGCAGAAAATCAGCTGACACTGCCCCAACTTTGAGGAGATAAGACTAAGGATGAGAAAAGCAGAAGCACCTGGCAAAACAGGAGGATAAGAGGAGAAAAACAGGGTTCTGAAGGAGGAAAACCAAGAGAATCGCCAGCCAATAAAAAGTGTTTGAAGTGCGTGTGGACAGACTCTGGGTTTGGGTGTGGGTCCAATTAGAAGTGACCTGCGTGCATGGTCAGTGTTGTCTCGTGTATAAATGTAGCCTGTTGCGCTTAATAAAGCGACTTCTGATTACAACCATATTGGCTGTGCTGTCGGAGTCCGTCCCTGCACGCTACACCTTTGCTTCAGTCTTTACAGCTAAGACTGGTTAAGACTGACCTTCAGGAATCCCAGTCCCTGGAGGTAAGAGTGTCTAGAGGAAGGTTGTCCCTTGGTCAATGAGATCATTAGGCAACTTAGACACCACAAGTCCATGGGCCCTGATGGGATGCACCTACTAGTGCTGAGGGGGCCGGCTGTTGTTATTGCTGTGCCACTCTCTGTCATCTTTGGAAGATCATGGAGAACAGGACAGGTGACAAACTATCTTGAAGTGCCCTGTGCCAGGCTGCATTTGGTTATACTTACTATTAAATTTCAAGTTTCATCGTACAATGAGAGGAAACAACTTTTTTAAACAGCTCCACTATCAATTATTTCTTGATTAAAAGAAGTTGTTTGTTGTTTGGGTTTTTTTAACTTTTCAGTACAGAGGTTGGCTGTTAGTTTTTAAAAGCCATTGTTGTTATCAAGACTTCAGTTTAAATTTTTTAATTTTCAGTATGTATGTAGTATTAGGTACCTGTGTACTTGCAAAGTGAGGTCATAAGTCAGGGAGCTAAGCCCCTAGGAGTGATCTGAGTAATGTTGTTTTCAAATTCTGATTAACTAAGGAGACAGCACTGTAATTCTTTTTCCAGATTCAGTGGGAAAGTGATGGATTTTGTTTGCTCTAATAATTCATGAGGCAAATTCTAATCAAACTCCTGTGGTGTCTTTATCCAGTGAGGTAACCTAGTAACACAAGATGTTGAACAGGAGTGCATGGTACAAACCATTCCTGGTAAAGAATTATGTGGAGGAAAAAAAACACTGCTAAGATTTTAAATAATTACCAGAACTCCTCCAATTATGATTTCTCTTCCACAAATACCACAGATATTTATGGTTGGTTACCCAACAGAACAGTTATTCAAATTAAAATAGATTTCAAAATGGGAATACAGTACATCACCAGTATAAATTTCTTGTTTTATCTTTCTTTTTCTCTTCCCTTTACTTCTAAGTCAACAAATGTGTGTCTGAAGTATGATTGCTTACTAACTGTTCTGAAACACAGATGGGAGTTGAAGGTTTTTATTTTTACCAAGTCAAAGAAAGAAAATATATCAGGTATACTGCATGTGCAATCTTCACTGAAATGAGCTCATAATGGATCCTAACCATAAACTCTGAATATGCCTAATGGAGGCAATAGTTTGAATCTTAAATAATAAAACAGGAGTTCTTCACTTTAATCCCCTCTGGGAAACCCAGCTAATTAAAGCTGTTTATTACAACTCGATCAAAAAACCTACATTCTATGTGTCCTACATCTAGCTACTACAATATTCTCTGTCATTGAACCCTCATGAGGCCCTGAAGACTTTGACTTGGTAATGCAGCCATCAAAGAGATAGACTAACTCACTTTTTAGTCAAAGCTGTTTGTTACAAGGTGCAGTGCAAAACATGCTCTAGGCTGCAGTCTATTTCCTCCTTAACTTTAACCCAAAAACCTCCTTGCCATCCTTAATTTAGCATTTGAATCAAATTAATTATTTTGTAATAAGACTGGTGTGGAGGATGTGAATTTCTTATTTAGCAGGGAATATTAATTGATGCAGTGGAATGCTGTCTTTTAGCAGCTGCTGTTATCATTTATATACTCCAAATAAAAAAAATAATTGTTCACACAGCCACGCACATGCGCACACAAACACTCATGAAACATCAAGATGAAGCAGTGAATTGAGAAGGATGATTCACAAGTCAAAGAGAAAAGGGAAATGAGTTTTTGTAGCTGCATTTCTGTCTTATTATGAGGAGAGAAAAATTGCACTAAGACAGCTTTACTATATCTACTTTATTCAAAAAGAAGTGTCATTGCTGATGAATATTTTTTACCTGTACTTGTTAAGTATTAACCAAAAACAATGACCATTATGAATTTAAGCTTAAAAAAAAAATAATTTAAAAATCTCATTTGCCTAGATTTTCTTTGCCTCAACTGACAGCTCACACTGGAAACAGTACTGATTCAAATCTAGGGTTATAAAAGAAAATAAAATTAATCTGTGAGTAATTCAGAAACTTTTTGCTACAAGGTCTCCACACTGTAAGAAAATCCTGTATTGAATGATAAACTGGGACAGAGAGCACCCAGAAATGATGATCTAGAGAGCAAGAATTAATCTTAACCTGTGTTTAACTCCCTTTTATCTCACAAAACACAATCAAAATTATAAAATACCTAACCCCGGAGCAACTCCTGTCTTGAAACTCAAGCCAAGAGAATGTGTGCATTTTTTATATCAGACCTTTTTTTCTGTTTTGAATAGCTGAAAAAGATAAGTTTTCATTCAGCGTAAGATTCTTGTGGCTTCTGCCGGTATCATACAGTGTATTGTACCGGATAGTTTTAAATGTCAATTGCTGCCATTTTACATTAAAGATAAAGCTTCCAAATGAAGTCTTAATACCTTTACTGTTGACAGCCACTGAAAAAGCCAGATGACTTAAGCCAACTTAAATATCTCCCATAGTAGCTTCCCTTTTCAAAGGGTATGTGGATTTAATTTCCCCATTTTCACAAAAGCTTAAACCACCCCTTGTGACACAGCAAGTCCTGAACACATGTTGCAGGCTCTGTAATTTATTTATTTATTTTCATTAAATTCCTCCAAAATACAAACAGCTAACTGCTCTTTATGCTATAACTGCATGGAAACACATGCAAACATCTTGATTTTTTTTTTAAAAAAACCCCAACCCCTGAATTCAAGAAGAACAGACAATGGAATAATTTTTTTGTGCTCTTACATAAGAGGTCTGTCTTCTCCCTAATGACAGCATGACCTGTTACCTCCACAAAAAAAGCTTAACATACTGTAGGTGTGCAGTGAAAGCCATCAGCCCTGATTCACACCTCACTGCAAGCTTTCTGCCACCTGGTCAGAAGTGTGTCAAGACCAGGGATAAAGCACTGCTTGTCCTCATTCTCTCACCTTACTGTTTTGAAACTTCCACTGCACAATCAGACAAGCATATCCATCTGCATTTGTCACTCAGAGAGCCCTATGCAGAGGCCTCAATAATATGCCAACACTTCCCAAGAGAATCCCCTACCCTTCTGCTTCATGGGCATTAATGTTACTCCTCTGAGGCTTTTTATGTAATCCTGGCCATGTCTTCATTTTTCCCACTTCACCCGAGAACACCTGAGGCTCTCTCCGTGCAGCTGTTCTGCTTCCTTTGCAAATATGTTGGTGTTCAATTTCCTCCACAGTTTGATATTATCATTCTGTAACTGATAGTGGCAGGCTGAGGAGAAGAGTCATTCACTTCCTCACTGGAACTCAGCATCACGTTTCAACAGACAGGGAATAATGGTTCATGGACCACAACGACCAGCATCTTAGGGCAAGCAGATAGAAAGGATGGTTTTAAATTCTCCTTTTTGTAAACCTCACTTTTCAAGTGTAATTTTCATGTTAGCAACAGATTTTTCTTGGCATATATTTGTAGTATGAACTGTTAAGGCTAATCTCATAACATTGCTATGGTTGCAGTGAGTTTTTCTGTGTTTGAAGTTATTTTTTTGGTCCCTCATTTTAGACATATTTAAATACATAGTGGTAGACTATTTAGTGAATTCATGTAATCCCTAGGAGAACATAATGTCTTGTTCTGTCCCTGAAGGACATCCAGTAGATATACTGATTTACTAATATGTCCCCTGACAAAAGGAAATTTTAGTTTCAGAGCTGTTTTGTAACTGAATACTTCTTTTCCAGTTTCATTCCCTTGACATTGCTTACATGCCACAGTTAAACAACAAAGCTTTAATCTATGTCAAAATACGTAATCACAGGAAAAAAAAGCATGAACATCAGAGAATCTACAGATTAAATTATAGTGAACATGATGAGGAATGCTACAATGCATGATTCTACCTTTTTTAAAATACAATTTGGGTTAAGTTAATCAGCATATGTTTTCAGAATTTCCATCCTGACAGATGACATTCATACTAGAATGATGGAAGACAGATAAGAAATTGAGGATAAGCTCCAAAGCTGTAAAAGAAAGAAATAATTTTCAGTAGTTATAATTGGAAAGCCTGCTGTGGTCTATGAATCCATACTCTGACTGATCTAGGAAAAAGCATTGCAATTTGTGCTGTATGCAGAGGGTAGAAATTTGTCTTTTTAATTAAAGATAATGAGGTATTCATTCTTAATAAAGATTGTTATTTTATTTTTGTTAAGAGTTGGAGAAGCAGAATATAAATTGACAAAAATAAGTTTGCTAGAATGAAAATGAACTTTGGGAAAAAAAATACTCAGGATGGAATTTTTGTTTTTCTGCTTTTGAGTTCAAATATACCTTCTTAGAATGAATATAATCAAAGATAAGGGATTGAATGCCTTCTGCAATTGTCAATGACTGGAATGCTTTAGAAAAACTTGTCAAAATAGATTATCTCTAATACTTTCTTTCTCTTCCCACTCTTCCCTTTTCCTTTTCCTCATCTACATCTTTATTATTTT
>WUAM01000209.1:2081213-2126770 GCA_024336885.1 Actenoides hombroni
TTTTATTTTATTTTTCTTCACCTTCTGTTGTTTGTACATAGGAGATTATGATAAATGTAGCTATTTTTTTTTCTGCTCTGTGACAAGGTAGGAAAATAACACACTCTAATCTTTTCTAAAACAAAGCTACGATGTAGTAATCTGTTCTGATGATTATTTGTCTTCAGTTCTGTAAAGCTTTACTGTTAACAGTAATAGCAATAATGTTGTTACTTATATTTATTCTACAATAATGTTGACTGTATTGGGAATAGTGCAGATATTTGCCAATATTTCAGGAGTGGAAGGGATAACTTACAATTGTAATATGCAGGGAAAAGCAACAGCTTGCTATAGCAAACAAACAAAATGGTGGTAATTTATAGTAAATAAAGTGGTCAGAGAAAGCTGTTACCATGCACTCTGTCCATGATTGCAGGCATTTAACAGTCTGTATAAATACCATAGCAAGTGAAAGCACTGAGAAACAATGTAAGAGAAATTAGTGAAGTGGTTCTCTGCATATTTAAAAGCAAAATCTCACTTGTAGAGAGACACAGAGAGGACACTAATACTTGTTTTAACATCTGAAAGGCAAGAAACAAAGTCTGGGAATTGATTGACTAACTAGTAATTGGTCTATTGCTTTAGATATAATTAATTTTTTTCAGGGTACAGAAGAGAGAGTAGAAATTGAAATGGAAGATAATAAAGGCCTGAAAAGGCAGGAGAGATGACAATGAAAAGACACATTTTATTAATGACAAGCAGGAAAATAGCATCCTCTAAAGATTGAAGAAATCAGGTGTAACATCTAAGCAGTAAGTTTGAATTGACAAGATGTTGATCGTGTTCACAGTATCTATGAAATGAAGGAGCAGTGTCTTAGAATGAAGTTCAGGAATCTTGACTTGAGCCTGCATAGAAATTTTAGCTCAGACAGAGAGTCAGACCCAGAGAAGGACAGGAACTGGATGAATTTGTGCAAATGAAAATGAAGTTTGAAAGGAAACTAGGATTCCAGAAAGTAATCTTGGTGATCTGCTGCAGACATTTTTGCGGTACCTTGAGTAAAATTTGAAGAGGCACCTGAAATGGTAGCAGAATTAGGTACGATAGGACTGAAACATAGAAGATACGAGAAAGACAAAAGTTACAATAAAATGTTAGCTTGTGGGCTCAAGGTCATCTAATGGACTACAAAAAACAAGGGTAGAATATTGGTTATGAACTTTGCCCAAGAGAGTGTTAAGAAAGACACTGAACACATACAAATGTTTTGTAATAGGATAGGTTAGTTTATGAGATTTTGTTCCTTGACATGAGATTAAAAAAACATCAGAACTTAAGTGTTTTCAAATTTACGCACAGGCAACCATAAAGTATGATTTAAGTTAAAGAAAGAAGGAAACACAATGAGAAAAAAATAATAGCATAATATATAATTTAATTCCACTAGAATAAAATTTCTGGTTGTCCCTCCTGTTCCTAAACTTATTTTGCGATAAATGCTATTCCACAGACACACTCTATGCTTTATAATTTACTGAAGATTTTAATAAAATCATAGAATCTTAGAATGCTTTGGACTGGAAAAGACCTTTAAAGGTTATCTAGTCCAACGCCCCTGCAGTGAGCAGGGACATCTTCAACTAAATCAGGTTTCTCAGACTCCCATCTAGCCTGACCTTGAATGTTTCCAGGGATGGGGCATCCACCACCACTTCCCTGGGCAACCTGTTCCAGTGTTCCACCACCCTCATTGTAAAAAATGTATTCCTTATATCTAGTCTAAATCTGACCTCTTTTAGTTTAAGACCAATACCCCTTTGTCCTGTCGCAACAGGCCCTGATAAAAGGATTATCCTCATCTTTCCTGTAGGTCCCCTTTAAGTACTGAAAGGCTGCAATAATGTCTCCTCAGAGCCTTGTCTCTTCTCCAGGTTGAACAACCTCAATTCTCTCAGCCTTTCCTCATAGTAGAGGTGTTCCAGACCTCTGATCATTTTTGTAGCTCTCCTCTGGACATGCTCCCACATGTCCATGTCTTTCTTGTGTTGAGGGCTCCAGACATGGACACAGTACTCCAGATGAGGTCTCACCAGAGTGGAGTAGAGGCAGGTAATCAATCACCTCCCTTGACCTGCTTGCCACATTTCTTTTGATGAAGCCCAGGATATGGTTGGTTTTCTGAGATATGAGTGCATGTTTACAGCTCATGTCTAGCTTTTCATATACCAGTACCCTCAAGTACGTCTCTGCAGGACTACTCGCAATCCCTTTATCCTCCAGCCTATATTGATACCAGGGATTGCCCTGATCTAGGTGCCGGAGCTTGCACTTGCACTTTGAGATTCAGAATCTCAAAAATATTATATTTTTTTCTAGTAAAATAAATTTTATTTCAATGAGCCTGAACTCTAACACTAAGATTTTGTGTCCAAAAATGGTCTTGAAAGCTGAACTTTTATTCAGCTTCAAAGAGGAAGTTGTGAGCTTTTGTTAGATTACTTAATCTTACAAGTTTCATTATCTTGAAACCTGTGTGGCAGGAAATAGATTTATTGTTGGTTTTGAATGACTGGCTTGCCAAGCTCCTACCATGGCTATGACTGCTGAATACTTGGCCATGTAATATTTCTGTTCTTGAGCAAAATGTCTCTATTACCTGACTATTTTTGTGTCTTTATGAAGGTGCAAATGACCTGCAAGTGCACCAGCCCTGGCAACCTTTGTGGTCTCCACAGACTCACTCTGGTTTACCAATGTCTTTCTTGTCCTGGGGGATGTAAAATGAGATGCAGTACCCAGATGTAGTCTTAGGAGTGATGAATACTGGAATATGATCACTTTGATTTGCTAGGTGCATTGCTGTTATTACTGTTGGTCATCTTTGCTTCCAGATATTTCTGCAGATTGTCTTCCCAGCCCCTCAGTATCCAACCTGCAACAGTGTCAGGCAGTTTCTGTATTTGTCCTTTTTGAGTTGCATAATGTTCCGGTCCATTCCCATGACTTGTCTAGGTCTCCCTTAATGGCAGCCCTACTTTCCAAGTATAACAATAGGTCCTTCCAATTTGGTGTTGTCTGCAAAGTTGATGAACAAGGACTCATTGCCTCCATGTCCTTGTTATAAATGTTTGAAACAGGACAGTTCTCAGGAGAGAGCATGGTGATAACCCAATTGCTACTCACCTCCAGAGTACAGCCCATTAACCTCCACCCTCTAAGTGTGATCATTCAGTTTCCTCCATTTACTACATCTATGCCTTTTTAATGATTTAAATCTTAATATAAACGTTCAAGAGCATTTGTGTCATCTGCATTACACCTGTTGGCACTTCTTTTGTCCTCAGCTGTGTTTTGCTCCAGTTCCCTTTCCTTAAAGATGCACCAATAAACTTAACTATTTTCTTTTCTTTGTAATGTTTTCTCTTCCCTTCTGTTTCCATAGCATGTCTTTTTCACTCTTTGAAGACTACATGTTTTTGTTTCCCTTGAAAAACTTCCCAAATATGCAGTACCAGTAGCAAGTTTTCAGGTATCTGTAACCCTAGAAATAACTGAGTCTTACAGGAGCATGGCTCCCTCACTCTTTCCCTACTCTTGAACCTTATTTGATGCAAAGCCTTTTCTGTTTCTGTTCCAGACAAACTCTATGAATGTCTTTAAGCTTGTAGAAGTTCCTAGAAATTTTTTATTCAAATGGGAGGTTTCACAGTGATATAAAAATAACTCTCCATATATTTTCCGCACCTAGTACAAAATGGATTTAAGCAATGCTTGAATGTTGCTCCCCTGTCTGCTTTCCTTCAGCATAGTCCTAACAGTGCTGAAATTTGACTTTTGTCTGGCTGAAGCTTCCAGATAGAGTTGCATCTTCCAGTCATTTACCAGGCCTCCTGGGACCAGTCTGGTCTCGATTCTAGACTAGACCGTAGACATGTGTCTGGTTCCTGGTCTTCTTTTGAGTACATCACTGATAGACTGACATTTTCCTACAGCTATCAGCCTTCCCTCTTGGATGTCGAGATTCCAGATTTCCTTGCACCACAATTCTAATTCTGTATTGTAAGCAGAGATTACAAAAAATACTCTCATGCTTCATGCCACTGAGTGTGAAAGGCAGTCCTTTATCAACTTGATTACTATCTATTTCCCTGAAGTGTAATACAAGCAACAGAAAGTGGTAGGGAGAAGATGAAAGAGAGAGAAGGGGAAAGGAGTGAAGGAGAGAAAAAATTCTATCTTTTTACAGCATGCTATGAAAAAACAGCCTGGCAATTTAAACAAAATGAAAATCAGGAACACCAAGCTCTATTTTGGTTGAGGGTTGCATCTTCACAGTACTGCAATCTGAATCTATTCCAGATAAAATTGTTCTTTTGTAAAACCCACTACTTGCAAAATGTTAAACATTTCATATTCAGAGACACATTTTCTGTAAAGGGAAACCAATGTATTTTTAAGGAACTGTACTTTGAAGACTTGAGTGTTTTGCAGGGCACTTGAGGAAGAGAAATTACAACACTAGCAGAAGCTCATGAGAATCACAACAGGCAATAATGCTAGGATGGTTAGAGCTCTGTTGTTGCTATGTAAAGACTGACCATTTTTGTGAAATTATAAGGAACACTGCTTTAGTTTATATTTTTCTGAACTTCATTTTCCTTCAGGCAATTATATTTTAAGAGAAGAAAATGTTTTAAAAGTAGTCATCAATGAAATTTCCAGAGTAAATCATTTACACAACATTCAATGTTATATCCAAAAAGGAAAGGATGGTAAACCTAAAGAACACTGATATATTAGCTGCTCCAAATATTCAGTTAGACACATAGTTTCATTTAAAATGTGCATGGCACACAGGATATACATGTGTGTACTTCTAAAAATTTTATTTCTACCAACCTTATATATCATATATATACAAGGTAAATAAGGGCTGGAAAGCTAACCAATTTTAAGGCAGCAACATGAAAGTCTTAAAACATTATTCGTTGCATAGAAACAATGTACAACCAATCTGTAGTATATTTAGCTTTTTTTCTTTCAGGTCTTTGAGATTGAAAAGCTAATCTAAACAATCAATGCATTTTCCTTTGAGAGCTCAGTACAATTTGAGCAGTGCTATGTTTATGTGGCAAACAGGGAACACACATAGAAGATAATACATTTTTAGATTAGATTTTTATGTAATTATTTTTACATATGGAAATCATTTTTCTGACAGAAATGCATGCATGTGGCTGTAGGTGGCATAGCAGTATAATTCACTGCATTACCTCATGTTACATACCTTGGTATATATTGTCTTTTATTTAGAAACAATGGGTCAAACATTTAAAAATACAAGAGCAATATGTTTCCTGAGTTAATTCCCATAATCTCTGTCACAGCTAGCAGAAAACTGGGGGTTTTGTCTTTAACTAGGACAGTAAAGGTTATTATTATATTGTGTGACCATTCCCTCATTACATATGGTCCATTTCTACATATTTACTTGCAAAAATTAAACTCAGTGAAAGTCGCAACATTTTAATAAGCTGCTTGGAAGGAACAATGTGTATAGATACAATTTATATAGATAAATATCTATATGTAAAGCAATATCTTATATATAAACATGTAATATTTCCATGAAATGTTAAAATTATTATAGAAAGTAATATTAATGATTTATAAATTACTGAAAATAAATCTAATTCATCTAGAACTTTTACTAATTAGCTAAACATAAGCAGAACTAATATTGATGGGGTATTTATCCCACAGAATATTCACAAATACTTTTATATTCACACGATTATATTTGAGACATACTATTCAGCTGTTATTTTTAATATTATCAGATTCCCAAGGGTCTCAAAAATAGGTTATGAATATCAGATTTTAACAGTTCAATAAGTGATCTGTTTTTCAGAGCTGTATGTATATGCTACCACTCAACCAGAACTGAACTTTCAGTATCACTAGCCATGGTACTCCTTGTGAGGGCATTTGAATTTTAAAAAATGGACTTCCCATTCAGAGAGGAAAAAAGGTACACAATAATTTTTTTTGTAGTATAAACAGAATGATTATGAAAATGATATTGCTATGCAGATAAAAGTCAATGATAGCAAGATCACTGTGTCTATCCCCTTCTTCCTGGTGTTAAGCATAGAGGGAAAAAAGGGTCTTGAAGAGTGTATTGGATGCAGATGCCAAAAACTTGGTAACAGGCATCTGCAAGGGTGGTCTCTGTGAGAAGAGGTAACAGGCATCTGCAAGGGTGGTCTCTGTGAGAAGAGGTAACAGGCTTCCCTTCACTGGACACAGATGGTTCCAGCTGGCTTTAAAATGGACCCATCACAGGACACAGCTGAGCCCATCAGTCAAGGTAGTGCCACATCTGTGAAAACATATATAACAGCAAAACATACCACCAAAAGGAGTGAAAAAACAGCAAAAGGAACATAAAGGTCAGAGGAAGAGGTGCTTCATGGTGAAGAAGGTATTCCTTCATGTGCCAGAGCAAATGGATATTCCTGAAAGAACTGCCACCTATGGAAAGCTCTTGCCAGAGCAGAGCAAAAGTGCCCTCTTCCACTCAAGAGAGAAACTGCTACGTACTGACCACAACACCCTCCTTGTGCATACTGTCCATTGCCTCACGTAAGTTACTGAGCATAATCTACCACCATAACCAGGGGAAAGAAGAAGAGTCTGGAGTAAAGGAGTGAAGCTCATTCTGGGAAAGGAGGAGGAGAGTGTTTTTGCTGTGCTTTGATGGTTGTATCTTTTTTTTTTTTCCATACCCAGCTAAACAAATAATTATACATATTAACTACCGATAAAGTCATTACATTTCAAAAATTCATAGAATCTTAGAATCCTTAAGGTTGGAAAAGACCTTTAAGATCATAAAGTCCAATTATCTACCCAACTTTATCATGACCACTAAACGATGTCCGGAAGTGCCACATCTACATGTTTTTTGAATACCACCAGAGATGGTGACTCCACCACCTCCCTGGGCAGCCTGTTCCAATGCCTCACCACTCTTTCAGTGTAGAAATTTTTCCTAATGTCTAATCTAAACCTCCCCTGGTGCAACTTCAGCCCCTTTCCTCCCATTCTATCATTAGGTACTTGGGAGAAGAGACCAATACCCACCTTACTACAACTCAGGTAGTTGTAGAGAGCAATAAAATCTCCCCTCATCCTTCTCTTCTCCAGATTAAACAATCCCACTTCCCTCAGCTGCTCCTCATAAGACATATTCTCCAGACCCCTCACCAGCTTTGTTGCCCTTCTCTGGACTAGCTCCAGCACCTCAATGTCTTTCTTGTGGTGAAATGCCTCTAAGATTTCCTTCTTGAAGAATGTCCAGCCTTCCTGGACCCCTTTGCCCTTCAGGACTGTCTCCCAAGGGAATCTCACAGCCTGTGTTCTGAACAGGCCAAAGTCTGCCCACGGGAAGTCCATGGTAGTGGTTCTGTTGACCCACTCCTTACTTCACCAAGAATCAAAAACTATATCATTTCATGGTCACTAAGCCACAGACAGCCTCTGACCACCACATCACCCACCAGTCCTTCTCTGTTTGTAAACAGCAAGCCTAGCGAGGCACCTTCCCAGACAGGCTCACCAGCTATGTATGGAAGATAACTTCCATACCTCCAGTAACCTCCTGGACCATTTCCTCTCTGCTGCCTTGTATTTCCAGCAGACACCCAGTAACTTGAAGACCCACACGAGAACAAGGGTTGGTGATTTTGAGACTTCTGCCAGCCACTCACAGAATGCTTCATCTGCCTCTTCATCCTGTTTGGGTGGTGTATAACAGACTCCCAACAGGATATCTGCCCTATTGCCCTTCCTCTTCATACTTATCCATAATTAATCAACCTTTCCATCCCAGTCATTGAGCTCTATACAGCCAAAACAGACAGAGACACCCCACCACCTCTCCTTTCCTGCCTGTCCCTTCTGAAGAGCTTATAGCCATCCACTGCAGCACTCCAGTCATGAGAATCATCCCACCTTGTTTCTGTGATGGAGACTATGACATAGCTATCCTGCTACACAATGACTTCCATCTCCCCTTTCTTGTTGCCCATGCTGTGTGCATTGGTGTAGATGCACTTGAACTGGGATATTGATTTCACCCCCAATATTGGCATGCCTCCCCTAGCCTCATCTCTAGCAAGTCTGGTTTTATCAGGTAAGTGATGTTCTATTTTTCATCTTGATCCCTGAGCTTTTTTGCTCCTGATCTTTCTATTTTCTTCCTCAAACCTGAAGTCAGCCAGTGAGTGAATGGCTGAGTGGGAGTTTGGCTGCCAGTTGGGGCCAACCCACCAACAGAGGAGAAGGCAGGCTGGTGCAAAGACTGAAGTATGGTATATCCAAAGACAACAACAAGTGCATGGGAAAATGATAACTTCCTGCAGCTTTTGATTTCATAGTTGTCATAATTTTTGGCACGCAACTCTGTGTCAGTGTTAGTTTCATAGCTATACCTTTTCCATAAAAAGGATGCCCTTAGCACTTAAGTCTCTAGTAGAAAACTGTAATATAGTCATAGGTAAGGGAGGGAATGGAAACAAGCTGTCTGATGTGATTATTCTAGAACATCTACAGGCAACCCCTTATTTGAACATGTTATAGAAAAATACATAGACCAAGATCTAAAATGTGTTCTTCAAATAATATAAACTCTTAGCAACCTATAACTATTTGTCATAACACCTGAAAGCAGAATCAGACAGAAAGGCAACACAAGACCCAGATGCCACTGCTAGAAAAAAACTCAAAGCATATCACCTGTGTATTGTGCCAGACAAGCTCAATTCTTTAATGGTGGCCAGCTCAGTCTTGGAATAGAAAGGACTATAGACTTTAGCAAGTCTTATAATGTTCTTTCTTATAGATAGCTATGTTAAGAGATGGCCCAAAGCATTTAATACTGTTTGCTGATATTGAAAAGGGACAGCATGTCTAGAAAATTCCTTCCTTTTTATTTTGATACGCTGTGTATGTGCATGCCAGGTAGGATTCCTATAAATCTGTAGAAGTATATGAAAATCATACAGAAATCATACAGAACAGATTTAGAGTTTCACATTACATATGATCATGCTCACTGAAAAATGTCTGGCTCCTACCTGTTCTTTTAAAATATATCAAGCTTCTTCTCTTTTTGAAAGGAAATCACCTCCCAGATGTTGGAGAAGTAGTTCAGCTATTCTTGAGAATGAAGAATTATTTTCTCATATAACCCCTTATAGTTAAAGTCAGGAGTTCTTAGACATTTTTCAGCAGATATTTGGGTTCTGAAAAAAAGGTTTACATTGAATAATATACCTCCATATATAATGTTGAAAAACATAGTGGGAAAAAAAAAAAAGAATGCTCTTCGACTGAATTTTCATGAGACAATGAAAAGAGCATCTCATAGATGAAAAATTAATTGTAATAAATAAAAGTGCATAAGTTATGTTATAATATCTATCTAAGATGTATTGTGGAAAATATACTGAAGATATTAATGGGTGAAAGTAAAAGTCATATTTTTTAACCTGTGCATTTTCCAGCTTTCAGTAAATTTATCAATCTCCCAAAAGATGTTGCAATTTACTCATATTCCACCCCAGCTGTCATACATATGAGGAATTCTGCAGCTAGGAAGATATAAATAATATTTCTTAGTTTCTGTAATAACAGAAATACCCACATCCACTAAGAGATCTAGGCTGAGGAAGACAGAAATAGCTGTCAGGCAAAAAAAACCCATCCAAAACAGCACACTTAATTTATTTCACAAATTACATATAAACCCAAGATTATCAGAGTATTTTTCTGCCATGTGATTTATTTTAAGATTATATGTGAAAATTTTTTTTTAATATTACTTTAACTGTGGTATTTTGTGAATCCTGAATCATCAGAACAGTCTCTTAATGCATTTCTTTAAAAGATTTTCTAGGTTTTCAAAATCTCCTAAACTTCCAAAGTGCCTTAGAAACCTTATTTAAGTATGACATTACCTTTGCTAGAGAGATACTAATTTGACAGTGATAGTAGTCTTTGCCACTTCGCCGATGTGAGAAAGCTGACAATATTCAGAAGACCACTTAAAGACAATAAATGCCTGTTGTAGACAACTTTGCTCTTTAGTTAACATTTTCATCCCCACATGATGCAGAAGCGATGTGCTTCATATAAAAATGCACATTTAGAGATTTTAGTTCAGCAAAGGCAATTGCAATAAATCAAAGTACAAAAATACATTTTTCTAACCTAAAGGCAACTCTAAACACTTGTACAAAAAAAAGAAGGGTGGAGCCCTTGAGGATGGGGATCACCTGCTCTGAGGTGAAGGCATGTTCCCAGGTTTCTTGAGAATGTGCCTGTCAGATCACAAGGCCCCTTTGTTTCTGCCAGACAAGCAGTCACTCTTCCACTGGTTACTAAAACCAGACAATTTTTTTTCTCAGAAAATTGTGGTCAAATGCACCTATTAGAAAAAATAAACACAGAAATACACACCCAACCCCTCCCACTCCTCAAATGAAACAACCTCTCTTGGCTTTTTCAGGAATTATTTTTTCTAGATTTTAGACAGCATACCTATCACAAAGTGTAAACATGAAGAAGCTTTTCATATGTGTGAAATGGGAAGTCCAAGTACTAGATTATTGATAATAAAGACCACAGTATTCAGAGCATTTTGAAAATACCATTTGATTACATTAGCTTTATTTAAAATAAAGTTCAGGTTCTTTAAATAAAACTTGAATCCTGCCCAAAATATTAATTTTCTAAACCACTTTGCTATATGCCTATATATTTGTAAAAGAGGATTTTCTCCCAGAAATTTAACATTGAAACCATTATTTAGTTAATCCTATCATATATTGCTATTTATGGAATATATTTGTCAGAAGAGAAATAGAGACAGAGTACTTCAGTAATTTGTCCAAGGTCTCAGAGAGATTCTGTGCCTGACATGATGACAGAAACATCATCCTTGCTTTTTATCTAGACTTTACATAAGCAAATAACATGCAAAGAAAATAAACTCCAGAATCCACCAGTGTTTTAGAAGATGCATATATACTTCTTCCAAGAACTGGAAGGTTGGGATAGGCCTTTTTTTAACTGCTCAGTAGCCACATATCTGCTTCTTTTTTTTTGTTGTAAAATATGTTTTTAATGAAGCAGAGCTCAGGAAAGACAAAGAATAACCAGCAGCATATCCATTTTCATGACATATATTCAGAACAATACTCCACAGACATTTCAATGACTTCTTCTGGTTGTCCATTTGTCATTGGACTCCAGAAGTGCAGTTTGAAGGACTTTTTATTTAATGTCTTGACTCTAAGACTTTGTAATTGTTAGGATTATATGGTTTGCAAGATAAACAAATCAACAGCTTATATGTAATTTACTACCACTTTTCACAGTCATTTTGATCCCTAATTCTTCACTTTGTTCTTGGATTGTAAAAAATCAAATTCAACATCAAATATTTGTGGTGGTATCAGGAAATTGTTAAGTTTTAATTGGTTTCTTTTAAATTTTTTCAGTGAAAAGTCCAGAATGCAGATAGTGTAATAGCTCATGTGCTCTTTATTTAGCAATTAAGTTTAACTTCTTTTTCACTGTTCATACATTTTCAACTTTTACAGCAAACTATTTTCACAGTGGAAGTTAACCTGATTTTTTCAAGTGAATAGTGTATTCATTAAGAAAATAATCTCATAACAGAAATATTATGAATTTGAAACACTAATATATGAAGGGCTGTGACATTCTATTTGTAGCCTATCTCAGTAGATGCAGCCCTGTTCTGAAGGTTACATACAAAGTTCACTGTCTCTCCTTGCCCTGAGAGACTTTCATAAGAGCTGGTGGTATAGCACAAGAGTGTTTCTGGAGCAAGATGTTTCCATTTGGCCTGTGCACTCCAGACCATGCAGGATGATTCAGAGGACCTTGAGATGTTGCTTATTCATGACTGATCTGTAATCAGAAGCAACAAAGTCATGTCATCTGTGCCAAAATTTTTAGAAACTGTTTCAGAAAATGCTGTAAGTGTTCATTTAATTTCCTTTCACAGAATACCTTAATAACAGTGTCTTTCTAAATTCGAATTGCTAACTAAGTTTACAGCTGTCTGGAAAAACAAGTAACAGTGAGAATAAATGCATACAGAATAGGAATCAGAAAAAAATGTACCAATTATTTTCAGCAAAAGTGTTGCATGTCTGCCTTGTCCTGTATATTCACCACCTGAATATCAGGCATCTTGCAACCTGAATCACTTGTTACTTCTAAAAATCCTAGCCTGTATTTCTGTGTTGTTATGAAGAGATCTGGGGTTTTGTTTGTTTTGGGTTTTTTTTCCAGATGTACATGTAGCTTTAAGAACGTAAATTGTTACTGACTGAGTATGGCTAGACTGGGCTGATAAAGCCAAGAGAGGTGTAAAGTTCCAGCATTCTTAGTGGCCTGTTAATCTTGCAGTCTAAGAAATGACTTTATTTTACCTCAGAAATGCAATGCGTGGCCCAAAAGTACTCCAGTGGTTTTCTGAAATGAAGTCTGAATTCACGCTAGGCCCTGCAGGGACTAAAATAAAATTAAGTTAATAATAAAAAATTCCGGAGTTCTTGATGTTTCTTTATTGATTTGCCTCTCCATTCTTCACATTCTCTGTTCCCAGTCCTGATGTATCCTGACCTCATTTATTTATTAAATATGCTTGATTGTCATGACGGAAATAACATCTGCCTGAATTTACTCATCTCTTCCTGAAGTACTGACATTCATGCTCTACTTCCCCTATATGAGTTCCTTAAACAGGAAATAAAGATTCCATTTTAAGTATTAGTATTTATTACTGTTCTGCCCTTGGCATTGTAAGTCACTAAGTCTTACTTTAGTTTTGTGAAAAATTATACTAATTTCTGCACACAGAACTGCTCTGTATATAAAACTGCATTGTTGTGGCAGATGCAACCTCCTTGATAAAAATCTAATAAAGGCCTTTGGATTGTCTGAAACCTGATAAAGATTGGTTCAGTGTCTCACAGCCATTAAATGGAGCCTCATGGCAATTACCAGCACCTCATGATGATTAATTGGCACCTCAGGGTCCAGGCTTTTGGCCTGCCTTTGCCATGGGCTTGCCCCCAGCTAAATAGAATGACCACAGCACAAAGTTGACTGGGGTATAAATGGAGTCCCACCAAAGAGACGATTTTGAGTTGGTTCCTTCAGGGCAAGCAGGCCTTGCAGTTGTACCCTCCCTTTGGATATAGAGGATGTCATCCAAAAATACTGACTAGTATAGGATACGATATTCCTAAGTATCTTTAAAGACTGAGGCAAAGAAGATATTCAGAACCTCAGCCTTTTCCTCATCCTCAGTCATTATGTTTCCCTCCCACATCCAATAAAGCATGAAGATTCTCCTTAAACCTCATATTTTTACTAATGCATTTATAGAAACATTTTTCATTGTCTTTTATGACAGTACTACTGTGGGAAAAGTGTCCCTTTCACTTTGTCTTCTAATTACAGCACTAATTTTTGAAGGGAATATCTAGGTTCATGGATCTTCTATCAGCTTGAGAGGAAGGATTTAACTCAGTTTTCTACATTTAGTAACCTGGTCCCACTGGGTTGCAAAGTTTGCTTCGTGTTTTTCTCAGACACTCTACTGGGATCTGTTTAATTTAGATATGTAACTAAAATTCAGTAGATAAAGGAAGAAAAAAAAAAAGGTGTGTTTGAGGGGCAAAAGGAATTCTGCTTTCTGGAGTTTAGGGCATTTACTTGTAAAAAAGTTGAGGGAGTTTTCAGTTTTTACCAGGAAGAGTGGCTTGGCAGAAAAGGGTAGGCAGTGGCTTGGCAGAAAATGACCTGAGGGTGCTGGTCAACACCCACCTGAATATGAGCCAGTAGTGTGTCCAGGTGGCCAAGAAGGCCAACAGCCTGTATCAGAAACAGTGTGGCCAGCAGGACGAGGGAAGAGATCATCCCTCTGTACTTGGTGCTGAGGAGGTGGCACCTTGAATACTGTGTTCAGTTTTGGGCACCTCACTGCAAGAAAGGTGTTGGAGTGTGTCCAGAGAAGGGCAACCAAGATGGTGAAGAGTCTAGAGAACAAGTCCTGTGAGAAGTGGCTGAGGGAACTGCGATTGTTTAGCCTGGAGAATAGGAGGCTGAGGCTCCCCTTATGGCTGTCTACTACTCCCTGAAAGGAGGCCGTAGTGAGGTGGGGGTCAGTCTCCACTCCAAAGCAGCAAGTAATAGGAGAAGAGGAAACTGCCTCAATTAGCACCAGGTTGAATATTAGGAAATTCTTCTTCATAGAAAGGTTTGTAAAGCAGTGGAACAGCTTGCCCAGGGAAGTGATGTAGTCACTGTTGTTGGAAATATATAAAAGACATATAGATGTGGTGCTGAGGGACTTGGTTTAGTAGTGCACTTGGCAGTGCTGGGTTAATGGTTGGACTTGATGAATTTAAAGGTCTCTTCTAACCAAAATGGTTCCATGATTCTATGATATCTGATTATTTTGTGCTATATATAAATTACTCAAATGGGAAAAATGGAGGGTACAATTTAATCATTACCTCTATCATGAAACTACAAACTGAAAGGGTCAGTGACTGAAACCACCTCGGAATTAGTGATTAAAATTTTTTCTTGGTCACCTGGAATTAAACCCTGCTCTAAAGAACATAAAGGATGATCTCTGACTTTTTTATTTCTGACTGTAGGGGTTTTTTTTTGTCCTGACCAGATGTGCCCTGATCTTTTCTATTGAGTTATACAGTAAAAATCTAAATTACAAACACACTTGAGAATAATTATGAGACAGCTGCTAACGGTCTGGATGCAAATTATACACCTTATGTAAATTTCTTGTCCCCTTTTTTTTGTTTTTGTTACACTCCTTCACTGAAGTCAACTACATATCACTTAAAGTAGGTAAGTGAAATAAATGAACACAATTGCAAGTATTTCTGTACTATCAGGAAATGTTTTAAAGGGTGAGATATTACTAAGATATGTCATCTTTCAGCCTAAATACTTAACAGTATATGAGTATGTGAAAGTATACTTAACAGTATATGAAACAATCACTGATGGGAATATACTCTTCCCTACTTCTGTAGTAGTAGGACATAAAATAATAAGTTTAAACTATAGCAAGGGAAATGTAGGCTTGACATTAAAGGACAAACATTGGAGATGTAAAGGAGTTATATGCTGGAATAGGTTGCTGGGGAGGTTGTGTATGTCCACCACAGTAGAGTTTTTTGGTTTTTTGACTTTTGTCAGGATCTGTTTCTATGTGATTGATACTGTCTGCAAAACAAAAATAGACCAAAAGATGTTGTGAGGTTGTTTACAGTTTCTATTTTTCTGTGACTCTATGAAAGGCAGTGAACAGTGAAGTGGAGAGTAATGGTTGGATAGATGACCAGTTCAGAGCTTCCTCTTCCAGTACAGAAAAGAAAGATAATTTTCTATAAAATGTCATGGAAAAACCCTACCTTAAAAAGAAAGTGCAAAATATTTTTAGTATCAATACTTTAGTACTTAAATATCAATATTACCAACTTGGGACAGGAATTAAAGTTATGTATGAAATATATCCTTCTTAGTGAAGTTCACAGAGTTACTGGTTTTATTTGTACCAGAAGATTGAAAATAACATTTCAAAGAACCTGTAATGGCAGAGAAATTAAATGGTTCAGCTGGTTCAGACCATTCAAACAAAACTGTGATCCCACAATAAACATTACACTTGTTGAAAACAGAGATAATGCATTTATAATTAATTCTATATAGTGACCTACTTGTTTTATATTCCCAGCAAACTAACATCTTCATTATTCAAGTCATTAAAACTATTTTACAGTGAATGCAGAGAAAAAAATATATTGTCCAGCAGAGAAAAGACTAAAGCATTACAGTATACAAAACTTTTTTACCCAAGTTGTCTAAATAAGGTAGGAAGTAGGAAGGCATGCATAGGTTTTTCTCATCTCCGAACCATTCAGGGAATAACCACCAAAAATGTTGAAGCTAAGGCTGAAACAATGAAACAGAGAGTTGTAGGTCAGATGTCTAGGTTCAGTACAAAGAATTGTTAAGATACACTATGGTTTGCTGATGTAATCCTTTTGAAATTGTTGCAGTACTTCAGGGATGTCTGACAGTAACAGTATGTTAGTCCTGGATTTTTTTCATGCATCAGTGATAAATCAGAGTTGTTGGGATAATAAAGCCCTAGAACAGCAAGGTCCAGGGAGATGTCCTCCTGTGATAGGAGGACACATCAATATGATGGTAAAGAGGATGACTCTTCAAGGACTTGCTCAGTTGAAATAATAGAGTAAGCTGTGATAGTATACTTTTCACAATTCGACGTATTTCACACTGATGTTGCACAGATATTCACAAACAGCAGTTATTAAAATGAAAAAAAAATAAATCTGAAGATCTTGACATCAATTAATGGTCTTGTGTGAAATCAATTTTCTTGAACAGAATGGTTGGTTAGTGTCCAAATCATAATAGAGACCCTATTATGATTTGGATCTGTATCATGAGAGCTCTTGCAGTGCATGAGGATATGGTGTAGTGGTTAGAAAAATGCTAGGACAAAGGTTGGACTTGATGACCCTGGAGGTCCTTTCCAACCATAATGATTCTATGATTCTATGAATCATCTGGTTTGAGTGAGACTCTCCAAGCTGCTCTTCTGCTCCGTTGTTATAATCCAGCTGGCCCATGGTCCTTCGTGACTATTCTGGCACATACATGATTCACTGCTATTGATTATCTGAATGAAAAGAAAAACACCTCTTAAATACCCCTTAACCATCTAGAAAAGATGTGATCTTTACTGCAACTTCAAGAAGAATTTTTTATTGGATTTGCATGGCAAGGTTTTGGTAGTGGGATGGCTTACAGGTGTGGCTTCTACGAGAAGTTACTATAAGCTTCCTGTATGTCCTACAGAGCAAATTCCAGCCAGCTCCAAGATGGACCCACTACTGGCTAAGGCCAAGCCAGTCAGCGGTGGTGGTAGCACCTCTAGAGTAATGTATTTAAGAAGGATAAAAAGTTGCTGTGCAACTAAGCAGCTGTAGCCAGAGAGAGGAATGATAATATGTAAGAGAAAGAACTCTGCAGATACCAAGGTCAACAAAGAAGGAGGAGGAGGAGGAGGAGGAGGTGCTTCAGGTGCTGAAGTTGAGGTTCCTTTGCAGCCTATGATGAAGACCATGGTGATGCAGGCAGTATCCCTGCAGCCCATGGAGGTTAATGGTGAAGCAGACATCTACCGACAGTCCTTGGAGGACCCCAGGAAAGAACAGGTGGATGCCTGAAGGAGGCTGTGACCCCCTGGAGAACCTGTGCTGGAGCAGGTTTGCTGTCAGGACTTGTATAACCATGGAGAGAGGAGTCCATGATAGAACAGATTTATTGGCAGGATTTGTGACCCCACGGGGGACTCATGCTAGAGCAGTCTGTTCCTGAAGTATTTGTAACCCTGCAGAAAGGACCTACACTGGAGAAGTTTGTGAAGATCCATAGCCCCTGGGAAGGACTCACATTGGAGAAGTTCATGGAGGACTGTCTCCCATGGGAGGGACACTGTGCTGAAGCAGGGGAAGAGTGTGAAGAGTCCTCCCTCTGAGGAGGAAGGAGTGGCAGAAACAAAGTGTTATGAACTTTGAGATGGAGAAGTACATCCCATGAAAAAGGGAGTGATGGGGGCAAGGTGTTTTGAGATTTATTTTTGTTTCTTCTTATCCTACTCTGATTTGACCAGTAATAAATTAATTTCCTCAAGTCAAGTCTATTTAGCCTGTGACAGTAATTGTTGAATGATCTCCCTGTTCTTATCTTGACCTGTGAGTCTTTCATTGTATTTTTCTTCCCATGTCCAGCTGAGGAGGGGAGTGATAGAGTGGCTTTAGTGGACACCTGGTGTCCAGCCAGGGTCAATCCACCACAAGTTTTTGTTGGTTAATTACATGGGTATTATTTATGTACAAACTGATCAGTTTTACAGTAGGAAACGATTAGGACAGTATCCAGAAGGAACAGCCAGATTTTCTACCCAGAGTGCTAATCGGTGCATTTAAGCATACAAACTGGTCTGTGAACAGCAGGCAGCTGTCTTGGGAGATTCTTTAGAGCTCTTCACAGTTCCCAGATGGAGGGCTTCTTGAAACAGTCAAGTACTTCATTTTGTATGTGGCTTGGAGTTCAGTCACCTGGTTTCAGATGCATCTGCTATTTCAAACCAGTCTATTGTCATGTCTGGGCACAGACTCATTGGAACATTTCTAGATCACCTATGGAATTAATGACTTGGTGCACTGGGTGTGCACATAGGCACAGCCCTGATACCAAGCTACACTACAGTTCTAACTATAGAACAATCTTGGTTTTCTTACTTAAATCTCTGTTATAACATAAGTCCTATAGCTTTTGCCACACTAAACTTCCTGGCTTTGGATATAGAGCAATGAATTTCTGTCATGGAGTTGGTTTAAGGCAAAAAAGCATCCATTTACATCCCCAAGCTTAATGTTTCATCATTTGTCCTTCAAAATGTATCTCAGAAGCATTTGACCTTGTACTGCTTATAAATACAATCAGCACTAGCTGTGATTTTAGTTACCTTTAAACTTGTTGCTGAAAATGTCACTGATGCTTTTTTTATATCTGTCATGGTTTAGATCCAGCCAGGAACTGAGAACCATGTAGCTGCTCATTCACACCTTCTCCCCTGGCTAGATGGGAAGGAGAATGGGAAGAAAAAGGCAAAAGCCCATAGGTTGAGATAAGGATAATTTAACAGAATAATGCAAGAGGAGAAGAAACAACAATAATAAATTTGTGATAAAACGCATCAGCCTCCTAGCCATGCACCAAGAGCCCCACATCAGAGATCCTTGCCCCCTTACCGGCCTATCCTCCTCCCTTATATAGTAGACATGTCTTATTCAATGGTCATCGTATCAAATGTCCCTTTGGCTGGTTTGCTTGTCTCTCCTGGATGTGGCCCCCTCCCAGCTTCTGGTGAAAGTTAACTTCATCCTAGATGAATCCAGGACAATATTCTTGGTAGGACTCAATGACAGCCTTTTTATAGTAGCTCTGTCAATCAAAAGCTTCCATTTTATCGCCATGATTTTTGGGTATTACTTGTTGATAGTTTTGTACTTGGACACTTTTCAATGAAATAATCATATGCACCTTTTTCTCAGTAATGTGTAGATCTTTGGAGATGCAGTTTATTTCCTTTCACAGTTGTTTGCTCTACCAAGGATGATAGGACCTCACAAAAAAAAAAAAGCCTGTCTTTGTTTTTCTTGTTCTTGTTTTGTTCTTGTTCAGTGACATGAACAAATAATACTATGATTGCCTTAAGGGATTAATACAATATGAAACATTCAATCTACACAGTAAAATCAGTCCAAGAATACCACAATTCTATTAATAACGCTGTTGAAATAGATATATTCTGTATCTAAATAATTCCATAGATAATATTTAAAAGTGTTAATATCTTCCTATGCATATCCCCATTAATGATTTATGTAGGTGGCTTACTTTGTAAGGCAGTCTAAATTCTATCTCTGAATTCTGAACTGAGTAAACCTCAGTAAGTGAAACCTGTACTTTTCTTATGTATTAGTACTTGTCATACCCATCCATCCCCTCTCCCCCCCAAAAAAGCCAAAACAAGCAAAATCCTTTGATTTCTGATTGGTTAATAACTTTGTTAACAAACTTTATTTCTGCTATATCACTATATAGATTTTCTTCTTATATATGAGACAGAAATTTACTCTTCTTGGTTGTTTTGATACTCTTGTCTTTCTTCTTCCTTCTTTTATCTGAATTGTCATAACTTTTTATTATTTATTAATTTTTTTCTTTATATTTCTTTCTTCTTGTAGCACCACCTTATCTATTGCTTTCCACTTTTCCTTCCTATCTTCTGTTTTCTCATAGCTGCAGTTATTTCATTTAAACTACCACAGCCATATCATAGAATCATATCATAGAATGGCTTAGGCTGGAAGGGACCTTAGAAATCATCTAATCCAACCTCCTCACCATGGGGAGTGACGCCTCTCAAGTAGACTAGGTTGCTCAAGACCTTATCCAACCAGGCCTTGAACACCTCCAGGGAGGTGGCATCCACAGCCCCCCTGGGCAATCTATTCCATAGGTTCACCACACTTGTACTGGAGAACTTTTATGTAAGAATTAAAGAAATTTTATGTAATAATTTTATTTGACTGTAGAAACCTAATCTATGTCTGACAGAAACTTAAACAAACCTGTATGGTTCCATATTGTCATTGTTTTTCTATCTATTTACTGCTAGAATTTTACTAACTCTGTCCTCCAAATGTGTATTTAGCAGCATGAGAAAAGTCAGCCTAAGGAGACCTCTTAAAATCCAAAGCCTCTTAGCACAAATAACCAAGAAGATATTTAAAATAATTCTTTCCATAAGCTTATGTTTTGTCTTTCTCATATAGCCATTTTTAGTTTGTTGATACTCAGTTTCATTGGTTTGCTCTTAATTACCTCCTGTTGGGAAAAGGAAAAGAAAAAACCCACAGGTAGTACCTGTTCTTTATTTTCATGAAATTTCTTCATATGACTGATTTTAGGATGTGTTTCTTGGCTATAAAAAAAATCCACAGAAAACCAACACCTACTTTCAAGTATATTTTTGCTTTCCAACATTTTTGTTCTCCTGTTTAAGGGGTATATCCTGAATTAATTTTCATTCCTACAATCTGCCACATCTACTAGGTTTTGCCTAGTGTTAATTTTATGAGTGTATTATATGCCACTTATCATTGCTGACTTTCATTATGCAAGTACTGATCAAGTACTGATTGTAACTCTTTTTTTATTTTTTTTTGTTTTCCTTCCTATACTAATTTCATTGTTAGTCTCTAATAACAAAGCAATTTCCAGTGATAAGACATTCACCACTGTATACAACAGAAGTGTGTAAAACATGAAATTATTGCAGTTATCAAGTTGTTTGTCTTAGCAGACATCAATATTTCAATGAAAATTATTTCAGTACCTCAGTTACCTTTTTGAACCCATTCTTACTCATCTGAAAGTTTGCATTAGTTACTGTTTTATCATATTTTCCTATGCTTATTGCTTATATATTTTACATTGTAATACCTTTAAGTAAGCCTCTATATTTCATCTATTAGTTAAGGGAATAATATATATATATATTCTAATTATTTTTCTTTGCAAAGCCTAAGGGAATTTCCTTTTGAACATTTGGCTCAAAATGTTTCCTAGGCCATAGAAATTTAATAACTAGTTCATTATGAAAAAGATATATCTATCTTCTATCTCTTTGAGTCATGTCTCTTTTTTGCAAACCAAGTAGATTGATAGAGTCAGAGAACTAGTGTTGGAGGTGATACAGATAAGCAGTTGGACTGCAGAGCTGTATTTTCAAATACAGAATTCACTTCACTAAGATGAAAAGGCATTTTGGCATTTAAGAATTGAAATTACAGGGAATTCTGTTACTTATTGAGAGAGACAAGTCAATTTTTAGTGATGTGTTTGAAAATATGGTAAAATAGTCACACTACATTAAATAATGCATACTGCAAAATTTACTACTGTAAAAGATAGACAAGAAAATATGTTTCATGAAGATGCTGTTTACAAGTTGGTTTATGGCCTCATTTAAGGAGTAACTTGAAATTTATCTGAGATTTAAGAAATAATGTGAAAAATTCTTCATCTCTAAATCTATGTAGTTTCTTCCCTTAGTCCAAGGTTACAAGGCTTCAAAATTACATTATCCAAAGAGTCTTTTTTTGTCATTTATACTTTGCTGTTGTAGCAAGCCTGAGATCTCTATTTAGTAACAACATAAAATTACAGAATGTCTTGGAGGTTGTTGTAAATTATTCTATTTGAAACTCCATTTTTCATTGCTGTTCTTAAGAAGGGGGGTGCTTTTTTCAAGAAAGAAGGGAAAATCAGAACCTGTAAATAAGATGGAGATTTGGCTAAAGTTCCCTGTGAACCTAATATTTAAATGACTTAAAGAAGCCAGGTTGAAAGCTGTAAGAGGCAGAGAAGGGGTATAAGCAGGAGTATCCTGTAGAACAGGAGCCTAGAGGACTCTAAAAACTACGAATATGATGGAAAAGCAAATAAGAATATATACAAATAAGTTTGTATTACTCTTCCTGAAGTATAGTTATATGATGTGAAGCAAACTTATGACAATTTAACTCTGCAGCATAAAATACAGATTTCTTAAGGCAGTGAAGCAAGCTGAGTGCAATGCTATTATTTCTTGAGTTTACTGCACAGATTTTATATTTTTACAGCATCAGTGTTTTACATCTGAGGAATAAAGCAAGGTCTTTTTGTTTGTTTGTTTGAGCTAGGTATACCAATAGCTTTAAACCCTATGGGAAGCAGAAGCACTTGCAGCTAAGGTTACATTGATTCTATGTTTAACCCATCTTAACCATTTTCTAATTTTACTACCAGTAAGAACACTAAGATTGCAAAGTCAAGCACTCAGGTTTAGGACATGTCAGAATTAAGACTGCCCATGCAAACTTTATTTGCTAACCCTTGTGAGCACACATTATGACACAATCTTTAACTTGTATGATATCATCTTTAGTTTTTTCACATAACATCTGCCTCACTCAGGGCACATTAAGTGAATGCTTATGCTTTTGACAATATTTCAATATTTCTCTTTTCTCTTATCATTCAATATTTGGCCCTAGAGTTTATTTATCACATGTGATCTGAACTCTGCAGTGAAAAAATTATTATTGACATGTTTCTTGACTTTTTATGGGTTTCATAACCAGAATAGCTGCTATATGTCAAAAATTAATAAATTTCTTTTCAACAGGCTTTTTATAGATTTTCCAGGTTGCACCCACCTCATTTTATCCCTTACCTTCCTGTCCTCCCCAGCCATCTCTGCTCTTTTCGCTCTGATTCTATCCCATTCTCCCTTTTGATTTGGGTTTTTCCTTCCTCATCCATGGGACACTCTTTTGCTACCTCTTCTCCCGTTCTTTGAGTGATGGGTCTCTCTGAGTGATGGGTCATTTTCTTCTTTTCCAGGCTGCATAACTCTACTTTGTTTACCTCTCTCTTCTTCCCTGTTTCACAGACACAGTGATCAATGACAGCACAGTACCTGTCCTGGTTGGCTTTACAAATGTTATCTTCTATCATTGCATATGAAAGCCAGGTTCATATTTGGAAGCAAAGTCCTTGGCCAAATTCTGCAATGCAAAGCAGACACCATTTTCAGAGAATTTCATTGACAAACTTGAACAGACCTCTACAGTTTTTTTAAAAGTGCATAAAGCAATTTTAGGAAGTGAGAAAACCAGGAAAAATTGAGGACAGCAAAAGACATAATCTGCTGGATGATGGCAGGTGTTCCCAAATTAGCATTAGTACAAACACATACTCTGCATAGTCCCATGTCTCAAGACACAGTTGTACCTAGGCATTTTATGCAGCCTGACTCTTTTCAGGATCGGGCTGCTTCCAGACGTGTCTCCAGTCTCTGCCAAATATAAAGCCATTGCCACAAAGCAGAGGAACTAGACTGTTTCAGATAAGTAGCAATACTTTGTAAACAATGTAGTAATCCTTCCATTTCTTTCTTAGAAAAAAAGTGCACAGTTCTTGATGAATGCATGTCAAGTAACTAAATATAGAACATGTCAGGCAATGCAGTTTAATTTTGGTGATTTCATGGCAAACATAAAATAAAGTTTAGTACTGAAAGTCTTGTGGAACTTTAGACATTGGTGTTATTGCCATGTCTGCATGTTATGCAAGTTATAATATGAGTTCATGTGTAGCATTATATTGGTTGCATAAGCCCTTTATAGTATATTCCTGTCAACCCTGAATTCTAAGCATTTTATGCAGTAGTTTTCTATAATAAGAATTGCGACAGAAATTGAACGTAACTGAGCAACCAGGATTAGGGAGAAAGCAAGGGAGAAAAAAAAGAGAAAGAGAAAGGAAAATAAGTGTGTAGAATGTACTGGATTGTTAGAATATCTGTTCTTTCTCTGTTCTTATGCTTTTCCCTAAGCACCTGTATTCAACCACTTACAGGGACAGTGTACAGACCAAGATCAACCTTGACTGTCCCAGTCTCAGATGTTTCAGTCTTATGAAGAAAGGGGAACAACATACCATTTATTCAGTTTCACCAGGTAGTGTTTTCTTGAATACAAGTCTGGAAACAAAATTAAGCTTTACAAACAGTCCAGAATGAATTGAATAGCCTTTGCACTGCAACATCAAACACTGCCCATGCAGTGTTTCAGTAATACTCTCACAAATGAGTGCATTTCTGTTGCATGTTACTGGAAAGTAGGGGAAAAAAAGATGAAAGGGAGGGGCTCATACACTGCTTCCAGTAGTGTAGTTTTCTCCCAGTTCTAATTAATGGAACTTTAATCAGACCTTCTATGTTACTCAAAGCTTGTAAAAAGAGGAAGGACTCATTACTGGATGATAAATTACCTTATGGAGTTAAGAAACTGTGAACTGTAGACTAGGTCCTTTTCATCCTACTTTATCTTCTGGATTATATTTTCATCTTTTCCTTGTCCTCTTTTTATCACAGTGATTTTAAAACATATTTCTTAGACTGTCAATACCTGTGCAGGGCAGGTGACCTAAGGATCCAATAAAACAACATTATAGAATGCACAATTATAGGAATCTGTAAAACAGCGTTACTGTAATAAAAAGATGGTCACAAAACAAGAACAGAAGAACTGAAGAAGGGAAGTCAGTGTTAGCCACAATATGCACCCTGGAAAATCATTCACATTGAAACTTTCAGTGCTTTGCAATTCCTAGGACAATATGAGAAGGATCTATAGAAGATTTAAATCTGATAGATATATTATGAATGTAGAAACATCCAAAGATTCATAAGTGATATGTTTAAGCAAACTGAGTGAAACTTTTAGCAAAAGTGCTTCTCTGGCTGATAAAAGAACCAAATACAACCACTAGAAATGGCTATTTAGCTTTATGGAACAGGACATTAGCTGAAAGGCCTCAGTCAATGAATCTCACTCAGAATAGTAATGATCTATCTAGACAGTATCCTGCACCATGAAAGATTTTTATCATGTTGTGATTTTGGCCAGTGTGAACAGAATAAATCTTCTACAACAATTGCCTGAAACTGTCTCTGCAAAAACTTTCTGTTTTGATCTATCATCATTTCAGAAATACTTGTATAATCAAACAGTGTTAGTCACAATTGATGGTGAAGGAGACTAACTCCTGGACATACACACAAACAAAGACCATCATCCTGTCACAGAATCCAATTTCTGTTTCATTAGGACTTTTGTTCTATTGTGTAGAATAATAAAATTCTGGAATTGTGTGTGTATAAGTAAGGTATTTTTCTAGTTTGTTTTTTTTTTCTTTTAAACAAAGGTGTCATAACTGTTCTCCTGCTCCTGGTAATATCATACCTTACAGACCAGCTTCCTAGAAATCATATATAAGAAAGACTTTTCTCTTTGGTCAGAATCCTCTTCCTCAGACCTTTCCACTCTTAAATACTGTTGGACAGATTTTTTTTTCAATAAAAAAACTACTTCATGGCTCAGTTTGCTTATATGGAACCAGATTGCCACCTGATAGCTTGCAATCAAAGTTTTAGACAGCAGTTCAAGCCACATAACGACTGATGAAGACATGAGAGATGTTGGAGAGATAGCACTCAGAACTAATGTGTACAGCCAACTCATTTTAAAAGCTTGGATCCCTAACTTAGGGCTCTCATTTCCCACTTACCATTCCCAAAGTTTCCACTTCGGTCTTCTTTCTGGTGCAAAAGCAGCCACAAAGTCACATGTTTTGTCATAAATATTCCTGTAAGTCCTCTTAAGTCAACAGAATTTACAAAGAAAATAGGGCTCTAAATGAGTAAGACCAACTTTAAATAATCCAATTAAATGAATCTATTGTCTTTCAATTCAATGTATAGAGTTAATTAACGTTTCACTTAATGAAGCCCTTAATTTGAAAACCTGACAGAGATGTAGTTCTACAATATACTAGGGATGTTCAATATAAGGAGTGTCTACTTCATTTGCCAGCCCTTCAAGATAATTGTAATGCCCATTAAGTCAACAAGATTTAAATAGAGAATATGGACCCAAATAGTGAATAGCAATAAATCAGTACTGTGCTTTAGGTGGTCAAATATTATCTACTGTCTTTTAAGGATAGGAAGTAGATGACAGTAGAAATTTCACAAAGTGGTAGAGAATAAGAAGCTGAGTTTTATTATTTTAACAAGACTTTATGAAGCATACTTTAGTGAAGTAAAAATGCTATCTCCTGTATCCATGCTTGTGATATTTAAATAGTAAGAAAATAGAAGTTTCTGAAATTCTGAATTTAAATGTGTTTTTTATCTGAATTTTTTAACTTTACTACACAACATATTGAGGATTAATAGTCTTTAAAAGTTATCACATGACTACTTCAGATCACATTTAAAACTGAAGCAACTCTTCACCAGTTGAACAACTAGTTAATCAATGCTCTACTTAATGAAACCTTTTAATTTGAAAACCTGATGGAAAAATAGATTTACTGTACACTAATACTGTGCAATTTAAGAGGTCTCAACTGTATTTTCTAACCCGTTAGCATAATTCTAATAAGAACTTCCATGCATTACTCCATTCCAATCTTTTGCTAATTAACTCCGAACAGAGCAACTGACACAGAGATCAGAAAAGAATATTAAATTACAAAGTAAGCAACTCTAACAACTTTGTAATGCCTTGTGGAACATGAACATCATTTCAATCAAGTCATATCTATCGAAGTCACCTGGCACAGAGAAGCAGCAGGGATAAAATATGACCTTCCAACCTTTAAAGTAAAGTATCACTGTAAAATAACATCCTTTAAGTAAGTTTTAATATTCATGTACTTTCTGATATAGGTGGAATGATACTGTTTTAAGGCAATCTTTGAAAATGCAGAGGGATGTGCATAGATCCTTCTCAAAATCTTTAAAGTTCTCTGCCTTTGTCTATGCTTCTTTATAAAATCAGACCTAAGTTGCTTACACAGTTTTAAGCTAGAAGGAATTCAAGTTAGCCAGTGGCAATATCTTCTCAAAATTTTTGTTGGCCCAAAGATAGACTGACCAGAAGGCTCTTAAATCCTAAATCCACAAGATTGAATAATTATTTTTTTTTTTTTCTGTAATGTATCTCAACAGCCATTTTAACCATGTAACATTTCTAGTATTGGCATTGTTCTCTTCTTATTTGTTATGAAGTTTACTGTGGTGTTCATTAAATTGAACTAGTGAAATAAAACCATATGGTAATGTAATGTGTAACAGTTCTTTATTGCAAAATGGTCATTAAACTATTCTCTGCTTCATGCCTGTGATTTAAATATTCCTTATCTTGATGCTGTTTCTCATCACATCTATAAGACTTGTCAAGAATATTTCAGTAATTCCCAGTGAATGATAATTTTTCTTTTCTCTCTTTCTTTTAAATGTTTGAACTGCTACAACATTGTCATAGAACATAGTATAAAAAGAAACTCTTTCACCATTGGAGATAATCATAATAAAAAATCTCAGCCTATGAACATAGAATGCAGATTTTTAATTTTTTTTTAAATTATTTTTTCCCTAGTTATTAATCAAAAACTATAGAGTCGAATAGACTATTTTCTTTCCTTCAGTCCTTCATTGTCTGATTTTATCATTATTAAGAAGAAGTTTCTACAAGCTAAGTTAGACCCTAAATTAGACCCCTATTTTGGAAGACAACCACAAGTCAATATTGCTTTCAGTAAGAAATAAAATTTTCTTATTTCAGTTTTAGAATATAAGTAAATTGGGTATAAATTCTCATTTAGTAAAGCACATTTGTGTATTTTAGGATTAGATTTCAACATATTTTATTACATTAAAATCATTAGTCAACCTTACAAGTTGTTAAATAAACTTACTGCATGAACCTAATAAACTCTCCTCTCACTAATTTGGTCTAATTTTGAAAGCATCTAAATAAACATTTTACTCCAAGTCTGTGCTTCTTTAACATCAGTTCATTTTGGAACTAATATTGAAATTTCAATTACTTTGTATTAACTATTATAAACTCATGATATAGAGTGTTTAAACTCTAAGTTACTTTCTTTCTTAATAGCTTCTTTTTATTCCTGAAGAAGTTCTTTTCAGTTGCTTAAAAACTGAAAAATATTTCTTTTTCCTGCGTTGTTCAAACTTCCAGAAGACTTAGAAGTATCAACCCATGAATCACGAATAGCTACCACCACTATACAAAACCAAGTAAAATGGAAGTATGAGAAGCCAAAATTTTACTGTAAAATATGAAACCCGATACTTTATCTTTTTACCTCCTACATACTGTGTAGCCAAACAAAAATCTGTGAAAGGCTCTCTTAATCAAGTCTATTGTATGATTATGGTACAGAGTAAGCCTCTTTGTGAAACAGTCCAGGGTAGAGATCTCATCTCATCTTTGGACAACCGGAAGAGAGATTGACTGCAATACCCACATTGAAAACATGATGTCTGAAAGATGTTTTACCAATGCAGGGTGTCTTTATTCAACATGAGCACCTTGCCCTGTATTTTCTTTTCTTTAATATGTCAGTATCAATACAATGTGTCTGAAGAACAAGTATAGTAGTGTTTTCCTGGTTATGGTCATAACCATAGCACCTAGTAGTTGCCATTGACATAAACAGTGTGTCAAGCACAATACAAACACAGGAAGACAAGGCAGTCCTTTCCACAAAATTTGCACTCACAGTATAAAACAGCAGATAACCTGTGGAATACTGCTACAAAATACTTTATATAGAATTGTCAAATAAGTAGGTTGGGGTTTTTTTCTCCCACTAAATAATGAGGTCAGTAATTCAGCTTTTGTTTTTAATTATTCTTATTCTTTATCATCATCATCATTATCATTACCTCTACTACTACAACTGCTACTACTACTGTTTAAGCCTATAGCACCTCATTAAAATATTGAAGCAAGGAAGTAAACAAATCTTGCATATTCATAGTAACACATAAGCAATAACTTGTGTCTACCTGACCTACAGAAGATAGATTTCTTATCTTTAGTATGTCTATTCTGCTTTAGAAAGGAGAAGTCAACAGTCTGGATTCTTCAGAAGTAGCAGTATGTCATATATTGACCAGTATGTCATGTATTGACCAAGGTTTAATTGCTTTGAAGGTTTAAGTTCACGTTATGCTTCTAATAGGACAGTTTTAGTAGGCTTATCAAGGTGGTTGCATATTTGTACTCATAACAGGTATATTGGCATTTATGGAGGTATCTCAAATTAAAAACTGCAGCGTATTTGCATACATATTGCAATAATTTCTGTGGTGAGTTAATTTTAAATGCACTCGACTCCCTCTGGGTCAGGCAGAGAGTTTAATTATTCAGCTGTTCAACTTTTCTAACAAATACAAACAGACTTACAAGTACATTGTTAGTTGATCTCATGGTGTCTGCCCAGATACAAGATGACAATTTTTTCTCTTTTCTTCCTATGTTATTCCAAACTTGGGGTCATGAACTGAGAGTCATTGAAATGATTCCCAGAAGCAGAAAGACTTGTCCTTATGCTATTATCTAACAAAAACATTAATTTAACCTACACACTATTCCTGCTTTCAGCTAGTTTAAATTAGCATGATTACCAGACTGAATTATGTGATTTGTTCATTCTTTTTATCTGATCTTCACTACAGTAAGCTGCAGGGAACGTTATTTCCTGCTTCTGTTTTCACCTATCTTTCAAACTTGGCATCTTCTGAAGCTGCAGAAAGTTTATGCAGTTCTGTCTGTTGAATTCAACTGCTGATGACAGAAATAGTTATTCCTCAAGTTGTTGTAAAAATTACCTAAATGTTCATGTACCTCCTGAGGAAAATCTAAGGAACACTGCTTAAAGAAGTAGAAACCTTGTTGCTGCCACTCTTATTTCTGGACTGATCCTTTGCAAGTTTCCCATTTCCTGAAGGAACAGGTTGAAGAAAGAGATTAGGATCTCAAAGCAGACACTGTTGCAGTCAGATGAAAGGTTATGGATTAATTTTCTCTTTTACAGAAAAACTGTTGAACTTCTCCCAGAGATGTTTTAAAGGATAAACAGGAGTATAGGAAGTAGTAACGTTTAAACCAGTTACTTTGAAAATGATGGAGAAAGTTCTGTAAGCTTCTTTGAGATGACACTAAAGGGCAAAAAGTGAAATAGAAGCAGATCTTTCAGCAGCTACATCTGGCACAACCAGGGCAGTCTTCCCAGGAAAAGATTAAAAGGTAAGAAAACCCACAGGATCTTACCAGATCTTAGGCTGGAGTACATACATTGCTCTTCAGTCTCCCAGGATTAAGGCTGAAAGCTCAAGACAGACAGCCAGGAAGGAACTAGGAGTTCAGGAGGAACAGGTATGATTTCAGGAGAGGCAACAGTTTAATGACTTCATAGGTTTTGGCACGACACATGCTGAGACATAAATGTGAGGTAGTCCCCACAGTGGTAGAAAAGTCATTAAGAAAGAAATGTGGTGGGGTGAAACATGAAAGGAGAAGTGTGTATGGTGGATAAAAGCCTGAATAAGCACACTTATTTCTGTACAGGAGATTATATGAATGATGTCCTGGTTTGAGTTAGAACAACACTAATTATGTTCAGTGGTTTTACTTTTCAGCTAAGTTTTTCTAACTAAATATACTTTCTGAAGTTAACAGCGTATTTTTGCAGAAAGTGCCTGCTTCTAGTAGTGATATTGCTCAATGTTTAGAGTTAGCACCAAGGATTGGTGTGCAGACCAAGGCCGCTGCTGGATCTTGTGTGCCATATGGAGGGGTGCAGAAGGTAAAAGGCCACACCTGCGGGAGAGAGCAGACAGGACAGATGACCCTAAACTGATCAACAAGGTATTCCATCCCATATATATCATGTTTGGTATAAAGTTCAGGGATCACAAGGGTCAAGCTCTCTTCTTCAATGGCCAGCATCCAATGAGGATTCTGTACTGCCTTCAATCCTGATACATGTGTTCCTTAATCCAGTTGCAGAATTCAGCTCCTGAATCTCATTTCCGTCTGCTGCTGAGTCCAGCCTGGGATGCCCCTAGTGCCTTATCCACAGCACTGGTGGTGTTGGTGATGTAATTGCCATCAGGGGAGTTTAGATTTGGCACTGGTTTTGTATATATGTATATATATTCCATTTTATTATTGTTACTTTGATTAAAGCTGTTCTAGCTTTCTTTTCCAATTGATAAGCCTCTCTCCTTTATTGCCTTTCTCTTCCCCTTTGGGAATGGAGAGGGGTTAAGAGAGAGCACCTGTTATAGGTTTAGCAAAGTACCCTGACCATACACCTTGACAATGATAAGCACTGTTGCCAGTTTTGTGACCATCTGAACAGTATTTCCAGAAATTAATTCCTGTGTTACACAGAAAAATGACTAATTGTATTAGGAAGGAATTGTATTAACATGAGAAACAAAATACTTGATTTTGGGCTGTAAGTGTTTGGGTGGAAAAAAATGCAACCAAAACCAAAAAGGACAAAAACGCCTGAAAACTGAAACAGAAATTGTATTAAGACTTCCAACAGCTATATGCAAATAACCAAAAAGTTAATTTATTTATTCTTAAATCTTGGAAGATGATGAACTTGTTTAGGATGTCTTAATAAGTACTATGAGACCAGTCCTGACTTCTTTATTTGAAATGAACAATGCTTTTGTAGAGAATCATAGAATCATATGAATCATAGAATCATACCATAGAATGGTAGGAGTTGGAAGGGACTTCTGGACATCATCATGTCCAACCCCCATGCCAGAGCAGGAACACCTAGGGCATGCCATACAGGAACAGATCCAGGCAGGTCTTTGAAATCTCTAGAGAAGAAGACTCTACAATCTCTCTGGACAGCCTGTTCCAGTGCTTTGTCACTCTTATAGTGAAGAAGATTTTCCTTCATGTTCAGGTGGAACTTCCTGTGTTTCACCTTCATACCATTACTTCTTGTCTTAACACAGGGCACAACTGAAAAGAGACTGTCCCCTTCTACTTGACATCCATCCTTCAGATATTTGTAAACATTAATAAGATCCCCTCTCAGTCTTCTCTTTTCCAGGCTAAACAGCCCCAGGGCTCTCAGTCTTTCCTTTCAAAGAGTCCTAGTAAGGCCTGGTCCTTAACAGTTCTGTTTTAACAAAAGTTATGTATCTGTATTTCAGAAATTTTTCAGACAATATTCCTTTGAATATGGGCTTAAAAGTAATTGAGATTCACATACACACAAGTAGTCTTGCACAGATTGAAAAGTGATGGAAAGTTACTATTAAATAATAGAAAAAGAAATTGAGACAACATAGCTACATGGAACAAAATGCAAGAGACGAGGATTGATCACAGCCTTTATTAATGATGTGTAAGATGATAACGAGTATCATCAGCTACTATCTGCACTCTCCGACAATATAACTAGCGTTGAGAAGAGACTATAATCTGAAGGGAAACACAATTGTTTTTTTCTATTCCTATTAAGTACTAATGTTAAGTCATCGCAAGAAGAATAAAAACCCTCCACGAAACAAGGAATGGTAGGAATCTTAGAAAAAATTAGAATCCTAAAATAACTTAAATTGACTGAAGTAATTCATACTTGTAGGCTAAATGGAGTATGCTAGAACATAAGGTGTATAATAGAAAATCACAATGTTATTTCCTTAAAATGGAAAGGTCTGGCTGGTAATGCTGCTGTGATAAGTATCTCTTCTCTGTTGACTCTGGAGCTGTTTTTCTCTGGAGTCTGGGGCACAAATTGGGCAGGGAGGTTGGAGGGAGCAATCAGACCATGAACAAAGGCTGCAGAATCTGAGCTTTTTTTTTTTTCCTCCCCCTCAAAGCATCTATTTTTATTTCTCATTTACTTGTCTAGTACCTCAGAGAAAGTGCAGACAGCTTGTTTAGTATATCAAAGCACGATCTGTCTGTGTTTTAATAATTACACCATCTCTTGTAAAATAACTTTACAGATGATTCTCTGACAAAACTAGTACCAAATTTTGCTTTCAGACGTGCCTGTTACAACTTTGCTGAGCTCTTCCACACAGAGCCTGCACACATAGGTATGTGAATGGCTTCATACTGCAGTGATGCCTCTCAGTTACTGCAACAGGCAATGTTAATAACTTCAGAGGTCAAACCTGTAATACTTTCTCAGTCTGCATTAAATGTGAAATCTCAACTAAGTCATTGATCCTGACTTCAAAGATGGTTTTGCAGACTGAAGGCTGAATCTCAGCTACTCTTCCAGGAGTACCGTGTTTCCTGACAATGGCAGAGCTCACAGGTACATGATGTACAGTAACTGGGGGCAAGGGATCTTCACAGTCAGACATAAAGGGCTGATATTCCTATGTGCTGAAACAGTGTCCTTTTAGGAAGAAACTGCACAGATCTGAACTGACAGTGAGAGTTTGATTGTCATTAGGACATTGTTTCTTTGATTTTTTATGTGTAAGCATGTCTACACTAGCTTTTTGGTTCCTAGGTAAGGACAATAAAGGGATGTAGTCACTGAATTATGTCAGAAAAGATCAGGTCCCAGAACACTACTTTATAAATGCTGAACCAATTCATTCTGCAATAACAACAAAAAAAAATAGTCTTTTGTTTGAAAGTATTATCCGTGATGGTGTAGTATTTCAGGAATATAGTTGCAGGGAAGGATTTTCATATTACATTTTTTGACAATTTGTAGTATAAGTATTTATGGAAAAGCAGGATTTATGGATCATGTGCTTGTAAATGTGAAAATCCTAATGTATTTACATTCTTCAAATTTAAAAAAAAATGTAAGCAACATTTCTGCAGGGCTAGATTATTTCATTGACATATGAAATACAAGAAATGGTTTGCTCACAGAATTGAACAGCATTGCAAGGACTGTATAGATTTAACCAACATCAGAAACATCAATCAGTATCATTACTTTTAAATCTGTTCCTACAAAGAAAAGAACTAAAATATATTACTTTATCACTAACTGCAGATGTTATGAAGCACATTAAAACTACTTCAAGATAAAAAAAAAAGCTGACAAGAAAAAAGCAAGCAAACAAACAAACAAACCAAAAAACCCACAGAAAACCCAACAAACTAACCAAACACACAAAACTGTTATCTGCTTAGGTATTTTTCCACCTATCACAGAACCAAATTATATTTTCATATGTGAAACATGGAAAGATGAGAACATTATATATTTAATCAGGATAATACTTGGACTTCTTAGGAGCATATGAAGCTGTTTTCTTATTTCTTGTATACTGTTGATTGGGAAAACATCAATTATGTTACTACAATCATAAAGAAGGTGACTACATGTGGAACTATCATTAAGTATATAGCATGTTGGATTTTTCCCACCTGAAATACTTCCCCAACACTTTTGCCTCCTAAAAGAATGATGCCTTTCCTTGTCTTCCCATCAGTAACCATAAAATGGTGAAATAATAGTAATTATTAGTAGTAATAATAACTAATAGTAATATTTTGAACTGACATCTGTCACAGTTGTTGTATATCTGTTCCTTTGAGTTTTCTGTATAGACTGGATTTGACTAACTACCTTAAGCTTTCCATTTTCCTTAAAATATTCTTAAGATTACTTAGTTTCCTATATTTGAATTTATGCAGGTAAAATATACAACCAAATACTAAATGAGAAAACAGATTTATTTGGATAGGGTTGGTAGGGATAACATTACTAAGAACACAGATCCTCAAAAATATCTGTTCTGTTAACAAGACAATAGCACAGGAGTCTTACTGTGCATTGAGTATATGTAGCATGTTATTCACAGAGTATCTCACAAGGACCCCTTAGCTTGTGTTTCTCAAACCCAAGCCACACACTTTCCTGTCAAGCACTAAACAGTCCTGTGAGCATTAGTTTCCAAACTATGTAACTGCAAGTACACACATGCAGCATGGTTTTAGGCAATCATACATAATACTGGCAAATATATCTAAAGATATGTTTTATGTATCAGTGAAAGACACTAGCTCTTGAAATGATCCTGTATTATTCTGTTTTCCCTTTAAATTTAATTTTTACCTTTTTTTGGGGGTGGGGGGAGTCAAGGGAGAGAGGGAGTAAAGATGTGTACTCTGGACAAAATAATTTTTAACTTATACAGATAAAATCCTGATATGAGAACTTCACTTTTTCTATTTGTGAAAAATCAGCAGAAATGTGGTTGTCAGCTGCTTGCTTTCTCTGTTTTCAGCTTTTATTCTGCTATAGCATAGTTAATATGTCAGGCAAGTATAATTTATTTCAACTTGAAAAATTAGATTATATTTGTAATTAATTTCAGTAAAAGTAATTTTTTTTTCTTACATTAAAAAAGACTATTGAAAATTTTTTGTATGAGATAAATTTAGAAAAAACAAAACCAGCAGTGAATATAAACCAAAAACATATCCATTTTCGCTAATAATGTTGCAGGCTTACAGTTTGCCTTAAACAAGGTAAGCAGATTTCATTTCTCTAAGTCTGAGATTATTGTTCAAAACCAATGTTAAATACAAATGACACTCTAAGTACTTCCATTGCAGTCCAGAAAACACTGGGCTACAGACTGTGTTCTTCACCCCTCACTCTAGTGCCCTAATCAAATAATCTAAATTAAGGGGTTACTAACTCTAGGCTCCATTACAGTCTAGAGAGACAGGGATAGACTTTTCTGGGACAAATTGTACCATAGGCATATGATAGTTTCCTATAATACACTGTCTATATCAGTCCATTTCAACGGAGACTCAGATTTACACCTGTCAGGTCTTACTAGGCAGGTGGATTTGGATGCCGGTGTTGCTTGCTGCTTCTTATTCCAATCTCCAACACAACTGCTTAGCAGTGCTACTGGAGGAGTCCATCCTACAGAGGAGGTAGGAACTTGCATAAATATAGGACTAAGTACTAAGGGCTTCCTACTAGCTATCTTCAGTGATTTTTTTCCTTTCATCCTTCTGAGGCACCTAATACTTCTGACAATGTGGAGAACCCATGAGTTTATCTTCAATATCTCTGAAGAGCCAGGTCCTGGGACTGGAATATTCCAGAACCTTATTTCTTGGAGTCCTCATTTGCAAAAAAACATAAGTGCTTTATGTCAGAATGCATGGAAAGAAAAGACTAACCACCAGAATTATTTTCATTTATTTCTGATAAGATTAACGTATTTTAGTGGTGGTTTAGAAAACAAGTGTGACTACTTAATGGAAATAATTTGGTATTCAGTATGGTAGCATGTCAGTCTGTCATTATTCTCTTGATGGAAGTGAATATCCTTGGTCATTTTTGATTTGGGTTGTTTGTTGTGTTTTGTGGGGTTTTTAAAAGTATAATTTACATAAATGTTTTCCAGCATTTCACATTCAAACACATTTCAACAATAGGAACAATAGTCTCTTTTTAGATACATACTGTTTCCCAAGGAGAGAAGAGCAAAGTAAGCACAGTAAAGTCCTTCTATTTCAGTGTTTGAGCTATGACTCCTCCCCATGTTGTTACATGTCTATGTCTCTGTAGAGCAAGCTGTATAGATAATGTGTTTCTTTAAACTATGATATCACAGTGTTCCATTCTAAGCATTATAGCCCCAATCACATAAATTAAGCTTCGATACTTATATACTCAACTGTGATAATTTTTATGTGTTTTGTATGCTGGATAAAATTTGCTTACAGAAGAAACATTCGTCACATAAATGTAGCATACAGTTAGGGTTACAGGTTTGTCAGATAAAAAGTTATCTTCTGAAGGATATACTCACAATGAAAACAAATGCAAATATGAGTACAAATTTGCAAAAAGTCATGGGCATACTGGATGACTGGACCTGATTATGTATATTTTATTGTTGTAGGGTTTTTAAAAATAATGATAATTAAGAATCCTTCACATATCTAGAAATTCTGATTTCCTCCTTGTGAAGTACTCCAGAGACCCTGAAATGACATTATTTCTAGTGCATCTAAACTAATAGATTCAAAATATTTTCTGATCCATCTATATTCAAGGGAGTGCAATACTCTCCTCTCTCTTCCATTTATAACTGCTATTACTAACTCCTCCACATTTTTCCTCTACCCAAAAGTTATAAAAGAAAAAGGGTAAAGGAGTGCATTCTCCTTTCTCTTCCATTCTCGAAGGTTCTGATGCAGTCAGGCAGATCACACACAGAATCACACACAGAATCATTGTGGTTGGAAGGGACCTCCAGGGTCATCAAGTCCAACCTTTATCCTAGCATTTCTCTAACCATTACACTATATCCTCAAGTGCCACATCTATTCGTTCTTTAAATACCTCCAGGAATGGTGACTCCACCACCTCCTTGGGCAGCCTTTTCCAATGCCTAACTACCCTCTCAGTGAAGAATTTCCTTCTAATATCTATTCTAAACCTCCCCTGATGCAACTTGAGACCATTTCTCATATGAAAATATAATCTTGTCTCAAAGTCTTGACACATAGCTGTAGAAGTTTGCAAAACCTTATGAGAAAACCTGGCCTCATTACCCAGAACTTAAAAAGCTTAAAAGAAAAAACTAATTCTGTCCAGTGATTTTACTTTTCAACTCAAGTTATTCTAACTAATTGTACTTTCTGAAGTTGGCAGCATGTTTTCACAGGCAGTGTCTGCTTCTATCAGTAATAACACCAGATGTTTAGAGTCACTACCAAGGATTGGTGTGCAGACCAAGGCCACTGCTGGATCTTGTGTGCCATGTGGGGGTGTGCAGATAGTAAAATGCCACACCTGCAGGGAGGAGTGGGCAGGACAGGTGATCAACTGATCAGCAAGGGATTCCATCCCATATATGTCATATGTGGTATAAAGCTTAGGGATCACAAGGGTCAAGCTCTTCCTCTTCTGCTTCTATGGCCAGCATCTGAGGAGGACTCTGTCCATTCTGCCTTAGATCCCACTTTGTGTGGTCCTGAATCCAGTACCAGAATCATATTCCTGAACACAGTTCCTATCTGCCACTGAGTCCAGTTTGGGACTTCCCCAGTGCCTGCTCCACAGCATCAGTGATGTTGGTGATGTAATTGCCATTGGGGAAGGCTGAATTTGGCACTGGTTTTGTATATATCCCTATTTATTATTTTCATTTTCATTAAAGCTGTTCTAGTTTCCTTTTCTAATCACTAAGTCTCTCTCACTTATTCCCTTTTTCTTCCCCTTTGGAGATGGAAGGGGGTTAACAGAGAGCATCTGTTACAGGTCTAGCGGGCTACCCTGACCCTAAACCTTGACAAGCTTTGATATAGTCACAGAAATCACACCTGTGGGTCACTGTTTCAAGCTGCTTCCTGTCTCATTCCATCCCTCATTCAAATTATCCTAAATCCCAAGACTGCTCCTGGCCACTACTAGAAAGACCAGAATTGTCATGTCTTCATGAGCAGCTAGAAGTCACAGCCAGTTGAGAGCAATAACCAGGATGACTTTTCCCTTAGCTGAGCTTCCACATGAGAACAGAGACAAATAAGGTCAGGAAGCTGTTTCAAGTAACAAAATTTGATGCTGAGAGCAAGATCCTCAAAGACAGGAAGAGCAAGTATAGTAAAAATGAAAATCAGTGTCTTTCTTTTTTTCTTTAGGTAACACTCCATAACGGGTCCTTTTTAAATCACTCTTGCTTCAGTGAATGAGTGACTGTTATCCCTTGCTTGCACACCTCATCTCTGAGTTGATATTATTTCCCAGTAATACTGCAAAGTGTGGCAGTTTTGTATAGCTGTTATGTCAAGTAGCCAAAAAAAATAAGAAGCCTCTCACAAATCAAAAGCATTGCCCTTCAAGCAATGATAATGGATTGCTATTTCATTAATTTTAGAAGAGAAGGCAATATTTATTTGTTTTTTGCAAATAAGCAATTTTAAAAATTTATTTGCTGACACTTTTTCAAGGAAAATTTGCTTCACAATCTTTATGCTAGAAATAGAGCAGATAGTCATGCAGGTTAACATTGTTTTCACCCATTCAACTCTTTGCAGAGTTTTTGTACAAATTTTCTTTTTTCTTCTGCAAATAGGTATTAGGCCATTGTTAGGAGAACTAATATTGATGAGTCAGATTTTTGCCAAACAAGATAATGTACTTCATGTCCTGCTTCCTTGTTGTTATCAGGGTTTTTCATACAGTTTGAGAAGCAGATTAAAATTATTAATTTAAGCCAATAATTCCCAAAGCAAGATATAATATGGCAGAGTTATTAGGCATCAAATTTCAACAGTCTTGTCCATGTTTTAAATAATTTGTTAATTATAACAGCTATATCATTAGTTATAATTGCCTGACAATTCTGTTGATACTTAAAATAGCCTAGAACCTTCCTGTCACTGATTATTTATCATCAGTTTCTCCCTTCTTAATGAATATTGTTTATGAATTAACAATTCAACCTAAGTTTAAGTTATAAAATTCTTCTTTGTTAAACATTATAGGATGATATTATTTATTATATATACGATATATATCTTTTTAATTATAAGAAAAGAAGTGATTGATCTTAGGTAATTCTCACCTGATTTTGGTGGGTTTATTAGAGTACACAAATAAAATTGAATTCCCTGCAAATTGTTTATGAAAATATATTTGTGTTTTATTCAGAAGGACAGAAATTATTAAAAAGAAGAGGGAGAAAACATCAACTTCTCAGATACTTCATTGAATATATGGTCTTTAAGATGCTGTCTAATAATAAATTGAGAAACAAAAATAGTATAACATACTAACCTGAAAATCAATCAATGGTATCGGGGAAAAAAAATGAACAAGAGGTGTTGCTTTTAGAAATCTGTTTGAAATCAACCTTTTGGTGTGTTGTTAGAAGAATTATTAAAGCACTTTTTTCCTTCCATAATGGAATTCATCTACATGTAAGTTATCAGGAACTGATTGACTTAAATTATTCCTTCGAACATCTAAGAAAGACAAACCATAGACATCAAAAGCTCCTCATGTTTTGCATATTTGTAATGCCTCAGTGAATCACCAGGAATGATGATACTGCATTCTGAATGCTAATGTAGAACCAACAGATGAGCTGAAAGGCAAAGCAACATCGAAACAAGCCAGATTTTCCTACTTGAATCCACCACTTAATTGTCAACAGTTTTGGTAATTTTTTTTCCCACTGTTACCACTTCCTCCCTTAACCTGTTTCATTTGAAAAATAAAAATAAATCTAATGGCTTAATATACAACAGACATGCATAATAACATCTATTATAGAGCCCAACACCAATAAACAACACTTTAAAATACTTGACATTCACTTTTCTTTATGTCTGACTGCAGCTGTCATTTCAGTGATGTTAGTGAGAGATATACACGTAAATTCAGGGTCATACTGTTTGTGATTCATTCCCTCAGATAACTGTAAATTACTAAGACATATTTTGAAGATTTCTCTGAAAATGTATGGAGTATCTCAGTATGTGATCAGAACATATGTGATGAGTGATGTCAGTGCTATGCTGGGCACTAATTGTGCCATTAAAACACAGAAAGTAGCTGTCTCAGCCCGTAGGCAAACATGAGCACCCCAGCCAGCACCTATTTTAAATAGGAAACACATTTAATATATAACTCAAGCTAGAAAGCTGTTAACTGGAAAAGATTGTGTTGATGAGCAGTCAACACTGTAGCTGTGTGGTTTCATGGAGAAGAGCTTCATTGTGGGTGTAGGGTCTCATTTGCCAGCCTCTTCAAAACACAAGAAGTCCCATGAGTTTGATGGCCAAGCCTTTGCAAGTCCAGAACCTCGCATCCTCCTTTCCCAGTGGTGTTATAAAAATTATTAACCAACACTCACATCACACAAAAGAGTGGAATGCTTTACCCAGGCTAGTTATTGAAGTGATTAATATGATTCTTTGAGGTGTTGAGAGTCTCCCTGAAAATTTTGTAAGCACTGTTATCAGGCAGAACTAAATTAATTTGTTTCGCTGTTTTATGTCCTGAGGCTCAGTCATCTCAAGCTACTCTTGTTGCCCATCTTAGAGCTCCTTGGAAATAGTCTGGTCTGTACATTGAAATATGCTTTTTTCTGGAACTTAGAGGAAATGTTGTTCATCCTTTATAAGTATCTCCACACCAGGAGTGAAATGATCAGACCAGTTATTAAGAGCAAGATTTTATGTCTGTAACTAAGGTAAGCAATGCCACACCAGGCTAGACCAGTGAGGTGATTGATCCCTGGATTCTTGAAGGCTCTGGCAATGGCTAAAGGAGAAGATGGGCAGAATGGCAAAAGGAGAAGATGAGCAGGAAAAGCACATATTTGTGACTGTGTCTGCAATTCATTTCTCATTACGTTCCCCAGCATCTAGAGTAGTTTTAGGGATTTTAGAGAGTACATCCCTGCCTAGGCCTTTTAGTGTCTTTTTATTGCACCGTTTTCCAATGAATTTATCTGATCCCTTTTGCAGCTGGTGATAATGTTTGCCTTTGCAGCAGCCTTCAGCAGCAAATAACAGAGGTTCACACATACTGTGAAAAGAAATTCTTTATTTTACATATCTGAACCTGTTTCAGTGTGTGCCTTTGGTTCAGGTATTGTGAGATTTGATGAACAAATAGTCCAGCATGAGCTTGTAAACCTCCATCACATTGCTCCTCTTTTATCTCCTGTACAAGCTGAACACTTTTATCTCTTACTGGATTACTTTGTAAGGCAGCTGTTTCATCCATGTGGCATTTTAATTAAAAATTTCTGTACTTTATTTGGTTTAGATTTAGTTTCTACTTCACTCCAAGCAGCAGTATCATTTTTTTGAAACTAAGACCCTTCTTGGGAATCTCTGATTATACTTTAAGCTTTGTTTATCTTTATATATTTGCAAATTCCAAAGTAGATTTACTGTTTCTACTGCTCAAAGAATTATTGTTTTGGCTTCCTGTTGGACAAAATGTCAGTTTGGGACAAATCAAACTTTGTCTGACTCTGTTCGCTATAACTGTGCCAGCTATGAAAGTGAAATCACTCTCCTGCCTTTTACATACGCTGGGAAGGTAGAAGCCATTCTGTGTGGCATTCACTGCAGCTAAACTTAGACATCTGTAGTTCGGTCATCTGGGTCTGAATTAGTCACTTTGGATTCCCTTTATAGTCATCAGAGAGAAAAGGCCTTTTTAGAGCATGATTCATCTGACCTATTTAGATATCTCCTTAAGAATAACATGAATCATGTCCTGAAACTTTTCTCCTCTCCATTGACTACCAAGGGAACTAAAATGTTGACATCTGCAAGTAAATTTTATTGTACGGATTCTTCTCTCTATTATTTTGATACCATTTTCCAGAAAAATTTTAGACTCGATATCACAAGATGACTCACTTGTCATATCAAACTTTTCAACTGAATTTCCATCAAACTGAAAGCCACTGCTAAAGCTGTTGTGGCAGGTATGATGCACCTAGTGAAAATAGACCTGTTAAGGATTACTAACTGTGTAGCTGTTGGTAGTCAAAGTCCAACTACAATTCATTTTTCTAAATAGTATTAATAACTATCTGTGGTTCCAGAAGAATCCAATTTTTTTTGCTGTCAATTACAGTTCTTTCACAATTGTTTATCTCCACAGTCATTGGCCTCAGCAGCTTTGACAAAGAAGCTGATCCTCAGAAGGACTGCTTGCTTTTGCCTTAGATTTTTCACACCCTCATGGGATGTCATGAGGTATCTTTGAAAATAATCCTAACAAACCTTTTATTATTCTTTCAAGTTGTTCATTCATTCATTCATTGAGTTACTTCATACAGGTGCTTAATAAAGGCAATCCACTTCAGTAAACTTATGGTTATATTACATATATTGTTTCCTAATTCTCCTTTCAGCATGAGTATCTTGTGTCTAGCATTACATTGGTCTACTTAGTTTTCTTCAACTTAAAACTAAGTTCTAAGCAGTGTGGACAATACAGCAGGAAATAAACAAACCAGGAGGTTCCTGGAGTGCATTGGTGACAACTTCTTCTTCCAAGTCATAGAGAAGCTGACAAGAAGATATGCTAGGCTGGTCCTCATACTCACCAAGAACAAGGGGTTCATTGGGAATATGAAGATAAAATGCAGCTTTGGCTGCAGTCACCATGAGATAGTGGAGTTCAGGATCTTGAGGGCAGGAAGGAGCGGACAAAGCAAGATCACCACCCTGAACTTCAGAAGAGAAAACTTTATCCTCTTTAAAGATCTGCTGAGAAGAGTCCTGTGGAATAAACCCTGTTGTGCTTTAAGAGTGTATAGACTGAACGAAGGGGGACATGTGGTAACCATAAGACCCTGAAGAGTCCAAGGGCATCTGTTATTCCATCCCCTTCCCTGCCACACTCCATATAGCAAGCACACTGAGAGTTTGAGGGTAGATTTTCCTTCCCAGACTCTTCTGCTGCAAGGGCATCTCAGCAGGGCTGGGCCTGACCCCATGTGTACAGTGCAATCCATTGCCATCTGAGAGGGGGTTATATAGTTCTATATCCTTCTTCCTTTAATATTCCTTTTTCTGTTTTTCTCCTCTTATTCATTAAATTTGTTCTAGTCTTAACTTCCAGTATTGGGTGAGGCTATTTTTTTCCTTTTTTTCCTTATTCCTCTTATTATCCTCCCTTGCGAGGGAGGGGGAAGGGAGTTAATCCTGCTCTGTGTTTCATGTGTGCATGCCCTGAGCTTTAAACAGAGCCAGGAAAATTGGCACTCAGCATGGGACATGAGCATAGAGGGTTTTTTTTCTTGAAGAATATTGAGAAAGTTGGAAGTTTAGTCAAAAAAAGTTTTCATAATGTCTTTTCTGCAGTGCACGGTGTCTCATGCTTTTCTCCACTTCTTTTTTAATTTTGTCGCTTCACTGGTGTCCTACCATGTCTTCTGGGTAGTGATTAATGCTGGGGTGAGCTGGATTAAGACTTTGCTTGCGTGCCTGGGGTATTACTTCATGAAAACTGTTACTATGGGAAATCATTGTGCCCCATTGTCTGATGATCCTTGCCCTCCAGAGCTGGCACAAACTGGGAATGGCTGGTATTATGTGGCATTACTACCTTCTTGTCTGAACACGTTTCTTGTGCTGCTTTTTGCATGGTTTATTGGTGGAGATTTGTGGGGGAATGCTGCTACTCTAAGCTACCCCGCTGCTCCTGCACCAGCCCCTGCCTATAGCTTGGTGCGGGCAAGAATCCCTGACGCAAAAAAAACCAAACAAACAACGCCAGAGGATATTCAAGGTTGCCCCCTCAGATTATGGAGTCGGGGATATAAAGGCTCAGAGGCCAATTATACTCTAACAGAAGAGGAAGCATTGGAGTTCAAGCTACTTCTGGGGTGATTGATACAGAGGCACAGCTCCTCCTGACACCCTGACTTCCAGTCCCAGGCTGAATGCTTAAAGCGAAGATCGCATCTACACACCATGCCACCAATGCCATCTGGACTAAGTGGACTGTTCTGATAACCCAGCAAGCTCAAACAGGGAGCCTCAATTGCACAGGCATAATGGAAGTGATCACAAAGTGGTCAAAGGGTACAGATTTTGGAATGCCACTGGATGAGACAGTGACCTGTGCCAAGGAAGCCCCACCATATAATGAACTCTCAGATAATGAGAAGAAATTTGCTCTGTTCACTGATGGATCTTGCGGTCTTGTAGGAAATCAGCAGAGGTCGAAAGTCATTGTTTGGAGCTCTACACAGCGAGTTGCAGAAGTGGCTGGGGGAAAAGGTGAATTGAGCCAATTTGCAGAGGTAAAATCCATCCAGCTGGCCCTGGACATTGCTGAATGAGAGAAGTGGTCAGTACTTTACTGCTATACTGACTCATAGATAGCAGCAAATGCCTTATGGTGATGGTTAAAGAGAGAGAAATGGGCTGTCAGCACAGAGGGAAAACTATTTGGGCTGCCAACCTGTAGCAAAACATTGCTGCCTGGCTAGAGACGCTAAGGGTAAAGGTATGTGTGGTGGGTTGACCCTGGCACGGCACCAGGTGCCCACCAAGCCCTTCTATTGCTCCCCCCACCCCCGTCAGCACGACGTCCCCCCAGGACGCAGCCACGTCCCCCGGGTCCCTCGGCGTCGGCGTCCTCAGGCGAGGTGGGTGCGCTGGTGCTTGCTGAAGGCCGAGCTCCAGCCGAAGGTCTTGCCGCACTGGGCGCAGCGGTAGGGCCGCTCGCCGGTGTGGGTGTGCCGGTGCTCCAGGAGGTTGGCGCTCTGCCGGAAGCTCTTGCCGCAGTCCCCGCAGCGGTAGGGCCGCTCGCCGGTGTGGGTGCGCCGGTGCTTGGCCAGGTGGGAGTTCTGGCAGAAG
>WUAM01000211.1:9722-24072 GCA_024336885.1 Actenoides hombroni
TTTTACTTTATACTATTTAGTTTTATTAGTTTATTTTTTTAATCGTTTCATTATTTAATTTCATAGAATTTCATTTAATTTCATTATTTCACTTGATGTAATTTCATTTATTGTATTCTATTTCAAGCCAATGAGCCACATCCTTCTACCACATGGAGCAGCTCCTCCGACAGCCCCGGCAGCTGCTGGCTGCTGATAGGCTCTCTGTGGTGTGGCAGGCAAGGAGCTGCTTGAGAAGAGAAGGATGAAAAATGGGGATTTATTCCCTCAGTTGTGCAAATATCATCTATTTAACATGGTGGAAAGTTCTGATTTATAATTTTGCCCTCAGGCAGCGTCTGCCCTGGCGAGGTGGAGCTGCTCTTGGAGCAGGGTGCCGGGAGCATCTACCCCCTCTCCCCTTGTGTCCGCAGGGTCAGGGTCTGTGCCATCACCCATTTCTTTTTCTAGATAGATAAAGATTTTAAACAAAATGTGTCCTCAGGGTTGTCCCTTGGCAACCAGTGAGCATATGATACCTACGTATGGGTTTAGAGCAAGTTATTAATGCAATGAGATTATTTTATTTATTCCAATTTCACTGTTCACAGCTCAGCACAAAGCCAGGACTGCTTTGGAGTTTCTCATAAATCACCTTAAAACCCACGTTTTCCTTACTTGCCTGTTTTTCTCATCTATTTTTAGCTCTAATATATGTCGCACCGTTCAGGTATTATTGGCTTTTTAATACCGAGCTTTGTGTTGCAGGACTTATTTATTCTTTTAAATTGTCTCATTGTGTGATACTGTGCAAAGCCTTTCGCTCTGGATCGCCACCGAAGCGTCTTTGTGGAACGAGGAACAGGCGGCACTGAACCAAGGCGCTGGTCAGGGTTCTGCTTCCACTGCTCTGTAAAATCCACCCTGGATTAGCAGAGTAATTAAAATAGAAGCAAGATGCACCACTATCTGGGGCCATTTTGCTTAGGATTTTGTTGTATCCTGAGGCTTCCCCATTGCTGCTGTGTAAGGCAGGAGAGAAAAGTGGAAAGTCTATCAGGGAAGAGGAATAATCAATAGTTGAAGGGTACCAAAGGCAAGTCAGTGCTTATTAAAACCGTGGATCAGGGCAGCCCAGTCCCTGGTGCGTCTGCCTGGCTGCTCTTCTCTGGGGGGGCTGAGGAAGCACAACCTGCTCCCCTGTCCCCCAGGTTCTGACGCAAGGCTTGTCCTTCACAGGGGTAAGTGCTGTCAAAGTGCTTGGCTGCTGCCTATAACTTGTGGAGACCACCACAACGCTGCTGCATTGCTTGGGCAAGCTTGGGCGTGACTCCAGGCTGCAGCCAGAGGCACTGGATGGATGCTCTGCGGCCACTGCAGCTCCACGTGTGCTGAAGCTCCACATGCACTGAAGCCAGCAGCCTTTCCTTGCATGACCCCTTGCTGCTGCTGCTGGAGCCAATAAAAGGTTCAAGTCTCACGTCTCCACTGCTGCTGCATGAACCACGTTCCTGCAGTCACTTTTTTGTGCCATGCTCTGGCACCGAGCACCGGCGGAGCTCCGACCACAGCCGGTATGGCTGGGCACCGAGGCTGCCACCGCTTTTAAGGCCATTTTTGAGACACAAGTGCTGCTGAGCTCTGAGCTGCTGTACATGCTGAGGCTCTGCAGAAAGCAAAGTCCTCTCTGTTCTGTGTTTCATCAGAAGCCAGAGTGATGTCTGACATGACTCTGGCTCCACCAGCGCTGGCAAAGTCCGTTTACAAAAGAACATATTGTTTAGAAAGGAGGTCTGAGGCCCCTTTACACCCCTGACAGCCCTACCAGATTTGGGACAGTGGTGAAAGTGTCTGGAATGGTTTTTTTTTCAGTGCCAATATCAAGCTACAGAAAAACACTGGTTCTTAAACTCGTGCCTATTGGATTATTTCAATCTATTATTCATATCGCCTTTTTATTCTACTGCATTTAAAAAAAATCTGTTGATGGAAAAGAGCTCATAGAATGTATTAGCATTTGACCAGAATAGGGTATTTAATTCAGCATGCAAGCACTGACAATGAAGCATATATTATGCCTCCTACACAGCATTTACTGTCATTACAGTCGCCTACATATATTATTTTGTTGATGATTATGGATGAATATTAGCAAAAGAACTCTGCGCAAAATAAAACCAGAGTTGCCCACCATCTGAGGAGGAAGGAGAAAAGGGCATAAACAAAGGGCTTGGCTCGCAAATGACAGACCCATTGTTTTGAAACTATCTTAGGGAAATTAAGGATTATATTCAGTCATCTGTAACCTGAGCAGTGTGGTGTAAACCTGATGCCTTCAAGGTTTTTCGCTAACCAGGGCTTTGGGGAGGGAAGGGAGACAGAGAGGAGAGCATGTGATGAGTTTTCCAGCCCCTGCTTTCTCGGCCGAGTCAGAAGGGCCAAAGTTCAGGTGGTTTTGGTGCTGCTGCCTTTATCAGACACCGGATTGATCGCTGTGTGGGAGCGACCGACGAACTGCCCGCAGCGCGTAACCAGCGTGGCACGTGCCCCGTGGGCAGCGCTGGGCACCACTGCAGTGCTGCACTAACTGTTTTGTTAATCTCCGTATTCTTGGTGTCATCAGATTGGAGCCAAGGCTTCTAGGTGATCTCCAGAGGTCGCTTCCAGCCCCTGCCATTCTGTGATTCTGATGGTGCTGGTGACAAACTGGGAAAGGTTCACCGCCAGGCTGATGGGTCCCTGGTTTACTTTGATCTTCTCTGGTGCTCTACGTCAGTTTCTCAGCCCAGCTGCTGGGATGAGAACCATGAAGCAGTGGTCCCTGGAGCTGAGGGGTGGAGGACACCCGAGGCACAGCGTGGTGACAGACCCCTGCATGGGCACCATCCCTGCTGCCTTGGGGTGTTTCTGTTGTGGCTGACCCCGGGGATGGGGCTTCCCGTGGCCAGTTCTCTCCACAGCCCCGTGTGCTGAGCAAGGGAGAGGGTGTGGAGAGCCCCACTGGGGAGGGGAGAGGGCGAGGGCTGGTCAGAGGAGAGGGGCTGCTGGGGGGGGCACAGGCAGGTGGCTGCTGCTTCTCTGTTCTTAGAGCAGAACCAAGAGAACCTCTTTTCTCTCCTAACTGCTATTTTTTTTGCATCATCTCAGACCATTTTAGTACAAAATCATTTTCCAAGCTCAGATGTCACCGTTTGAACTGTTATATTATCTGCTGGGTTGGTTGGGTTTTTTTTTCCCCTGATTACACTGGACTATTGAGCCAGATCCTGTGCTCATATGGACCTCTCCCAAATCTTTACGAGCATACCAGAGCAGATGGTATAAATATTAGTGGACAGGCAGGTTATAAACAATTTTATGATGGTGGGAAACGGCAAGCGGAGCAGTCCAGCTGGAAGATCTTTGGAGGACAGTAATGGGAGAGCCACCTGTAACTGTGCCTCAAAAGCCAGCCTGTCCTTATGAATAATGGAGGAAAACCTGCTTACAGAGGCAAATAACCCATTTAGGTTTGGTTTGGTTTGCTTGGCCTCCCTGGTAAATCCATGCGTCTTTCGCAGGACATTCAAAGTTAAAAGAACCATGAATAAGATCTCATCCCATGTCTCAGATCTCCGGCTGGTGAACTGCTCTGGTCAGTCATGGCCCTTTTGGTCCTGCAGACAAGTCTATGTATTGCACACGGGGCTGTGATGCTGCGGTGGTGTCACCGCTTGGAGAAGATGAAGGGCTGGGGAGGCTTCCACAGGAAGCCACAAAGATGTCATGGAGCCTCAAGAACAACTAGGAACAGCTGAGGAGGAAAGAAGCAGAATCCATTTTACCCAAGGATGGAGCCCCCTGCCAGCCCTGTCTGTTGGGTTGGGTCCTCCCTCCCTGAGGGGTGAATATGGAGAACAGGGCCAAAGAAAACCTACATCTTTCTGTGGCCTGAGAGCATCTGCTGCAGCCCTCTGGAAGGTCACTGAGACGGCCACATTTTTTTAGGTATCTCCTCATTTTCTGGATGTGAGAGATTTCTAAAGTTAATTATGAAATCTTCAGTATTAAATATTCAGGGACACTTATTTTTGAATACCTCAGGTTTAATTTAGGTTCTCTGAAATTTTAATGTCTGGCTTTAATATTTAATGCTACCCTGACGTAAGCATAGAAATTTAAAGTCTGTTCTTGGAATGAAAGGGGTCCTGGATTTCTTTGTGGAAAAGAGGTGAGGAAAGGGCCTATTTTAAAAGGACACAACTCTCGTTTCTTTTCCTGTTGGCATTTGGGCATTACAATATTTCCAAATAAACTGCTCTTTTTGCACTGGTGTTGTTAAAGCAACACAGACTCAGGTATGCAGTATCTCTTCCGTTCCTCTCTGCTGATTATCAAGGAGCGGAGTCTCTCCAGACTGGGTTGGGTTGTCTGCATCAAGCTCATCCATCATACTGTGCCAGGACCACGCTGTGTCACAGGCTCAGCATGGCCTCTGTTAGATGTGATGCTGAGGAACCACTCACTGGGTTTTCTCTGGGGCTCCACAGAACACAAAAGCCACCGAGACCTGGGCAGTGAGCTGGACAGAAGCCTGCGTGGCTTGGGCGAAGAAGGAACATGTTAACCTTGCGTGGTTTTCTACTGATCCGATGCCAAACAGGTCACTCCTGAGCAACACCGTCTGGTTAATGAGGGGTGGTGGGTCCTGGGGAGCTGCCTGGGCCGAGAGCTGTCCCCGTGTCCTCCCTATGCAAAGAAATAAGGTGATGTTTGTTCTGCTCATCCCCAAAGCTAATTCATCTATCAGTTCAAGGTTATTGTGAAAACAGCCCTTCATCCATGGAAATATTATATGTATGTGACTACACTGGGCACCTCTACTGGGAGGTGTCCCTGCCCATGGCAGGGGGGTTGGAACCAGATGAGCTTTAAGGCCCCTTCCCACCCAAACCAGTCTGTGATTCTAGGATTACAGGACCTACTCCATTCATACACCAGCTCCAGTTAAGGCCTCTCAATTATGAAAGTCTCTACAACATGTTTTACAGCGGAGTACTGTCAGACGAGAAGCACGATGATTTATTTTGGTTTGGTTTTTTCTGGGAGAGGGGGATTAGCTGCCTAATTAACAGCCACCATTAATTTGTGAGCTGCATTTAAAGTGAAACGAGTAATACAGGCTTTGCTAAAGTCTCTTAAGAATCTCCATGAGAGTCAAGATGCATAAAAGCACTTGGAAAAAAAATCACAAGCCGCTGGGGTTTAGTGTCTGAAAGCTGGAGGCAAGCTGGCAGCAGGCTGGAAACCGAGTTTGTCCTGGGGGGGGGAAAAGGGTTCTTTTTAAGGACAGAGAATGAGGCTTGAGGGGAGGATTTTGCTGCTGCCTTATTCAGAAAGAATGGGAAAAAGATCAGATCAAGGTGATGGAGCCAGGTTGGCAGGTGTCGAGTGTCCCAGAGCAAGAAAGCCCGTGTGAAACAGCAGCGTGCAAAGTGTCTGTGACACAGGCTCCCAGTGACAGAGAACGGGCTGTAATGGGGCTGACTTTTTGGTCCAGTTTCGTGCCTCAGTTTGAAGTGAACTGATGATGCCAGCGCATCTTTACGGCCACATTTCATGCATTTCCATGCTCATCTACGCAGCTTTTCCTGCCACTCCGCTCGCTTTCCACAGCTCTGGTATCACAGGCCGTTAGTCACAAAGTCTCCGCTAGTTAACTGGACTCCATGTGCAAGGGCAGCCTGGCACGGGTGAGGTTGTCACCACTGACCTCCCAGCCTCTCTGTGCTGCCTAATTGTTTGTGACAAGAAGATATGACTTTGAATCCCAGGTAAATACCTGCAGGCACATGCTCAGAGGAGGAATTTACACTACAGCAGTAGGAATAGATTTTCAGTGTTCTTTGTGGCCTGCACATTTATTGATGAAGGCTGGAGAAGTGTTTGGTGGGAGTTTCTCGTGTGGTTTTGGGGACTCCCCAGGGGAGGTTTAGGTTGGAGCTGAGGAACGATTTCTTCCCCTGCAGGGTTGTCCAGGGCTCTCCCAGGCTGCCCAGGGCAGTGGTGGAGTCCCCGTGATCCCTGGAGGGGTTTCCAAGCCATGGAGCTGTGGTGCTGAGGGACAGGGGTCAGTGGTGCCCTGGCAGTGCTGGGGGAACGGTTGGACTTGATGACCTGAAAGGTCTCTGCCAACCCAAACCATTCCATGATTCTCTGATTGATCCGAGTAGTTTCAGTGCTCTGGTCTCACAGGGTCTGTGCAGATGCAGTAAGAGCCCTGCCAGGATGGGGAAGAAACATGGGGCCAGGAGCTGCCACATCATGACCTGAGCTTCTTGCTGGCTCTCACAGAGCTCTAGCTGGGGCCTGCACGGAGGGTGAGAGGGCTCAGAGATATGATCCAACTTGGACATTACAGTGGAGAAAAGAGGCCAGTTATGATCTTAAATGTCAGCATTGGCTGTTGGCTATGTAACATCTTCTTGCAGATGGACTAGATGATTGCCGAAGGTCCCTTCCAACTGAAATGATTGTATTCTACTCCTATTCTCTATTCTATTCTACTCTGTGTGTGTGTGGCTTTTGTGAGGGGATGTCCATCCTGTAGATGAATCCTGTGGTTTCAAGGGGCTGTAGTGGGTGGGGAAAAGGGGGTCCTAAGGACTAACCTGAGCGCGTTAGGTGTGTGCAGCAGGATGCTCCTGGACAGACAGGCTTGAGGAGGGATAATGGTGAACTTGACTTTTAAAGTAAGGGAAAAGTGATGGTATAGTGAGAGGTGAGGTCACCTCCGTCCTTCCTCTTGTGCCAGCTTTGCTAAACCAATCCCGGGTTGTCCCTGTGAGATTGCACCTCACAGAAAGTGCAGTCAGGTGAATAAGGAACAATTCAAGGCTTGAAGAAGGTGAAAAAAAGTGAAGACTGCCGAGGTCTGAAATTCATTAGCTGCCGGCTGAGTAAGTAACTACGATTCTCTTCTAACGCTAGAGCTCTGCCGGCTTGCAAAGGAGCAGATGTGCACACAAGATGGATAGTTTCAAATAGCCAAAATACTGGGTTTGGTTTTTTTTTTACTTCAGTGATTATCTTTTTTTCATCAAAAATAAATCCAGATTGTGCATAGTCTGGAAAACAAAATAATGATATTTGGAGAGTGGGAGTGTTTACTTAACAGGTGGCTTATTTAGCAAATGGTTTACTCTTATAAAAAGAATATTCCTGTGGTATTCTGCAGCGGGGCTTCGGAACAGATGAGAGCAGGGAGGCATCTTTGGGGGTTATTACTTGATGTGGGCTTGGGTTAGGTTGGTTTAATTAAGAACATCTGCAGGAGTGCTTTGCTAAGTACATTTGCATAGATTATTGACTCGGAGTTGGGTGCTGTGTTCTGGAGGGCAGTCCCCCCCTCCGCTGCGAGACGAGGCAAGATGAGCTCGCAGGGGCAGGGTGCTGCTGCAGAGCCCCTCTGGCAGAAGGGGCAGCCACTGGCCTTCAGCCCAGCAGTCTGAGGGACACCATCTGAACTTCTCTGCTGTGCCAGGCTGCCCAGAGAGGTTGTGGAGTCTGGAGAGATTCCCACCCCGGCTGGACACTGCGCTGCTGGGCCCCCTGCTCTGGGTGACCCTGCTGGATGGAGCAGGGGGGTGGCACCAGAGCAGCTCCAGGGTCCTGTCCAGTGCCCATCATGCTGGGATTCGAGGATTCTCTGACTGCTTGAGTCATCTTCAGTTCACAGAGTTTGGTGTCATCATTAAACTCAGCAGTTTCATTTTATTGACTGAGAAATCGTATTTTAGTGTATTTGGATATGTGTCAGGTTTCTGCTGAGTTTTAGCTCGATAATTTTGCCTGGCCTACCAAATTTGACATTTATATAAAGAAATATACTCTCCGGGGACGTTCTCTTTGTGTCCACAGTTTCAGCTGTTGTCCAATTACCTAAGAAAGATTTTAATATTTTAGCTCTCAAATATTGGCCTGCAAAGCAATCAAACTTAAATTTGCATAGTTCTGTGCTGTGTCTCAGCTAAGTGGGCTGGTCTGCACCAAAAAAATAATAAAAAATGTATATAGATGTATCTATATGCATATAAAAATGTAAATGTACATTCCCATACTCATTAGGAGGCTATTCAGAGGCTGCCGCAGTCACTCGGAAGACATTTATTGATTTAATAAGGTTTGGATGGAGCCCAAAATCTCCTGCAGATATCCCTGTGCAGAGAACTGGTGCCACAGCCCTGGTTTTTCACTGGGGACATCCCTTCCAGGGCTGCGGCCATTGCCCTGATCTCTCTTCCTCCCCAGCCCGGAGGGGTGATGGGCAAGGTGCAGATTTGAAATCCTTTCTGGGAACTTGCCGATCATCTGGAAAGGGGCGGGCACGTGGCCGAGCCACTGTGATTGCTTCTGGCTTCTGCCTGGCTGCAGGGGACATCCAGGCTCACGCCTGTGACCTCTGCCTGGCTGCAGGGACATCCAGGCTCACGCCTGTGGCTTCTGCCTGGCTGCAGGGGACATCCAGGCTCACTCCTGGAGGGCTCCACGGCACACCCTCTGGAAAGCCCAGGCAGATCTTGGCGTGATGCGCTGTCCCATCTGGAAGCTCGTAAGGTCCGTGATGCAGCTCCCGAGTTAGAGTCTGAAGGTGTTTTTTCTTTTTTTCCCCTCTGTGTGTGCTCTGTCTTCAGTGATGGGGTTTCTGGTCTAAGTCCTTGGTTTTGTTTACCATGTCCAAGTTGGTCCACTAGGACCAGCTGCTACAGGAGAGGTGATCCATCGCGGGGAGGACCTGTCCTGGAGATGGAGACTGGGACAGATACCCAGCTCCTGATCAGCGTGTTGAAATTCAGGGAATTAGAGAAGCAGGGGTATAAATCTGGGAGTCGGTTCCTCAGGGACCTCTCTCAGAGATCAAGGTGTACCCATCCAGGGCATTTTAACTGAGTGATCATGTTCCCAATGGAAGACATCTCTGAACACTTCCAACTGTCCCCAGTGGGATTCACAGGCAAGGTAAAAACCTTTCTTCTCTCCCCGTTCCTGTGCAGGGTGAAATGCAAACGTACGATGCACAGAGAATTTTCTTCACATCACAAGTACACCTGGGGGACTAATTTCATAAGACAGTGTTGAAGCAAGGAGCCCAGCAGAGTTAAAAACTCAGCACCTTAAATTCATGTATTCATACAGAATAAAATAAATGGCCAAATGCTCCATTTATGTAGGTCGTAATAATTCTGTTGGATGGGGGGTTTGAGATCCTTCCGTACGGATGCCAACTGCTGCACCAGATACCAATTTCTGAGAGTTACAGAGAAATTTTCTCTAAATCTGTTTTCCAGGTAGAGCATTATTATGAATTATGTGACAATCAGTGACTGGGATGGGATGAGGTAGAAATAACCCGTCTGAGCAAGGCCGGTAATGTGTGTTTCTCCTTGACATGTAGAAGAAACTCTAATGGCCTGAGCGCGTTTTTGAGGGGGGGGAAGCACCCAAAAAAACCCCAAACAAAAATAAATAACCTACCCCCATGATCTTTGCTATGGATCCTTACCAAAGATGTGATGTGATGTTATGTTATGTGACATTTGTGTTTACATCTTCAAATTGTGCAATTATAACCATAGCTAACACCATTTAGATGCATATTCTTATGGACCTGGATAAATCAGAGAGGTTGAAGCATGTCTGGAAGCATGGCCAAATGTTCATCTTGGGGATCAGTTAATTATGATGATTAAAACACTCAAGGTCATCTGTGGCACTTCCTTACAGCTGCTGAAGGCAGCAGCTGCCCGTGCCCTGACCAGGGCAAGGAGCACCCTGGGCAGAGCTCTTCCTGAACTCGAGTTTCTTCTCAAGGGGTGGAAAACCTTGAAGTAATTTAACTTCTTAGAAAACCTGAAAATCCAAAGGATACCGTGTGGATCAAATGGGATGAAAACTAGAGGTGCTATAGTGTAATGATATCGATACATTTTACAGCTCGATCTGGAACTCAGACATCAGCCCTGGCCTCAGCGGTTTTGCAGAATGGAGGGGGAGGTTCTTAAAGGGGTAATGGGAGGAAAAAAATCCCAAATCAAGAGATTAAAGGTGATTACTGTCTGCCTTCTAAAGGAGAAGAGGCTTATTGAAATATTTAGTCTAGAGAAGGTGTGTTAGGGAGTTGTAAAACAAGCCTAAGAGAACTTTAACTAAGCAGTGGCAAATTCCAGACTCTGCGCAAAGCACTTCTTTGTTAAATATCATTAAGTGTAGAACTTACATTCATAACAAGTTCTTGAGACCAAAGCTCATGGGGCTTTAAAAAGGAATTAGCTATTGATCAGAGATATCAAGAATTTTCATGAAGACGATAGAATAGATTTTAAACCCAAGACCTTCAGTATTTAAGTAACTAGTCCAACGGGTTGGAAAATGCCGTAACTGAGATAATTTACCAGATAAATTGTAGGTTATTTAACAAAAGCAGTTGCTTGAAACCAAGCAATGTTTATCTGAAAAGCGTGTGTGCTTCTGTCGTGTCAAGTGTCCTCTAATTTAGAGATTACACAAAGAAACAGAGATAGAGAAGGTCTCCAAAGGTTCTGTTTACACTTGCCTGAGAGCTGCTGTGTGTTCCTAAGTGTCTGACCGGTTTGAACTGAAGAAAATTAGAAAGGAAAAAAAAAAAAAGATTCTTTTTTTGGCTGCGAGAAAGCTAAAAATAGATTCAGAGATTTTAAAATGAGAGCTTTTTCAGTGAGCCCACACCATAAGCACTAATTACCCTCGGTACTGAATAGGATAAGTAATAAAATGCTGAGGTATTTCAAGAAGCATCTGAAATAGAGAAGTCAATTAAAGTTACCCTTAATTCCACCTACAGGTTTATACGTTGAGATTTTGACTGGATTTTAAATAATAAATTGAGTGTATAAAAGCTTACTCTTCTGAGGGCTTTTCCGAACCTCGGGCGGAAAACATTAGCATCAGATGCTTAGATATTGCTGCAATCTTAGACAGAGTGGAAAAGGCCTATGGTGAATTTTTCAGAAATGTACTTTTTTTTCCCAAACGTATTATCAGAAGTAACAGAGCTGATAGCTTGACTTTAAAAAGTCCTGCCACGAAGTATCTGTGATGATAATCTGAATTTTACTGTGCAGCAATGTGCTATTACCGGCACAGGCCTTTTAGTATAAATTAGCAAGTAAAAAGATACTCGGATTTTTCGGCAATATTTGGATTTACTGACTTTATTCAAAGATAAAACACAACGCTGAGAACTGGATCATTTAAATTCTGTTAATTTACTTGGATAAAATGCTCTTCTGAGAAAAAAGAATGAAATGTTTAAAGTATTGGGGGATATGAGGAAGAAAGCAACAAATCTCCTGATGTAACCCCACCGCAAACTAAGGCACACCACAGCATAGCAGTGACCTACAGCTTGGATTTATTTAGCCAATAAAAGGGACATCTGGTGCCGGCCCCTTTGCTGATGCTGTTGCTTTCCTGCAAGGACAGGAGGAAATGTCCATCAGAGTGGAGAAAGGCAATGTTCTATCTAAATCAATGGAGATTCTAATGGTTTCCAAGCTGATTTCACAGCTGATGGCTGTTGTGTGCATCTCTTCATCTTCTTCATCAAGGAACTTCACCTTTCTTCTTCATCTAGAGTTGAGTATAAAAAAGAGATTCCTGCTGATACCAGAGCACTATGTTGTAGAAAGTATGGCTGGTTTAAAATAGGACTTTCAGTTAACACCCAAGAGGCTGACATTTTGAAGCAACCTAGTGCTTTCTGCAGAATAACCAGGCGCTTTGCCTGGGTGCGGATGTCTGGATTGGGATGAAACCTGAGAAAAGGGTGGAAGTTTCCCTGCTTGTCCTGCTCCTGTTGAGTTTCAGTGCCTCACCCAGCAGACCCCCTGTTCTCCTACCCGAGGAATTTTGCAGCCCATCCAGTTTTGTTTGCAAAGGAAAAGCTGCTTCCTGACCTTTCATCTCAAACCAGCAGCTTCTACCCTCAACCAGCAGCTGCTGAAACTGCTCCTGGGCTCTGTCAATATTGTTCCACAGCTGACTCTGTGCCCTGAGCAGACAGATCCTCACCTCCAGGACACACAAGTGTCAATGCAAGTGAGAAAGGTACTTCAGCTCTTCGTGGCATTCGTTAACAGCTCTTGTATAAAATACCCTACAAAATTTGTGGTACTTTAAATAAAATTCCCAGGGCAGGGACTGAAACCGTCACTCCTCAGTTTGTATAGCATTTTGACCTGGGAAAAAATTTAACAGACATAGAAATTCTTTTTCTCTGGCCATCTGTGGTTCCTGACCCTGTAGTTTTGGAAGGAGGGGAGTGAGGAGGAACGTGCCGTGATTGACCTCGAGTCCTTGGTCTCAGCTGCAGCGGCTGCGGGGGAGAGCGGGGCTCTGACCAGAGCTCACTGCAGAGCTGCCGACCACTCTTGGTGTTTGCCCAGTTTGTCAGAGCTGTGGATCTGGCACCCGACAGAGGGAGAGGAATAAACATTTGCACAAAAGCGGTGGCTGGGAGAGGGTGGTTTCAGCACGTAAATCAACGCAGTAAAGCTCTGCTCCGGGAAAATAACTGCTTAGGCTAAGGGATGAAGCTGGTCCAAAAATGACTGGGTATGAATCTGTCAGGCACGAATCCAGGCTGGGAGAGGAGGATTTCTGACCCTTAGAACAGGTTCTGCAGTTCTCTTCAGCAGAGAGCAATGGGGCAAGCAAACAAAATTATTTTGGCAATGAAGCTTAGTGAGTTTATCAGAGGGATTTGTCCTCAGTGTTAAAGAAATGAACCAAAACCCTCAGGTCTGCTCCATACAAAAAAAAAGTCAAAAAAGGAAGATGTGGCTCTTGTGTAAAATTCCCTTTCCACTGTTCCAGTGACCACCTTACTGCAAAGCTAAAGAAACCCCAGTTCCTCCCAGGGATTTAGTGCTGGATGGATTATTTTCACCCTGTTTAACAAGCGGGGTGTGTGTTACTGAAGTGGTGGAAGGATGATGTAGAGGGTCCTCCTCCAGTGTAGGCATCCTTGGTGCTGGGGAGGGACTCCAAGAGCAGCTGTGGCCAGTCCAGGCTTATCTCAGCCAGGTTTAGGTGGATTTGGCGTCCAGAAGAACAGGGAGGATATTTCTATTTCCAGAAGGAATGCATTCAGCTCTTGCATGCTGATACTGTGTTTATAATACTCTTAACAGTGGTTCATCTGTGCTCTAAGCTGGAGCATGACACGAGTTGTGCTGCTTCTTCACGAGCAGGAGCAGCGAGGCCAGTCTGCCTCTGACCTCGATAGGGAGTCTTGGGCACCCTCACAGGCAAAAGGTTTCTCCTCCTGTTCAGATGGAACCTGCTGGGTTCCAGTTGGTGCCAGGGGTTGGGGTGTAATCTTCTGAGGTGGGACCCCGGCACGGCAGTAACGAGTAATGCAACACTCCGGGGGAAGTTAGCGGTCTGACAGCAGCTCTGGCTGATAGAGCTGAACCCCCCGCGGGAGCTCAGCAGCGAGCCCCGTGAGGAGCTCCTTTTGTTGGTTATTTTTTCACCCACTGCTGCGTTGCACTCGGGGCCTCTCTTTTCTGGTAGGCTGTTTGCAGCAGGCTGCTGTCCCCCAAGCTCAGCTTTTAATAGCAGCCAGGGTGAGAAATGCATTTCCTTCCTCCAGGTGTTCGCACGATGTTCTCTAGGTGAGCCGGGTACCGTCCGTCTCCTGTTCTCCCTGTTTTCCAGCACGCGTCTGTACCACGTGAACACCAGTTCTGCCTCTCTAAGACTCCTTTGTAACTGGACTAATCCACGTTAAGCTCCACTGTTGTGTTCCTCTCTTTCTTCCTCTGACTTGCAGCATTACGTGGCTCAGTATTCCCCTCAGAAAGTATGAAGTCAAACCTTGTAACGTGCTCCTTCTTAAACTCTGAGCAGCCATTACTCCGGCTTAATTAAGTCTTCTTTTACAGAAATTGTAGACTTTTTATGGATTTCATCATCACGTTGGCACGTCTCACCATGTAATTTATAGAGATTTGTAATGATTCATTTGATAGGCATTGTCTGTGGAGTTCAGTTCATCAGGGATCAGCAGAACTATAATTACGTGGTAATTATTAAATAAGTTATCCACAAATTGCAGCACCAGTGAAAGCAAATAGCGGAGCAGTTGAGCAGCATCTAGTTCTTCTAGGCACGTGTTACGTATGGGGATTGCAGAGATGGGGGCCTTGCTCTAAACACCGTAGCAATGAAGCAAAGAAGCTTCTCCTCCTGCTCACATGGAACCTCCTGGCTTCCAGTTGGTGCCCCTTGGTGCCCCTTGTCCTGTGGCTGGGCACCACTGAGCAGAGTCTGGCCCCATCCTCTTGCCCCC
>WUAM01000211.1:80352-90484 GCA_024336885.1 Actenoides hombroni
ATTCTAAAAGAAAAGATTGACAATTCAAATACCGGTAACTGCAGCTGGACAGCAGCAGCCGCCTGACTCCTCAGCTCCTCCTCTGGGCTGAATCTGTGTGGTTCCTGAGATTATCAAGCATCAGCACAGTTCCCGCAGTGCCAAACTCCCCCCATTTCTCATTTCAGCAGGTGCCAGGGTTGTGTTAAAGGTTATGTGCCATTTTCCAACACAAGGGGGGAAAATAATAAAATTATGCTCTTCCCAGCTTACACCAGTAACGAGGCCTCCAGATTCATGCTTAACTACAGAAACGAGGTAAGTACTGAAATGGGATTTGGAATTCAAGAGCAACAATTTGAAAGACAGAAGTAGAACTAATTTTTTTTTTTTTTCTTTTTTCAAAAAGCTTATCACGTACACCTCGGATGAGATTGGAGATGCTCGACATCCATAACAAAGTAGCGAGGTGTACTCACCAAAATGATATTTCTGAGGACAGAACTCATTACTACTGTATAATAAATGGAAGCATAAGTCAGAGTTAGCACCGAACAGATTGTTTGGGGTTGCAAAGACAGCAGCTGTCACAGCTTGACAGCTTTCTTGTTAGTGAATCAGCTTTACTGACAGGCTTTTTGATTGAAAACCACTGTTCGCTGACAGTGTGTTAGGGCTGATATACATATGTACCTCCTGAAGAATGAGGAAGAGCCACGCAGGGCCAGAAGCTATTGCTCTGTATTAAAAAGAAGTGAAGTTTACATAAAGGGTTTCGTTCCGTTTCTCCCCCGTCCCCAGCAAGCTGGGGCAGATGTGAGCTGAGGGAAGGGGACAGTCTCTACTGGTAGGTGACAAGCACATGCACGCCCAGTCAAGTCCAAAGGGGATTTTCCAGCTAAAGCAATAAAGCCACAGAACTACCCCTTGCTTTCAAACGCTCTCAGGAGGAGGTTGTGTAATTGAAAACAAACTTTTGAAATGAAATTATAGAAATAAAACTCAGTGCAACTCTGATAGGGGCTCCCCAGCCCTCCTGCCAGCCCGAAGGGGGATCTGCTGCTGGAGCAGATAGATCCATATTGATTCACAAAAAGAGCCTGCTTACTTTGAGTCACATTTTAGGTTTTACTCATTTATAGATTTCTTTCAAACCATTTCAAAGCAGCAATGACTGCTTGGGGGGTATAATAATAAAATTCAAGGAATGGAGAGTTCTGCAAGACCAACGCACCGTTCAGACTTCTCTTGGTGGCACTCAAACCCCCTTTAGACCATCACCTCAGGGGCACCGTGCTTGCAAGGGAGAGGGAGGACGAAGTCTTAGACCAACAGCAACAAGGAATACAACAATTACTAGGGGAAATATTGCTTCACAACGTGTTGACTATTACAAGAAATATTTTAAGTAATTGTTTTTGCTGAAGAGCAATCTGGGCAAGTGAAAGCTCCTGGAAGCTGAAGAGCTCTCCATTAATTTTGGCTCTCGTTTGGTGTCTAACACAGCCTGCCGTATACTTCAAACTGCTCCTTGAAATGCATGAGCTCTTTAGAGATGAGTCATCTCCTATTAAGACTTCAATTTTCCTGAACTGTATTTTAGCTGGTGTTTAAAGCGGGATCACCTGGAGGCTGAGGAGCCAGCAGCAGTAGAGAGCTGGGAGAACCACTCACTCCAGGCAGGACTCACTTCCCAGGAGCATTTTTCCTTGGTCACTACAAACATGTCCTCGCTTTGCAGGTGGGATGTTCACCCCTCAAACTTGGTGGGATGCAGATGTGAAGTTTTAGCACCTCTGGAGGTGACCAGGAGGCACACCCCCACCCTCCGAGGAGCCAGTGCTACACCCTGGGAAGCCAACCCCAGCAAGAGGAGCACAGTCCTGCCCCTACCAGGAGAAAGAGCTGCAAGAAAGGCAGAGGTGTCCAGAATCTTACCGTGACCTTATTTTGACTTTAAAATGACAGCACAATTGGAGAAGTCCACAATAGCTATCAAAAAAACCCTGTAACTTCATTAATTTCTGTTGTCCACTCATCAATGAGCTGGTCCCAGGTCCAACCTAAACCTCCCCTGGAGCAGCTCGAGGCTGTTTGCTCTTGTCCTGTCACTTGTTCCTTGGGGGAGGGGACCAACCCCTGCTAACAGAAACCATCTTTTCACAGTTAGGTCAGACACAGCTTCCCAAGAAAGCAGCGCTTGAGAAAGGACTGGTTTGCTTTAATAGCTCTGGCTCAGACTGGTGTTGGAGACACTCTTCACATAGTGGAGGGAGAAACTGAGGGGTTTTTGTGTCTTAAGCTCTTAATTTGCCTTTGCAGCAGCAATGCTCGTGTTAGCTGGAGTATCATCTCCTCGCTCACTGCGGGAGCCAAGCTGCGTGCTGGTCCTGCAGCTCCCCACACCACTGGTCAGGAGAGTTTTATGATGAGCAGAGGCAGCTCACTGGACAAGCTGTGCTCCTCTCACAGCTGCACCTGCAGGGTGCAGCCCCTGCTTCCCCCAGAAATAAATCACTTGGAGTTAAGCAGAGATTTTCTTGAAGATGGAAAATGTTCTCCTTTTCTGGGGGAGAGATCTTTTGAGCTCTAATACTCTGGGTTCTTCAAACCCAAGACCTCGTTTGATGTTGGCGAAGCCCTTGACGATGTGCTGTGGCAGCAGAGTGCCATCTACATGAAGGAACACGATAATCAATTTTGTCACGCTTCACTATGAGCAACGTTCTTCAGAAACAGGCAGTAACCGTGCAGCTCTTTGCAGAACCTAATAGCAAACTATCACACTGCAGAAAGAAATCAATGTTAATTTAGAAGCCAAATTGCACTCCAGTCAGAAACTTGGAACTATATTGTTTTAATCTGGCTTCTGAAATGTTAATAAAAATACCTGAAGGACATAAAATGACAAACATTACTTTCATAAGAAGCTTCTTTCCCCACCAGTGAGAAAGATATTTTCTTCAAATCAACCATGTTCTTTCTCCACCCTGCCAAGTGAGCTGGTTTTAAATATATGACCAGTTTTTATTGAATCAGTGTAAGTTGATTTTTGTTAAGTGTTACTATGAGATAGGACATCATGTAAGTCAGACAAGTGAGCTCAGCGATGAGTAGCTTGCAAATTAAGAACCAATTTAGTCCTAACGTTGACCAAAAAATAAAAGAAAAAATCCCCAACTCTGATTACAATGTGCAGGTTCAAAAGCTCCATTTCATAAGACAGCAGAAAATTCTTCCAGGATCTCAATCTTATATGGAAAAAAACCAAACCCAACTGTTCTTGGTTACGTTGGTTTCAATTGTAGTATTTTGCTGGTAGCTCTTCACCTGGATGGCTGGGCCCAAAGACAAGCTCTGCTGTTACTGACTGAAACCATGATTCCATCTCAGCCTGTGCCATCACCTCATCTCCTTCAGCTGGAGTGGGGGGCTTTGCATTCTCCTACATTTGACCCCCCAACACAGAACCTCCTGACATTGCCAGTGCTCTGCTCTCAGCTGCTGCAGAACAGGCCTCCTCTCCAGCCTTCCTCTGAAGGCCCTTCTGGGTCTTTTTAACTAAAATAGCAGCCCAGATGTAGAAGCTATAACTGAGCTAGAACATCTGCACGACCAAGAGAATGAGGTTTAGAATTAGGCTGATATTTAACAGTAACAGGAAAAACAAGTCAAGAGATGGTCCTATAGAATCACAGGCTGGTTTGGGTGGGAAAGGGTCTTTAAAGCTCATCTTGTCCAACCCCCCTGCAGGAAGCAGGGCCATCTGCAACTAGAGCAGGGTGCTCAGAGCCCCATCAAGCCTGACCTTGATCTTGATGGACTAATACACCAACCTCCAAACCTGCATCACTCCTGGCCTGCCCGCACCGCAGGTTACAGACACGTCCTTCCAGACATCAGTCCGTGGTTCCCAACAGCACCATGTGGAGCAGCACTACTCTCACCATTCAAAAAAAGTTAGCATAACTCTAACCTTCACCTTTTGCAAGAGTTTTCAGATGAAAAGAGGGAAGGGAGGACACTACCCATTCACCAGGCCTGGGGCAGGTAGGACAAAACAAAAGGGGAGCAAACCTCACAGCCTTCTTCCCACAGAAACCAGACACTGTGGAAAATGGGGCAGCCTAAAGTCACACTTGGGACACAGCTTATGCCTGGCCAGGGTCAGCTCTTACCCACCACACGAGCCCATGGTGTGCACCAGCATCACCCTCACCCACACGTCCGAGGCCAAGAAGGCTTGAGCAGAGTCACCTTCTGGAAAGCTCACACCGCAGAAAGCCCCACTGACCCAGTAACAGAACCAGTTACGAACCAGCCACCAGATTTCCAGGAGTCCCCAGTGTGACTTCGAAGAAAAATCTCATTTTTAAATGGTAACTTGAGGATTTAGGAAAACACTTCACAGAAGCTGGTGAAACCACTCCAGAGTGCTCTCAGCTCTCCAGTGTCATTTTGGTACTTCAGAAGGGTATTGCAAAGCTCAGTCTTCCGAGGCCCCGTTCCAAACAGTCGGTGGGAACCGGGGCTTCACAGGACCTACAAAGTGCTCTCCATCATAACATCAGGAAATGCTTCGTGATTAAAGCGAGACCGACCGACACGATGCAGTTTCAAATGTGTGAATTCAGCCAGATGGAGATATCAACCACTGCAACACCAAGAGAAGGTCCTTCTGCTCCGTGGTCCAACAGGAACATACGCCTTCAGCTCATGTGGGTGCAGCTTGGTTTGAAGAGTTGACACGACCCAAGTTACTTGATATAAATGACACCGTAAAGAAAAGCAGAAACTTCTCCTCCACAGTTTTGTTCTTTCACGGAACTGGTTTTAGCTGCTTTGAAAGGGAAAACTTTGTGATTGGAAAGAAGTGTCCTCACCAAGAAGAAACATTTGTGATTAAGTTTCAGGTCCTCTAAGGCTGCGAGATGCAGCATCCTTGACAGCAGTCACTGCTGTAAACTTCTGGCACAGCAGACAAAGAGGTTGATCCTTCTTAGGCTGGCAAATAAACAATAGATCTCAAAACCCATGCCTCACACCAACACCTGCAACTGTTCAATACATTGTCTGGGTTGGTTTAAGAAAGAAAAAAACAAACTGAAGTTGTGCTTATGGATCAAAACACATTTAAGTCAACTCCCTGATTTCTCCAACAACATGACTCCTGGTCTGCTGAAGCCATTGTGACCACAGCCCCCAAGTGCTAAATTTGGTCAGGGATATAAATGTGAAGCTGCACATCTGTGGCTATTAAAAATTGAAAGAATCAGTGTCATTTATTTATGGTTAAAACAGAAGCACCCCCCACCCCACCTCATATCAGAAGAAAGTGGAAATCAAACCTGCAAATGCTCTGAGGAATTTTATACCTGGTAACAAAGCTGAGGACTGAGACTTTCAGAAATACACCCAGGCCTTGCCTTTCCATTTAATAACACAGTCACCTTGATTGGGGGAAATTTTGTTTGTTGAATCCAAAATAAAAACCCTTGCCAAGGAAATGGGCTTTTGTTGGTCAGCAGCAGTTCACAGCAAGAAGCTTTCTGGGAAAACAGTCACAGCAACGTGTCCTGGTATTAGGAGCCCCAACAAACACCACAGCCCTGTGTTTTTCCCCAGTAGGTTTAAGGTTATAGATATAATTAAGTTAGAGTGGCATGTACAGTATGTCTGATTTCAAAGTAAAATCAGAGTATTATGCATAATATTATGCAAAGTGCCATAGCAACAGCAAGGCAGGCTTCTAAGAAATGCTAATGAGAGAAGCTGCTCTGCACAAGCCCTAACCTGGCCAAGCAAAAAACAAACACATCACTTAAAATTCATACAAGAAACTCACACATCTCTTCTATGAAAAAAACAACATACAAAAAAAACCCAACAGAAAAAACACCCCCAAAAAATGAACCCAAAAAACACCACACCCAGAGCATGAAATCTCTCCTGCAGCCATGAGGGAGGGAAGGGGCACAAGCCCTTCTGCAGCCGGGTCGCTGCTCCCCCCAAAACCCAAACCCACGGGGCTGACACTGCTCCCGCTGGAAACCAGTAGCAGAACTCAGGTGCCCAAGCCCAGGAGGGTTGGCAGCAGCTCTGGACTGGAAGAGGACCACCACCCCCCGGAGATACCTTACAGTCCAGAGGCAGAGGAAAATCTGATGAAAGGAGAAAAAAACAAAGCCACCAAAAATCAGCTTTGATGATTTACTGAAGAACAGGAACACAGACACAAAAAAGGAAAGGGTGAAGGAGGAAGAATCAGTCCAAACAGAAAACAATCAATTCAATGACCACAATTAATTTTTTGTTTTAAATTTAAGGTTAAGATGGAGATAATGCAGCAAGTATCATGGAATCCCAGACTGGTTTGGGTGGGAAGGAACCTTTCAAGGTCATCTGGTCCAACCCCCTCCAGGGAGCAGGGCCATCTGCAACTAGAGCAGGGTGCTCAGAGCCCCAGCCAACCTCCCCTGCAATGGTGCCAGGGCTGGGGCAGCCACCACCTCTCTGGGCAGCCTGGCACAGGCTCTCAACACCCTCAAAATCAAGAATTCCTTCCTTCTCTCCAGTCTAAATCTCCCCTTTTAGGTTCAATCCATCACCCCTTGTCCTATCCCCACAGGCCTTGCTCAAAAGTCTGTCCCCATCTTTCTGACAGGCCCCTTGAAGTCCTGCAAGGCCCCCAGAAGGTCTCCATAAACATCCAGAAAGGACTTTTCTGACAAATTCCTTTTTTCCTCCCTAGGCCGTCTTTACTGATTTGGAAATCCTTGCTGCGATTTTTGCAGCTGCAATTCATGATGTGGATCACCCCGGGGTCTCCAATCAATTTCTCATTAATACGAGTGAGTTTTGCTTCAGATACAATAATAACTTCATCTGCAAGCTTGGAAACGAATGGAAATGCATTTTCCATTACGGCAAGGGCACAAACTCTGCCTCTCGGACCGCATCGCTTTCTCAAAATACTGCGCAGGAAACTGGTTGGACGTTTGGAAATAAAGCAGTAATCAAAATGAAATTCCTAACAAAGGGAGCTATTGTGGTACAATTTGCAGAGGGCCCTTGAATCTTGCGAACGTTACGACTTGCTAACGCACAACAATCCTCCCGGCCCCGAGTGCAAATTTTATCATTAGTGGAAGATAAATAACACCATTGCTATTGACAACGATAAAGCTAAATATTGTGGTTCGTATTGTGTTCTGCGAGAGGCCGAGCGTGTGTCTTGCTTCCAAACTATGAGTGTTGTTCTTGTTTGGAAAGTGCGTCTGCAGGATTCGTGCTCTCTGTTGTCAGTGATTCTGAAGCCCGTAACTAAGTCAACCGAGTACTATTTTGTTCATTAGAACCCAGCACAGGGCTGTTTATATTACATACATATGTGCTCAGAGGAGAAAACCACACGCTCCTGGCACGCATGAAGCAAAAAAAAAGAGAAAACTTTCCCTGATTTATTGCAAAAAAAAAAAGAATCTTTCCCTATCCACTGCACACAGATAAATATTTCAGTACCCAGGGCCAGCGTTCGCTCTTTGAAATCGCACCTTTCCCCTGCTGCGGTCTCACGTCTGTGTCTCTTTGCTAGATTCTGAACTAGCCCTGATGTACAACGACGAATCTGTCTTGGAGAACCACCACCTTGCCGTGGGTTTCAAACTGCTTCAGGAGGAGCACTGTGACATCTTCCAGAACCTGACCAAGAAGCAGCGTCAGACGCTCCGGAAGATGGTGATCGACATGGTATGAGCCGTGCGCGCGCTGCCCCTCTTCTTGAGCAAAAACCTGCCTTCCTTGGGCGCTTGCCCGTGCTCAGATCCTGTTTTCACTTCTCTAAAGGTGCTGGCGACAGATATGTCCAAGCATATGAGTCTGTTGGCAGATCTGAAGACTATGGTGGAAACGAAGAAAGTGACCAGTTCAGGAGTCCTGCTTCTGGACAACTATACAGACAGAATACAGGTACGGCCGCCACCGTTCCGGGGTGCTGTGCGGTCTGTTCAGGATTGGAGACACCACGCTCCTGTGGCTTTTAAATGGACCTTGTCTAGAACCTACTCACCCAAACGCCTGGCATTTTCCTCTGTTCTGCACCACAGAATGGTACCAGGTGGTCCCATACCTCTCAGCTAAAGGGGATTAATGTTTTAGAGCGTGGAGCTGCAAACATGCACCTTCTCCTGACGTTCATCTCTAAGGCTGAGGCTTTGAGGGCTCCTGAATTTCCCATTTGCTTCTGTTGAAAAAAACCGTAGCGAGGTTGCAGGAATTTCATGTGTAACTCTGCACCTAAAGCAACCCTCAGACTGAGCTGAAATTGGAGATGTACGCTCTGTTCCCTGCTCAATCTAATCCTTGATTTACGGACATGACAAAGCAGAACTGGAACGGGGTTACGTAGTCAGTAGGACGAGATGCATCCTGATCTTCGCGCCGCTTTGATGGCCAGCTTCTTAAGAACAGGCTCGTGGGAAAACCCTCCCTAGGTTTTTATTTAAGACTGCTGGTGTTAAAGCAGGTCACCCTGTCGCTGTCTAAAATCCTGGCGGCCACAGTTAGTCAGGCACATTTTTTTGCGTGCGTGGAAGGGCTGTTAGTCATTTCACAGAGCAGGAGCTTTTAACCATCTCAGGGCAATGGAAATGAATTTGGAAGGGCGGGAAGCGCCTGCATTCAAACCCAAACCTGCATGATTGGTTACATTACAAATGGACGTGGCCACGACCGCACCCCGTGCGAGTATCGAGTTGTCTGACGAGCAAACAGCACGGTTTTCACTTTGGAAGCTGGCTGTAGCATCCAGTGTCCTGTAGGGAGATCTTACCGTGTGCCTGTTTTCACAGGCTGTTGCAAAATCAGAGAGTCTTGTGGTTGAATGTTCTGAATGAAGCAAGCAGCTACAGCGCGACACCGTCCTCTTTTTCCATCCGATTTGCTGAGTTTCCTGATGACTGTAATTGCAGGTTCTCCGGAATATGGTGCATTGTGCCGACTTGAGCAATCCCACCAAGTCTCTGGAGCTGTACCGGCAGTGGACGGACCGGATCATGGAGGAGTTCTTCCAGCAGGGAGACAAAGAGCGAGAACGAGGAATGGAAATCAGCCCCATGTGCGACAAACACACGGCGTCGGTGGAAAAATCACAGGTAATTGGCCGTGAGCTGCGTCTCTTATACTGCCTGAGCTCGTGGTTTTAAACGGGGACAAAATTCCTCTGCTCTCTCTAGCGCAATTAGGCAGAGAGCCAGCAGTGCAGAGAGTTGCTCTGATCGACCCTGACATCCAGTGGTGCCTGAAGCTCATCTAGGCTGGCGAGGCTGCTCAGACTCCTTCACGTAGCCCTCGGCATCTCCTCATTTCCAAACGCCTGTTCATCTCGCCGTGTTTGTGTCCCAGTTTCCAGGGCGAGTTGGTTTCCTTTTGTTCCCCAGGCTTGAAGAGCACAAATCTGATCTCCCCTTCCTTCTGTCAGGTCTCTTCTTCCTTTGCACCCTCCTGCCTCAGTTAGCACCTCCCAAAACCTACCGGTGTCATCCCGCGGGTCAGACATTTACAGCAATGTCAGCCCCGTTGAGCTGCAGGGTTGGGAGCTGCGCCCAACTGGGGACACTGGGAGAGTCTGGGATGTGTGCCATGTGTGTGATGGGTGCTATGGGTGCTGTGGGTGCTGTGGGTGCCAGGGGGTGATGAGGTGATGGGTGCCACGTGTGATGGGTGCCATGGGTGCCCTGTGCTCCATGTGTGCCATCTGTGCCATGGGTGCCATGTGTGTTGGGTGCCACATGTGATGGGTGCCACATGTGTCACATGTGATGGGTGCCATGTGTGTTGGGTGCCATGGGTGATGGGTGCCACATGTGTCACATGTGATGGGTGCCATGGGTGCCACATGTGCCACGTGTGCCATGTGTGATGGGTGCCACGGGTGCCATGTGTGTTGGGTGCCATGGGTGATGGGTGCCATGGGTGCCACGGGTGCCATGTATGTTGGGTGCCATGTGTGATGTGTGCCATGGGTGCCATGGGTGCCACATGTGCCATGTGTGCCATGTGTGATGGGTGCCACGGGTGCCCTGTGTGTTGGGTGCCCTGTGTGTTGGGTGCCATGGGTGATGGGTGCCATGGGTGCCCTGTGCTCCATGTGTGC
>WUAM01000211.1:139435-160521 GCA_024336885.1 Actenoides hombroni
GCCATGGGCAGGGACCCCTCCCACTAGAGCAGGTTGATCAGAGCCCCATCCAGCCTGGATCTGAACACCCCCAGGGATGAAGCATCCACAGCTTCCCTGGGCAGCCTGTGCCAGGGGCTCACCACCCGCAGAGGGAAGAACTTCTTCCTGATTTCTACTCTGAATCTCCCCTCTTCCAGTCTGAAGCCATCACCCCTCATCCTGTCACCACAAGCCCTTGTAAAAAGTCCCTCCCCAGCTTTCTTGTAGTCCCCGATTACTTGTAATTAACAGCTAGCTAACCTGCAGTACAGCCAGGTAAGCAGTTTAGAAGTAATCTGGGCTTTCATTACTGTAGCAAAGAAGCGTGTAACTCTCAAAGCCTTGACTGGGACCAAGCACGGTCACGTCACACAACAAAACACAGAGCTGGTTCTGTCCTGCTGTTCCCATGATGCTCTTCTCTCTAGTCTCAAGAAGTTCACAAAAGGCATCTCCCTTTCTTTCCCCTAAGAAATTATTTTAATGTCTAGAAGAGCTGCCCTAAGAAGTAATTTTTAATTACTAGCTGGTTATGTTCAAAGCATTGTGTCTTATAATTACTGCACAAAACAACAGAACAAACCCATGATTCTATGGTTACTTTAAACAACTGATTGATTTTAAAAGCACATATGGACAGAACTCTACATCTTAGGTGGCACCAGCAGACAAGAGATGCTACAGGGAAAGTTTCGCTCTTCGGGAAACCTGTAAATTCCGCACAGTTCCCATTTGTCTCATGCTTTAAACATTAACTGAACCTGACAAAAGGTTTTTATCAGATTATAGTATTTCAGCTAGGATATTTAGCATGTCAGATGTCATTAGTTTTAATCAGGCTAAAAGCAAGATGCTGACCATGGTCTTTCACACAGAGACGCAGCGGATGAGCTGCTTTCGACCACGTGACGAAGGGGCACGGCCGTGCTGCAAGTGAATGGCTGATGTGCCCTGTTAGTTTACTCCCCCATTTCTTTCCATTTCTTTCTTACAGAAGTGCTTTTCATACACATTTTCATATATATTTTTTCATTAATGATAACGAAGAGAGTTACTGGTATGGCAGATTTTAACTGCCTTAATTAGAATCCTGTGAGGAAGAATTTACTAAAAGCCTTACCGTGCCAAAGTTCTGACTGTAAAATACCTTCACAGGTCTCTCACCTCAATCACGGAGAGAAGGATTTGCAGAAGTGTTGGGAATTTGTTAGAGGATAATTAGTGGGTTTGCACCTCCTTAGCAAGATGGAGTATTTAGACTGAAACCCTTTTGGCATGATAAAGCCAGCAGGTTCTGGATCTGCCCTGCCCCAGGTGGGATATTTTTCACATTCTCTTTCAAACGGAGGCGATGGAAAAGATGGCACCCCGAGGAAGAGTTGCAGAGATGGGTTTCCAGCACACTCCAGGGCTATTTAAATGTTGTTGTTAACATCACTCCAGGCACAAAACAAACTTGGAAACATGGGGCATCGTTTTTTCTCCTGACAACTGACAGTCTCACGCTGCAGACAATGAAATAACAGGAAACCCACTGGAAGAAAAGACAACGGCTAAATCCCCGTAATCACAGTGATCACCGTGACAGGCAGCAGAAAGCTCAATAAAATATTATACGCTGCTCACTCAGGGTACAGAGCTCCACAAACACTGGCAGGGTGGAGCTGCTGGTGATGAGTAACAACAGTGATGATCTCTGTTGTTCCAGGCCAGCCCAATTCCCTCTGACTGAATCAGCAGGACGCTGCAGAGGCATCTGGAGAGGAACTACCAGAGCCCGTGGCCAGCAGAACACGTGCTCGTATGCAACCAAACCCTTGGAAGTGTTATAAGCCAAATTTTCTGCCTTTAAAACAATACTCCAGGAAAAAACCAAAAGCGTGTCAGTTGTAGTCTTCCAAGCACCTCTTGCAGTGAGCGCTGACTCCTCCCGGGGTGGAACTATCAGGGGCTTTGCCCAGGGGTCAGCAAGCTCAACCAGATGGGAGATCTTAACACCCACACTCAGCAGATACCACATCTTTAAAACGCAGTCAGAACACAACGCTCAGAATTTAATAATCTGCGTTTTTGCCCTTTGCATTTTATCGTTGTGTTCTTTAGGATAAGTTGGGGTTTTTTTTCTTTGCCCCTTATTTTTAACTCCTTCTGCTTCTGGTGTTGCCATATAATGTGAGAAGCTGCTGAAAGACCCGTTGGACTCTGCTGAACACACCTTTTGCAAGGCTCTCACAGGTCACAAAACAACTCATTCACCTTAATTCAAATGTAACGGGACTAACATCCTCCAGACCAGAGAGCAAATGATTTTTTTGTGTGGATTATCCTCCCCCTGCAGATTTCAGAAGATGGAAATTTCAGGGTCATAATGGAAATCCAGTTGCAGCCCTGACTGCAAAGCACCTCCAGCACTGCGGAACTGGGAGTTTTGGAGGAGCACAGCCCTGTGGAGATCAAACACTCCTGATTTACATCGCTGTAAATGAGATCACCACAGTTCCAGCCTTTTAAAGAAGGGGAAGGGCCATTCATAGGGATTTCAGGAGAGCCCCTGCAGCTCCTTCCAGTGCCCTGAGAGGCACGAGCCTGGGAGGAATTTAATGACTAGATAAAAAATACAAATCCTGGAGGAGAGGTTCTGACCGGTCATTAGCGACACCCTGACGACTGCAGATGCAGCCCGGGGATGCTGCTTGCTGGAGAGGGGGTCCTTGGGCTGGGGGGGCCTTGGGCACTGAGCCAATCTGGCTCCAGAAGAGTTTCTCTAAGTTTTTTTGCTCTTATACTGAGCAGGGACAAGATGATAACAGCGGCTGACGCTAGTGAGTTAATTTTGTAACAAAAACAGACACCCAACTCGAGCGCTGGCAATTTAAAAGAGTAATGGATTGTCAGTTTTAGCTGGAAAGTGGTTGTTATATGATTTTAGAAGTCTTTTGCATATTTATTTTGTCCCACTTTAAATAAATTTAGGTAAGATTTATCTCGTTAGCTCCAAATGCAAGTCCCTCTTGGCCTGATTGAGGAAACAAATTAGACTTTGCAAACATTGCAAAGACTAAATCAATACATTAATATTTAGGGGACATTAAGGAGGTTTATTAAACAGAAAAAGGGCCTGGAGTACTACTTTGGAAATATTAACCATGCTTAAATAAAAAATATAGGTTGCAGTTTCTGACTGAATCTATAAATCGCATTTACATAGAGAACTGAATTATTTACACGTGCGCCGTGTCGAGCGTGGATTAGGAAGAGGAATGAGATGATGCAGAGAGGGCAGGACGGGAGCAAGTGCTGCATCCGACAGGCACAGGGTCTGTCCCAGGAGGAGCCCCGGGTGTGCCCAGCACGGGATAGAGTCAAATAAGAACTAAGATGTCAAGCAACTAATGTAAGAACGTTTTTGTGTCACCGATTCCCCAGTATGAATGCTTTGGTGCTGCTGGGCAGCGCTGGTGTCACCAGGAACTGGGCTCCTGCAGGGTGGGGGAGGCAGAGGGTGATGCAGGGGTGGGCAAGGGCAGCAGAGACCCTGGGGAGCTGGAGACGAAGGGAATGAGCCCTGTTATCTACACGTCAAAGCCTAAACCACAGACCACAGAGCTGTGCATCTGTGACAGACCAAAACACAGCCTAGATGAGCCTTAAAGGTTCCTTCCAACCCAAACCGGTCTGCGACTCTATGATTTTATAATGCCATCATTAGAAAGACCACGGTCACAAACCTCACTCAGCAACATCAGGGTCACCACTGTCCTACCAGCCCCTGCTGGAACTGCTGTCCCAAACCCCGGCCACTGTCCCTGGACAGCCCATCTACAACGCGATGGGGACCGGCACCTTCCCCTCACTTCTCATCAGAATTCACATACACAGCTAAGTTGCATGTGCCTGCTCTTCAGACAGTGCTCTCCTGTAACCAGCACGTTTGTTCTCCCTTCCTGGGATCCACACCAGCAGTACTAGCAAAGCACAGCACAGTTCTCCCCGAGCCCGAGCCCCTCTAGGTTCAACGAAGCAGTCCCTCTCAGAGGAGGTTTTATTCTCCTGACCATCCTGGTAGCCCTCCCTTGGCGGCCAAGGGCCTTCTGAACACCCTGTCCAGGCCCCCCTCTCCCAGCAGCCCGCGCTGGCCTGTCCCCGTGCGGCACGAGGCCATCGTCCCCGCGCCCGGACGCCCCAGGGACCCGGCGCCTGTCGCTCGGCCCCGCGCCCAAATTCACGGGCAAACGCTTCGCGATGTTTTTGCAAACTGAAAGGGAAAAGCAGCTTGGAGAATGCAATGTAAACTGGGAGAATAAACAGAGTAGAAGCGGCAGAAATTACATCCTTTTTGCTACAGAAACGAGCGGCGACACAGCACGGCGAGAGGGATTTCACGTCTAACTTGACTGCGGCAAACATCTGACGTTTAAATCATCTGCAGATCCAGCATCTGGCACCGAGGGTGACTGAGTTGATTACAAACGCCTACCTTCTAAGCTTTTAATTAATTACTTCAGAATTCTTGCTTTTTTTTTTTTTTTTTTTTAACAAGGTCACTGAAATAAAGTTAACTGGATTATCTTTGTCCCTTCTCATGGGATTTCTCTTTCACTGGTGTAAATGGGAGCTAAAGACACATGAGGGTCTTTTTCCTTTTTAGTAACTACCTTGATTAATATTCTTAGTATAAAAAGGTCTAACAATGTAATAAGCAGCAGTGGTCTGGACTTGACTTGGTTGATTCCTTAAGGCTTTGAGCGGGGATTTGGGAGACTGAAACTCAACTTCAGGCTCTGCCAGAGATTCCTGATGGGACTGTGGCCAAAGCCACTGGGGCCGGGACACAGGCTGCTCCCCGTACCCGCCCGTGGGATGGGGCTGGAGATGCTGCTGCTTCCCCTCAGCCTTGGTGGTCTACTCATCCTGCTACCTTTCAGGATCTACTTGTGGAAATTAAGGCATCTTTAACCCATTGGAATGTATATATTCCCTGAACCGCTGACATGCATGTGTTCAGAAACTGTCAGCCCAAAGAGCAGAGAAGAGGATATTCAAGATGAGGATCTGTGTGTATAGAAAGATCTCACACACACCTCCAAAAAAAAAAAGAAAAAGAAAAAAAAAAGACAGTTGGATTTAAAGGGGAGTTTCACAGCAAATAATTTTGCAATCTGGCGTTTGAATATATTTGGGAGCTTATGATCAGACATAAGCCTTCATTCATTTAATTTATGGCCCACTGCACACCCCCCAGCTCTCCCAGCTTTGCTGCTTTCCGCAGGAGAATGGCTTCTTTCAACATTACTCCACAGAATACAGCCTGCAGGGCAGAGGAATTGTAAAGGGCTAAGACTCTGCTTTTAAATTTTCTTTTTCTGCTGTTATTTCATGTGCTGCTCCAGCTCCGCTGCTGATCAGTTATTCACAGTGTAAAAGGAATCCCAGCCCTTTGGATGATCCTACTCTGGAAAAAGACTTGCTCTTCCCTTCATTTATTTCTCCCATAGCAGAAGTTGTTTCTAATCTTGAAATACAAAGCCAGGAACAATATTAAAAGGCAACATAAAACTGTTTCCATAAAATGTTATGATATCATCCCCCCGAACCCTCTTCAGCAGGAGAGGATATATAAGCTTACAGCACCAATTAGCCGTTTGATGTTCCCTTGGCAGTCTCGGTTCCTTTCCAACAGGTCAATCTCCCCCCCAAAGGACACATGAATCTTGCATCCTCACCTCCCGCGCCTCAGAGCACACGGAAGGTGAAGCGATGGCTTAATTAGCAGTGGAAGTACGAGGCGACCTGATTAAAAGCGCTGCCACGCTCGAGTGCCCTGGGCAGATGACGGCAGCATCGGTGTGACGCGGGTCTCCGAATCGCTGGGCAAACCCCGGCGCTGGTGCAGGGTGGGACCCCACCCGTGTGGGACCGGCGGCCAGGGTGACGCGTCCCCGATCCACCGCGCACCCACTGCGAGGCTGGCCATTAACAGTATCTACAGTAAAATATTCCTGTCCACAGCAACACGCACAGAAAGCTGCCAGCTGAACGGACACCACGGGGATGGGATGGGGCAGGCTCCAGAGCCGCTGATCCCGCCCTGCACTTGCGGGACGCAGGACCTCGCTCTGCAGGCGGGGAGCTCGGTAGCTTTCCCTTCTTGCTAAGAGGCCTATGCAGCAAAAACCACAAGGGCAAGGATGGTTTTTTTTCACTTTATCTGGCAAAGGGCTCAGCTGTTCTGGCTGTGCTTCACGGAACCAGTCCCTAAGTCCTATATGGAGTATAACTGCTATAATACTGGAGTAACTGAATACAAATATCCAACTGAAATTATAATGGAGACTGTCCCGGCTTCTTCCCTGCAGCTTCCCAATCTGATACCTTACAACACTTCTGTGATCCCTAAACAGCCCCCCGACATAAGCAGGATGTTCAGGGGTCTTCACACAACAGCGGCCGCTGAGGAAGGTTATAAAAATGACAAAGTGATGGCTTTTGGGCTGCACTAATACAATAATGTTCTTTGTGCAACCAACACACTCAGCTCCTACAAAGCAACCCTCTAACTCTGACAAACCATCCGGGGCAAAAGGTCCAGTGGGTAAGAACAATTAGTCTGAGAAGCATTTCACACCCGTTATTTGTAAGGGATTTTGATGTGCCATATGGATTAATAGAGATTGCCACTTCCACTCCTCACTTTTTCATTCGTTGCTTTATTACTCATAAAAATGCAAAAGAAAATGTTAATGATGATTATACCAAAGACTAATAAGTTAAACCCTTAGGTTATACTTTGCATTTCTGAAGATATAAATGCAATCGCTTAATAATTATGCATATTTTTAACTATTGAGTTATTATTTCTCTCTATGCTTGTAGTTAGCCTAATTAATTTTAAGCTCCTGTTTATATGTTTTATACACGCAATTAATTTCCAACTTTTTTTTTTTTATCCCCTCACACGAGGGCATTAACTATTACAAAGACAAGGTGAAGAACTGTTCACTCTGGAACAATTCAGTGAGTATCACCTCCGTGCACGGAAGACTGACACCGACGTTCTGCGGTGCTCCTAACAGAAAACTCTTGGGGAAATAAATCAACTCTTCTTATTAACAGGATTTGGATCCTAGTATTTCTGTGAGAAAACTGGTCTGGAAGAAGCAAAACCTACCAATTTGAATGCAAAACCAGCTTATTTTGCCTTCACTTGTTTATTTTGGTTTTAATGACTTTATATTAAATTTCTAACTCCAAAAGAACCTCTGGCTTTGAAAAACTGCCCTATGTGTTCTAGCTTTGCTTTATGTTTAAGTTGATGAGTTAATTCTTGGTTTTATAACAATTCTTGTGATGGCACACACTAGAGAAGGCACTTGAGGTGCTCAAATGAAATACTGCATCTTTTAGATGATACCAAAATTTACACACCTCAGGGTTCATAGAGGTAGAATCAGAGAATCACCCTGGTTGGAAGAGACCTTGTCTCTTGAGCAGTCTGCCTTCAAGCAGAAGGCTTGGACAAGATGATCTCCAGAGGTTCCTTCCAACCCTACCAGCCTGTGGCTGTGTGACTCTGTGACTCTGTCTCACTGCATCCATCCGATGTTTTTTACTCAGTACTTCTACTGCACAATCATAACATGTCTTGTTCCTTCCCCAGGGACCGCTGGGTCCTGCCCCCCAGTGACCCTTCCACGACGTGCTGCAGCAGCAGCACTGGCTGTTCCTGTGCACATCCTGACAGCCTGAAGGAAATGAGGATGTTTCTGGCCAGATTTGGTATCAATGTCATGATGCAAAGGCTGTAAACCTCCTGTGAACTCAGCACCTTTACTCCATGACTGGGCTGAAGATCATGCAAAACCACCAAGTTTTGAGCCACACAGGAGACCTACACCAAGCTGACAGACACCGGTCCAGCACTGCTGCAGGGAACTATACATCCAGTACTGTATTGCTATTTTATTCTTACAATTTTGTATCTTGTTCAATTGGCAGCAGAGCAGGAGTGAGGATTTAGATACGATTTTGGCAAGCTGGAGACCCTTCTGGGCTAATGAGCTATTTGCAGGGGCCCCGAGTCACGGCACACACAGTCTATGGCTACGTACACCCAACAACAAGAAAAAAAGAATGGCAAAAACCTTTAAAATGTGCTTAACTGACATCTCCTGTCTATACACAGACTTTTCTAGCACATCCCCAATGACAGTTTGCAGTTCCCCACGTACCTTGTACAGTTAAGTGCACCTGCATGGTCCTAGGAGTGTGTGAAGTTTGCACAGAACAGGTGTAGGGACCGTCGTCTGTCACGTCTACGTCCTGTATCTGCAGGCTGTATTCTCTCCTGTTCGCCGTCGCGATTGAAACTCGAGGGTCTACTGACCACTTGTCACCTCCAGCAAAAATAATACTCGACCGGTTGAGCCAGGCACCTTTTGAAGCTCCATCTTCCAAGTAACACCTGGGAAAGAAGGTGACACCGTAAGCATGACAGTGGAGGAGCTTTTAAATGCCGTTAACTTGCTATTGATGTGTAGACTGAACAGAGCTAGGGGACGTTAGACTCAAACCTCAAAACACAAGTCACTTGCTAATCCACACGTCATGGCAAAAGCCTCTCTTACAAACGTGCAACAAACGCAAATGGATTTCTCTGCTACGCTCTTCCTTCCCACTGCGACCGGTCAGTGGAGCAGCAGGTAGAACGTCTCGGTTATTTCTGAACCGGCCTCAGTGGCTTCATCAGAGCCAGCCTTTCTGCTCCAGGTTCAGCCCGGAAGGACCAGGAGGCAGCCTGTGCTGCTGTGCAGAATCACTGCCCTCTCCTAAGACACAAACTTCTGCTGGCTCAGGTAAGGAACCAAGAGGCTTTTACCACCCAAAACTATAATGACATCTTAGTATCTAAAATAATATTTTTTTGTTTTCAAAAGGTTATTAGATTTGTCACTGCTAACCTTATATTCAAGACATCTCACTCAAAGCAAACACGCGTTCACGGTGAGCATGGATTTCCCTGATGACAACGACAACGAAATACAAAGGGTAGAGCAACTGAACGCCATCTTTGGTAGGGCAGTGACTCAAACCATTATGATTTGTTTGTTGTGCCACACATCAGCTGTTTTTCAGTTATTTTTAGAACAATAACCAAAAATAGTGCTCTTTGGGGTTTAACAGGCACCTTAATCAGAGCTCGGGGAATACCAACACCCCCCTGCCATCAGAAGCAGATGGAACCCAGACAGATTCTTTTCCTTCCAAAGTTTAATCCAAAAATACTCCTCCATAAAGCAAAGGTTTTGTGGTTGGTGGTACTTCAAGCACCACCTCACCATAGACAATGAAGTATTTGCCCTAAAAAGAGAACTGGAGACAGGAGGTGAGACCTGACGTAAAAAAAACCAGGTGACAGCTTGGGTAGAGATGATGAGAAGACAGGGCTGGGAGAAGACAGGGTGTCCAGGCGGAACTGCCAGCAAGGAGGGTCCCTCTGGGTGGCTGAGAAAGGAGGGGATGGAAGAACAGGGAGAGCACACACAGGGAGCTTTAATTCCACCAGCAGATAAAAAAGACCACGGCAGTCTGGAGTGAGGTTCAGGATAGGGAAGGACAGCTCAGAAGAGCATTACGCTCCGGTTCTCCATAAAGCAGGTGACAGCCAGCAAAGGCAGGGCAGCTACCAGAGTCAAGGGGGGAGAAAAACCTCAACGGAGTTACATCTGAGAGCATGAAACTGCAAATCCAGGAGCGTGTGGGGCTGTTCCAGAGGAAGTGGAAGCGATGCCACATGGCTGGGGAGTCAGAAATGTGTTATGGACACTTCAGGAGATGTGGAGAGTGCATCAGGCAAACTTCAGGCTGTGCACCTGCCCACAACAGGACTAAAGGCTTTAAAACACCTTCAAGAGTTGGAGGAAGGTAACACAAAGTGCCACAGACTAATGGGACATTTTTCTTTGATAAAGAGGCTTTTCACATGAAGGAAATCCGACAGAAGAGGAGAACACTCCAGACCCTGTCTCTTTGATGAAACATTAAAATAGAACAACGATGGAAACTGTCGGGTAGGAGAAAATGGTGATTTGGTGGCTGAGGTCTATGGTGGCATTGTTTGAGGGGAAAAATGGCATTCCCTTTAGGAATAAGAAACCAGAAGCATTAGGCTGAAATTCTTCAGAAATGGACCATGAATATAACTGTTCATTTAATTAATGGGCTCGACAGGAAATCTGAACGAGTTCTGAGAGGAGCTGCGTACGAATCGGGATGAAAAACGCCCGTTTGCAGAGCCGGGAGCGGGGGTGTCCCCGGGAAGCATCACTTTGAGCGCAGAGAGCGCAGCTGACGTCTCTGCATCCCAGCAGGAGCAGAGTTGTGGGGTCCGGATCCATTTGGAGCAGACAAGGAGCTGCTTTCAAAGTCTCGGGAACATTTTTGAACTGCCTCTAATGAACAGAAGACTGGGCAGAGCAGAGACCTCAGGTTAGCCGGAGCTTTTCTACCGTGCATTCCTTTTCTAGTGGAATTTCTAGAGCAGCCAGGCACAGTCAGCTATAAATGAATGTTTCTGAAGGTAGCCTGGAGTTTCAGTGACCATTTACCAGTTCACTCAAGCCCCTCGTTGTTTAGACACACGCACGCATCCAGAAGCAGGGTCAGCTGTGCAGGAAGGTACACGACACCTCTTGCTGGGTTATTTGATATACAAAGGTATTTTCTTAAAACAGCTCCCTAAAACAAATGAGAAATCTTGCTTCATTAATTTCTAGGTGCACGGGAATTGCAGACAGAGATGCAAACCTGCTAAATTCAACCTTCTCCTACATGCTGCTAATTAATAAAAAGCATGTTCCATCCCTGGATGTGGTTCAAGCCCAGGCTGGATGGGCTCTGAGCAACCTGCTCTAGTGGGAGGTGTCCCTGCCCATGGTGGGAGCTTGGAACAAGATGATCTTGAAGGTCCCTTCCAACCCAAACTGGTCTATTCTATAATTGTATGCACTATACAACTGCTGTACAAAACAATGAAAAATGAGGACTAAAAATGGAACAGACGCTCGGTTGTTGAGAAAGATTTTCAAGTTCGATGAAAAAATAAATCACAAAATGGATTTCTATAAACATAAGTAGGAGGAAACATTTCAATCTTGTGCAGACCCTGACGAAGCATTTGCACTGGGGAAGTATGTCGGCCGCAAACTAAAAATGATTTTGAAAGTAAGATTCTTTGAAAACAGGTTAAATAACTATTTCACCACAGACAAGGCTCCTTCATTAGCCCCATGTGCTCATCTCCCCCACACCCCTGCAATTCCCCGACACCATGAGTGACTCATTTGAAAATGGTGCCCAGTTTGGCTGAAACGTTTTTCAGAAGGCAGCGTTCAAATTAAAGAGCAGCCGAGATGCTGGATTTCCCCGTGAGGCATGTGAGGTGCAATGGCTAAAGTACATATTTACTCCATGGAAGAAGCAATCAAGTGATTCATCTCAGAAATGTTTTCTAATCTAACAAATCTAATCCCGTTCTGTTGGCAAATCACTTCTCATTTCTGAAAATGCAGTTACTGCTGGAAAGGATTCTGCAGGCAGCTTGGACTGCACAGTCACCCTGGCCACGGGAGGTGATGCCTCTACACAGTAGTTATTGCACAGCAACAGAAATAAGGACAAATAAGGATTTTTCCCCTTTTAAATGAAAGCTTGGTCTCTTTTTTCCACCTGCACCTTTGTAATTTTCTATGAAAGAGCAGGTTTTGCACAGATACGTTGTATGACTCTCCCCGGGTGTGTTCAAGCCCAGGCGGGACGGGGCTCTGATCAACCTGCTCTAGTGGGAGGTGTCCCTGACCATGGCAGGGGGGTTGGAACTGGATGATCTTTAAGGTCCCTTCCAACCCTCTCTCCCCCCTTTCCTCTCCTTCCTTAAACTGTGTTTCTTTCTAAGCTTTCTGCGCATCATGGCAACATTTTCTGCAATGTGATTTTTAAAATCCATGTACAGGACCAATTATTTTTAGAAGTTAATAATAATGGTGCAGCACAATTAAGGAAACACAACAATCACTAAATAAAAGTGACTCTTGGCTCTTTTTTACCTTTACTTTGTTTGCAAAAGTATTGATTAAACTATAGCTGAACTCAGAAGATAATTACTCTATTTTTAAACTTAGAAGATTGGAAAAAAGAACAATTTATTTTTTAACTGATGATTGTAATCAGATATTCTCTACTCAACAAGCATAAAAAATAGGTTTTAATGTTAAGCTGTCATACACGGCTGAAGGTATTTTATTATTTTTCTGATCATTATTAATGGGGATGATCTTCTGTAATTTGTAAGTACAGAAAAATATAGTCTCACTCAGCTTCCTTAAAGTTTTTAATCCTCTCTTTTTGATACCTCCCACTTTCCAAGCTCTCTAGTCTATTATTCCCCCATAATTAAAAGACAGACCTATTAATCTTCGTAAAAACCAGTTCTCCTCCGTAGCTTAATTAAAACTGCACACGGTCTCTTTTCGCAAGAGCCTGGTAGTGCAGCCAAGGTTGGAGCTGCCCCCTCGCTGCCCCTGCAGCGAAGCACATGGGGCGGCACACGAGCCTTTGGCACGGTCGATGGAGGTGACCAGCTCCCCACCACGCTGGGATCTGTGAGGGGCTCTGGGAAGTGCTACACGGGGGCTATTACACCACCCATCTGCAGAGTCATCCAAAGCACATCTCTGACTTGGTGTGTCGCCTCCATGAGACGCTTCCTCCACAGAACACCCCCCTAGATGGTAAAACACATATTCCAGGTCAGGCCGTGACTCATTTCGCTGTGGGCTGTGTCTCTAAAACCAGTAATCCCACTGCAGTTCAGGTTAAAAGCTCCATCTCATTTACAGCAAGTCCTGGATCTTTTCCTCTTCCTGAAAGCCCAGAAGAATTTGACTTGATAATTCCTCTGTTTTTACGTAGCTGGAGCTTTGGCTGCCGGAGCAGCCGAGCACAACACCCCCAGGGCCAGCCGCCCCCCCTTCCCATCAGCATGCGGTGGGGAAGCCTTCACCAAAGCAGATGTGAAGCACTTCACGGAGCTGTTGCTGCTTACTACAGCATCTTCTTTTCCAGCAAAATTGGTTTTGGCTTTGAGTTATAGCCACTTTCCTCAGAGCACAGAAAATCTTGGCAAAAAAAACGAGCGCTGCTAAGATTTTTCTGCTTTAGAGGAGGTTGGCTTTGAGCTAAGCAGCAAGGGGAGAGTGAAACACACAGGTCAGGGCTCAGCCTAGAAAAACACCCAGAAGCTCAGAACATAAAATGGTAACATTCCAGCTCCAGAACCTGAGAAGGACACCAGGAACCTTCCAGCACGACAGCAGCACTTGCATTCCAGCAAATGACAGACTACCGCGCTGCGCTGACAGCAAAGGAGCTGTTGTACCATCTCCTCCTCCCCTTCCAAGCTGAGCGGACCAGACACGCCTGCGACGCTGTACGCAGGGTCTCCACAAACAATTCCTTTCACACCACATCGACACTCTTCTTCATTATCACCCCCTTTGAATAAAGACCTTCTTCCAAACCCAGGCCCCTGTCTTTCCTGCGCTCCTCAGACTCCATCGAGTCAGCTCAGAACCAGAGATCTGCAAACTTGGGGAGAAACTGCAGAAAAGAGAATTCTTTACATACTTGCTGACCCACGACCCTCCCGAAGAGGAGCAGATAGCAGCATGAGCTTTTTACCTGGCACGCTGCCTGCAATAAATGGGGATACCTGCTACCGGTAACGAATCAGGTTCACTAACAAGACTTAATGAAAAATACTATTTTCGAGTTGTATTTTAGGATTTCCTGATAGCAATATCTACACTGTCAGTAGACAGGACACACCGGGCAGAAGATAATTGTGTGCTGTGTTGTGTCCTTTATTGGATCAGTATTGACCTGGGACCCTTCTCTGAGCAGGTAATGCCAACCCTGCCACACCGCGCTCCCCAGGTTGGTTTAAGTAAAATAATGGAGTTAATGAGAGAAGCAAAGCTTCCTAGAGAGGTGTAATTCATCACGGAGTGTTTCATGCCATTATCTTAAAAACATACAGTGTAGTAATCACTTGAAGTAGAGATAACACATAATTGTATGCTTCTCATAAATTATAGGTGAATGGGAGTTCCAGCTAATGAGCACCAAATAGCAGCTCAGGAACCAGAGTGATTACAGAAGATGTGGCGATGAATGCATTTATTAGTGGGGTATTACACGTCTTTTTATAGCCAAGATGGCAAGTTTATAAATAAATAACCAGCCACAGAGGTACCCACACAGCTAACAAAGTTAGCAGCCTGCAGTTTAGCCAGCCTCTTATGCAGAAACATATTCAAGCTTGGTGAAAACAAAACAAAGCGAAAAGAAAGCAAAACAAAGCGAAAAGAAAGCAAAACAAAGCGAAAAGAAAGCAAAACAAAGCGAAAAGAAAGCAAAACAAAGCAAAAAGAAAACCAAACAAAGCAAAAAGAAAACAAAAGTCCCACCCAAGCATCCGCATCCACGGGTATCATCCAGATCCTGGTTTGCCACCACGTGCAAGAGACGCGCCGTCGGAGCGTCCTCGATGGCAGCACAGAGCTCTGTACCATTTCTCGTGGACAAGCATCACACACACAAAACGCAGCAACAGCTCTTGCGGGGAAGACGGGCTGGGACTTCTGCAGCCCCAGCCGGTGCAGCTAGTGCTTAGAGCCCCATCCCCCTACCCTGCTTTGTTTTGATTTGCTTTTCTTTGCACACTGAAAACAGGAGCCACTGCCAGCGTTTCAGAGAAAGAAAATGCACGGAAAAAAAGCAAGCAGAAACCAAGCAAAAATCAAACAAAATCGATTATATGACTTAAGAGCCCAAAGCAATGGCTCTTTGGCCAATGTGCAGCTGAGAGAGGCTCAGGGCCAACCCCTGCACCCCTTCCTGTCCCTGGGACAGTTCTGTCCAGGGGTCACTGAGTGGTGGCTCCAGACCCCCCACCCTGCCAGTGCCACCGAGGGCATTACACTGTTGATGTCAGGGTTATTTCCAGTTTTGGTCATAGAATCATAGACTGGTTTTGGTGGGAAGGGACCTTCAAAATCATCTGGTTCCAACCCCCCTGCCATGGGCAGAGACACCTCCCACTAGAGCAGGTTGATCAGAGCCCTGTCCAACCTGGATCTGAACACCCCCAGGGATGGAGCATCCACAGCTTCCCTGGGCACCCTGTGCCAGGGTTTCACCACCCACAGAGGGAAGAACTTCTTCCTGATTTCTACTCTGAATCTCGCCTCTTCCAGTCTGAAACCATCACCCCTCATCCTGTCACCACAAGCCCTTGTAAAAAGTCCCTCCACAGCTTTCCAGTACTTTAAGTACAGAAAGGTCACAATAAGGTGTCCCCAGAACCTTCCCTTCTCCAGGCTGAACAACTCCAACTCTCCTGCCTTGGTCCTTGAGCTGCTAATTTGTAGCCTGCTGAGGTCAGCAGAAGGGTGCAATGGGTCAGTATTTCTGTGTTTGGAAGAATTTGATACGTTAAGACCTCCAAAAGAATGAAAATGTCCTGTGATTCTGAAATGTAGCTGGGCATTCTGAGAGAGGAGACATTTCCTTGCAGCAATGTCCCCACAGCCTGGCTGCGTGCTCTGCATGCCCGGCCACCAAAGGAAAAGAAGTCCAAGGGCAGAACAAGAGAAGGCTCCAATTTCTCTGAAGGTTTCGACATTACCTTAGACCCTAGTTTAGTCCCTGCTCCACACTTGGAATTGTCTGACTGAGATCTTTGCTCTCTGCTGGGCAGAACAGAGTCCCCAGGGTCACACTGCGTGTCAGGTCAGGGGACACAGTGCAGCCGGCTGACGAGGCCCCTCAACAATTCTGTTTCTGTGAAATATTTGAGAGGTTATCACCATTCCTCTGCAGAATGAAAATACAAGTTAAGAATCTCAAAGGCTGCCATGAAATAGAATCCTCCACCCAAGCTAATAACTAAATAATTCCATTCATGTGACTTCTCCTCGGGCTGATAGGTGATTCCATCCGTGCTTATCTCCTGGAACATTTAGTTTGCTGATACGCTACTGTTTGGAATATTAGGAATAAATTTTTTTTAAAAATCAAATGCAATCGTGCTGCAGTCCTTCACTGTGATGAGTCTTGCAGGAGAAATAAGGATGACCTCTTTATTTAAGCGAGGCAGAGGCGGCTGCAGGCAGAGCTGTGCTGGCTGCTGTACACACACAAGCTTGGCACACAGATGCCTCGGGCTGCAGTTGCCAGCAGCAGCCAGATTTCTGGATGAACCTCACAGCTGCTGGCTCCAGAATACACCACTACTAATACATTATTAATAATATTATCAAACAAGTCCCCGGGGAGAGATCTCGGCGTGGTGCAGCCGCTCCAGGCCACCCCGCCAGCGCAGCGCCCGAGAAGGGCCCCGAGGCCGACCCCGTCCTTCCCTGCGATCCCTTCTCCTCACTCTGCTGCAGGAAGCAAACGAGCTCTCCCTGGGGAGAACCCACAGCTCAGGGAACTCTTCTGCTGGTGCTGGGCCATGTCTGCCACTCGAAGGGGCTGTAAAACCCAGCCAGTCCCCACTGGAGCTGTGCAGGGCCAGGATCTGCCGGTCTGGGGGGCAAGGCCAAGGCCTGTCGGCCGGGTGACCCTCAGCCGTGCCCCACACTGCCGCGGGGCGGGAACGCCTCACACAGCACACTGAGTTCCCAAGTGCTTTGGAACAGCATCTAATGGAATCCTTTTAGATAACGACTCCAATGTGTCCTGCAGGTCCCTCTTGGTGGGCCTCGTCTCTCTGCTTCTGTCCTAGCATCATCAGAGGAAGCAGGGAAAGGAGAGACTTCACTACGGGGGGCACACCAAAGAATTGCATGTATTCACCTTTGATTTCGTATGTCCTGAATTTCCATCACTGGGAGGACAGATCCTGGATCCAGCCCTTTCCATATCACTCACATCTATGTCTCACTGTGCAAGATAATGGAAAAGATTCAGATAAAGGGTTTGCTTTTAGAATGGCAAATTATAATAAAAAGGCTTTGAAATCAGGGGAAGAAAATAAACCTGGCTGAGTTCTTGGTCCATGTGGTGCTTATCTTCTAGTTTTTATAGAAGAAACCCACGTATAGTGTGAAACAGCCTCTTCCTGTGCTTTATTTAGTGGTGTAAAATGCAAGGACAACACTGGGTGCTTTAATTACCTCAGCAAAAGCAGCCATTTCCCTATCTTTGGGTTGAGACTGAGGTAGACATGTTGCCGTATGTCCATGCCAGATGCCACCCCTGACCAGCAGGGACAGCCCAAAGGAAGAACAGCAACGTGAAGCTCTCCACTGTCACCAGTAAAGGAAACCAACAAGAACTGGCCTATGGGTGTCTTTTAAACCAGCCCGAGTTGAAGACACGAGTGGGTTATTATAAATCTGAGAGGATGCCTTAAATAGATTATATATCTTCAAATGTTGTGCCCAGGCTTGTTATTTCTTGTCCCTGTGCTGCTAATAGGATGAACATTTTCCTGAGCACCTTGGAAGCCTATTCTCATTTCTCATGCTGCATTTCCACTTGACTCACTCATTGTGAAAAGAAATTTTACCGGAGGAATTCAGCTTTTTACAGAAGGCAGCCAAGGAAGTCGATTACTTAGCAAAACCGCCATCTCCACTCAACTGGTGCTCTTTATCTTCTCGCAGCAGACACCCACATGCTTGCCTCTGTAATCCAGTCTGAAGAACATGGCCCACGACCATTAAGCGTAGTTACTGCGGGATAATCACAGCTATTGATTCCGACATGCTGATTTTGCTGCAAATTCTCCCGCTATCTCCCACCACGCCGCAGAGCTGGTCCTAGAGCCCATCCACTGAGCGAGCACGTAGCCAAGCTTTTGCCTGCTCCTAATTGTTGCTGTGGATCCTTGTTTGTAACATAAAAAGAATCGAGTGGAAATTGCCTCATCTTCAACTACCTTGGAAGAAACCTCTCTACAACTCTCTGATTGCTCCCCACGCTTAGGTTGGAGCTGAGGAACAATTTCTTCCCCTCCAGGGTTACTCAGGGCTGTCCCAGGATGCCTAGGGCAGTGGTGGAGTCCCCGTGATCCCTGGAGGGGTTTCCAAGCTGGGGAGCTGTGGTGCTGAGGGACATAGGTTAGTGGTGCCCTGGCAGTGCTGGGGGAATGGTTGGACTCAACGATCTTTAAGGTCTCTTCCAACCCAAACTGTTCTATTATTCTACATACATCTATACGTGTAGGTATAAAAATGTAAGTAACATGGAAACTGCACGACTGTATGTTCTGTATCCGGTATAATCATTGTATAGAGATGTATGATCCCTGTGCCTTTTCAGAAAGGTCCTTAAATTAAGGCTAAAATCACTGACAGCCAAGGCACAAACATAAATACTGCGAAAGATGGAAAGGCAGCAGCCGAACACCAGCAGCAGAAGCAGCCGATGGGCTGAACGATGCCGCACAGCCCATCCCTCCCCAGAACCAGCACCACTCACTGGTTTCCCCGACGGCCCCACGCAGAGATCTGCACCAAACTCCATCCCAAGCTGGCCCCGGGTACCTTGGCAGCTCACAGCCTGCTCAGGCTTTACAGCCTGCAAGGGAGCAGCCACCAAAACCAGGTCAGGGGGGAGGGGAAGATAAAGGCAGCTTGTAATCAGGATTTCACCTCTGCAAAGCCCACTGGCCTCTAAACCCCCCAGCCTGGTCTGCTCTTGGTGGGTTTGGACATCTCGGGTGAGAAAAGAGGATGCTGCTCTGAAAGGCATGAAGCAGCAACGTTATCTTGCTTAATAATTCATCCCTCTCTCACAAACACATCTATTTATCAGTGTTTATTAAAATTAATGGCAGAAAGACGTTTCCTGCTCCAGTTCCCTGCAGCAGGCAGAGCCGTGAGCAAGCCCAGCCCTGTGACCCCCCGGCGCAGGCAGGAGCGTTTGCGCAGCGCAGGAAACTGCCACTTGGGGCTTTATTAAATGTAACTGGAAAGAGTTCAGCTCTCAGAGGTGAGCTGAGTTCAGAGCACTGGGAAAGAGAAGAAACCAAACAAACCAAGTCCAAACCCGGCCATGTTTTGGGCAGAAATTACTGAAACTGCCGGAGGAACATCGCCATGATGCTTGAGGAAAAAAAACCAACTCCATTTCCTCGGACTGCTAATCTACCTCCTCTACTCCCCCCAGACAAACCCTGCAGCCGCTGCTTGCCAGGGAGCCTGGCAAGGTTTCCGCCGCTCCAGCCATTTCAGGTTTCTGGGTTTTCCTTTTCTCGGATGGTTTGGCTGTGGCAGCGCCTGCGGGCCCGTACCTAACGCAGAATCGCTCGGGCACGGAGCCCGCGGGGAACAGTCGTCCTCGGGCACGCGCGGGCAGGGGAAGCACCAGCATCGCTCCCACATCACCACTCTTCATCACAGACACTCCTGGCAGCTCACGGGTTTGCTCCCACAAGTACTGAATAGGAACAAAGACCTCGCCCCAATATACACAATATGTTATGTACAATGTAAGTAATGTATTATATATGATAGGCAAAATATTCTGTGCAATATATTACACACAATATATTATACACAATATATTCTATGCAATGTATTACAAGCAAACCTATTTTTCCTCTAAGAACTAGGGTCAAAGACCTCATTCCAGCAATGGCACAAAAAAAGCAAGGAACAAAGTCTGCTCCCCCCAGGCAATAACACATCTACCTACACACCCTCAGTGCTATTAGGGCTGCTGCACTAAAAATCGATACTTCTTTTTAAAGCAACTACTCCAAGAACAAGTGGAATAGAGTCAATCTGGGAGCTGAGCTGGGATGGTTGGAAAATGTTTGCTCTGCATCTTCTCAGTATTTAAAAAACACCCAAACGTTTGAGCTGCGCCATAAATACCATGAACCGGAGTGAGGAATCAATCTTTGAGAGCCACATACAACTAAGATTAATCAGCTTGCGTCTCATACGCAGTACCTGCAACTCCAGAATAAAAACCATTCCTGTAAAGAACACACAGGCATCCACCTCTTTTCCCTGTCTGACACTTATATCTTCATCACAAAATTTTAAAACACAATTTCTAAGACAACTCGACAGACATCAATAATTTACTCTGATTTATCACAGAGGAGAGACGATTAACTGAAATTAATGGCTTGTTAAGAAAGGGCATGTGAACAGAAAAGCATGTGGGAAGAGGTCTATGCAGCTGCCCCAGCACTGGGGCACCTGAGGGAGCTTCAAACTGGGATGGCAGCTTCAAACTGGGATGGCAGCTGGGCCAGGCACTGTGCAACCCCTGGGGAAAATCATCCTTTTTATTAAAACGAGGTCAGTTTGCCTGTGCTGAGCCCCAACCTCCCACAGCTCATCTGCCACCGCTGCCTAAGCCAGTGCCTTAAAACCTGCCACAGTTATCTTCCAACTCACAGGGAGCTGAAGCCACGGGTAGCTGTACCCTGGATACTGTACTTGGTTTTGTCTGAAAGAATGAGAAAATATCAAGAAAATGGACTGAACCCACTTGTTACTCCCACATACAAAATTTGTTTTTAAATAGCTACCCACATTTTGAGGATGGTGCTCTGCTAGACAACGGGTGGTTTTCAGAGACCGAGATCTTTATTTCCCTGCAATGACACAGAGGTACCTGCAATAAGGTTGCTTGGTTGGGTTTTCTTTCATTTATTAAATAAAGCAATAGATATCACATAAAATCTGAGAAATCAAGAGACTGCTATCCTGCAAATTCCAGCGTTTGCTTGACTTCTGCGGGCAAAAAAGTCAGTCCCATCTCCCCAAGGTCCCTGGTTCAGTTACTGGGAGGAGCTCAAGGAAAGATGAGGAGCAGGAGGAAGAGCCCCAAAGCAGAGCAGCAGGGAGCCAGGCTGTTACTCTGGCAGCAGCACCATCGCTCTCGAGCAGCTTTGGTTGGAAGAGACCTTTCAGATCATCAAATCCAACCATTCCCCCAGCACTGCCAGGGCACCACTGACCCCTGTCCCTCAGCACCACAGC
>WUAM01000211.1:194945-207520 GCA_024336885.1 Actenoides hombroni
CCCTGGGCAGCCTGGCACAGCCCTGGACAACCCTGCAGGGGAAGAAATTGTTCCTCAGCTCCAACCTAAACCTCCCCGGGGGCAACTTGAGGACAGTTCCTCTTGTCCTGTCCCTTGTTCCTTGGGAGCAGAGCCTGACCGCCCTGGCTCCACCCTCCTGTCAGGAGCTGTCAGAGCCAGAAGGTCTCCCCTGAACCCCTAATAAAAAAATAGTGGGAAAAGCCTCCCCCCTATTTTTTTTAATGCTTCCAACAACTCAGAGAGAAACCAGACAGTTTGGGGCAGTCCTTCCCCCACCACACTCTGGGTGATGTCCTCCTGCCCACGGTGCCCGAGATGTGGGAGGCTGAGGCTCCCAGGGACACATGAGCTGCATCATCACTGGGTGCACTGGGCAGGGGACAGCAGGGTCCAGCCTTCCTTTTACTTCTGTACAGCAAATTTATCTTCCAGCAGGATTTTATGTACATATGTTTTAAAAGCTGACTTTTTTATCACCCCTGCGTGCGTGCAGGGAGAGTGTTTCTAGGTCCATGGCGACAGACGGGGCCATAAGCAGAGTCTGTATTTGTGCAGGGGCCATATCTCTGTCAGGGCACACGGTTTATATCTGGAATATACTGCTTTTACACGAGGAAAGCTTTGACTTCTGTGGAAACAACAGACATAATAAACTTTTCTGACTTTGCTGCTGCTGGGTTTTATTGTTCACTCTTGTTTCCTTCGTAATTTGTATTACATGGGAAGAAACTGTATCTGACATCACCCAAAGGAACTTACTTCTGAACTTTTGGTTCCAGCTCAGTTTCATATTTTTCACCTCAAAAATGATTCTCGTAAACATATCTAAGCTCTGAAATCAGAAATGATGCCCACATCCTTCAGCACGACACAGATCAGGATGGATTCACCAGACCAGTTACAGAAGACATGAACCACCAGCATATCCGATCCGTGCTGAGCAGCCTGGCTGGGCTCATTTGACCTCTGAACTAAAAAATGGTCAGAAACACAAAGACAATGGTTTTTAATAAAGGTGGTTGAATCCTATATAATGCAGGCGGAAATATTTGAGAATTGAAAGTAGAAAAAAAGTATTTAGGTAATTTACTCAGAAATAATTGTAAAATGGGAAAGCATGGAAGATGCTTTACCTTCCAAAACTCTTTTCATTTAAGAAGCATCAAGCAGTTTCTATTTCTCCTTGCAACACTGCTCTACCCTCGGAAAACCACGTCAAGGAAAATTAAGAGCAGAAGGGATGACTTATTGAGGAGGTTCACTGAAGGTGGAGCTGTAACCCACCCACTAGAGCTGGGTCAGCTCCATGGAAGTTCCTTTTCTGGTTGTTTTCTCCTCTGTATCTATTTTTTTTACTGCAATTTCAACAGCAAAACCCTAAGGGAGCACTGCCTTAGGTTATATATTCCTTACTTCACAGCAGGCAACAAATTCTCCAAGTTGTTGCACAACCACTGGAGAGGTGGGTGCTGCAGCACGGCCCTGCAGCATCTCCCGAGCCGAGCATCTCCGAGCCGAGCGAAGGGCGTGCGGGTCACGTTTGCTCGCCCTCCTTCCCAAAGGAGGACCACTGCTCGCTTCCTGGGGGGAAAGGCACCACGGCATCCTCTGGCCTCACAGGAGAAGGGCCTTATGGATGGGCTGAGCGGTCCAACAAACACGGAGCTGGTCAGAAATGTCTGTAAAGCCAGTGGCGAGAAACCCGTTGAAAGTGCAATGATTTTCTTTTAACTCTCACTCTCCTGTGTACTGACATTCAACTGGGGATTTTGCTTTGCATCCCAAACCCATCTCTCCCTGCTTACGTTACCGTACCTCACTCCTCATCAGATCACTGAGCAGATTCGCCTGGAAGTCCCTCGCTCTGCGCACACCCACTCCTTCCACAACTACAGCCAACTCTGAAACCTACCGACAGCTCTCCCGGAGCACAGGAACCCCCGTGCTCAGGACAAGTGCAAGGAAACAGCAGCAGAAAGACCCACATTGGATACTCTTGACCATTATCAGTAAGTTTTCTATTGGTCTGCCGAGGAAACACAGATGGTGCCCAGTGCCCTCGAGGTCGTGCACTGGGAGGGCAGTACCACATACAATGCCCTTACGGTGCTCCCGCAGACCTGCCACGTGCAAGTCTTGGAGCCCTCCTTGAAATATGGCAACCTGATAGGACAAGGAGAAAGGCCACTTGAGGTCAAAAGCTGCTATAGCTACAAAAAAGACTACAGGCACTCGCCTTTTATTACAGGATTTTCTTACTGAAGGTGAAGTATGAAATACAATTAAGCTCTCAGAGGAGCTGTTCTTTGCCCTGAAGGGCTGTCCGGAGTACTCTGGGAGAGCAGGGCTTCGTAAAGCCCTCTTGTAACCCCCCACAGCTAAGGGCAGCACATGCAGAAGTCACGATAGAGTGGTTGGAAATTAAACAGCATTTCTAAGAGACTTCCGTTTTCTACTATTAGGTATTATGTCAATTTTAGCATGAGAGCCAAAAGCCAATGATAACCCTAAGAGCTTGTCTCTACCAGCATGGAGAAGTATTTTAGACTGAAGAAACCAACAGCTGTGTGTAGACAGACAGTGCAGCTCCTCAGGTACACAGACTAAAGAAATTACGAGGCATATGGTGTTTACTACCTGGAAATAATTCAGTAATAACCGTCGTGCCCAGCAAAGCAGCTCACGTCCCACCAGCTTTACATCTGGAGCTGCCCTCCAGCAGGTAGGCTGCTTCAAGCAGCAGGGTTTGATGCATCAGAACCCAGTAAGGCATCAAAGGTCCGTCAGCCGACTGCCGACAGCGACTGGAACCGCACACGACAAAACCCTGCCGGGATCTGGCTGCTCTGGGCCCTGCGCCCAAACCCGGCCCCACGCACTCGGGAGGGGTGCGGGCACACGTGGCCCTCACAGCACCTCGCTCTGGGCACTCACATGGCAGCCGGGAGCCCCGAAGAGCCAAGACCAGCTGCATTCCCCAAAACTGCACTTTATTGAAACTTAAATGCACTGGAGAAGCCCTTCAGCTAGAGCACACCACGCTGATTTCTGAATACTCGGTATTCAATACTGAGTATTTTATAAAGAAGAGGTCATATTTTAACCCAAACACCCCTATTTAATTGATTTTTTTATACAGAGATGAGTGTCTCACCGGAAAGGACGATGACTCGGGAAGCCTGGCCTCACCCGGAGGTTTATTGGCAGGTCTGTCATGAAGGTACCACCGATCCTCTGAGCATCCTCCCGCAGCCCTCGCTCACCACGCTGCACAGCACTAGAACCAGAACACTCAAACACTGACAGGCGGCAACGTTTGAAAGACAGCTCTGCCTGCTGGTTTGCTTTCCTTCTCTGTTTCTCCTTTTTTTAATCTCAGTGCCGAGCAGTTATAACCTGATTAATTAAGGTGACCACTCTGCTGAGATTCTGTAAATCGGGTTATAAACTGAGCAATTAATAACCATTATAAACATGAACGTGAAGTGGCACTCCGCGTTTCGGGAGGAGTCGCAGGCAGTCCCTCTCCCCCTCTCCCAGCCAGGGAGGGTCTCTCCCACCCCGCACTGCTGGGCAGCGCTGGACCGTGCCCGGTCGGCGGGGTATTCCAGAGTCCTGCCCCACATCCCGATGGGCAGGGGAAGCCCTGCCCGCAGCGCTTCACCGCGTCTCCCCGCAGCTCACTACCAGCACAGCGGCTCTCCGGGCCAGCTCTTGGGGAAAATACCTACTGGGATCACACCAATCTTTTAGATAACCCACCATCACTATTGTACATTCTTACTGGGTAGTTTGAAAATGAAGGATACATATAATTCAACGCTATTTATTTCCCAAGCCTGAAAACGTGAATTTCGTTTGAATTTCCTTGAGCGTGTCACACGTCATTCATTTACTGCCGTCCCTCCTCCCTCACTGCACATACAGTCCTTAGCCTGGCAAACGGACACGAGCCCAGCACGTTTACCCCAGGCACAAGACTTCACCTACAGTTAGACCCGATCTTGCTTCCGAATTCCCCACGGCACCCTTCAAATGAGGTGCCGTGTGCTGTTGGGAAGCCTTTCCAGAACACACTCATGCTCTGAAAGAAGGACCCAGGGCCCACCCCACTGCAGAGCCCCGTGACTCTCTGGGAGAGAAGCCACAGGAATCGCAGCATCTGTGGTCAAGCACAGAATGTGCTGCAACCCTCTCCAGGCCTGAACACACACCTGGAATGCTTTGCTTTCTCCTCTCTCTCTATTTTTTGGTTGATTGGTTTGGGGTTTTCTTGTTGTTTTGTTTGGCTCAGGGCTTTCTGGTTTGCTTCTGTCTGTATAACAAGGTCTGTGTTTTTTCTCCCAGTGAATGAGTGATGTTCTACAGACCTGCATCTTCAGAGATGCTGTCACCTCCAAACACTCCTAATGACTTCATGATGAGGATTTTATGTGGCCTTTCTCAAAACAGGGCAACGGGCTGGTGCACTTTTTAACTTGATGAAACTGCCACACACCCCTAGAAAGGGGTTTCGAAATTCAAACATCGAGTTGCTTGCAGAGAACCTCCCAAGAACACATTTACAGCTCTCTCCACCTCCGGAGCGTGGTGATAACTACAGAAGGGCTCCTCTCCGGGCAGAAGCAGCACCGCGAGCGAAAGAAAGCCGCTTGTAGGTAGCACCCAAATGGATCAGAACACGCTGACTTCATCCTTTCCCAGGCAAGAAGCAGCTGCAGCTCTCGGCAAGCTGCCCTCATTTCTAACACAATGCTCCCGGAGCGCTGGCCAACGGGAGATCTCAGCACTGGTGAACACACAGAAACCTTCGTCCCTGGCTCATGATCCCTCGGGACCCCGCTCATAACAGCACGGCCTTTGCACGTGCAGCAGAACCATGCGGTTTGAGCAGAGGGGCTGCAGGTTTGAGTCACACTCCTCATAAAAAACTTCACGCTTAGGCACAAAAAAAAGGGCCTTTGTGGGGCTGGCTGAACAAAGGGAATGGCTGTGCTTCCACGGCCACGGATAATCCCTGCTCAATTACTTCCCACTTACTGGAATAGCAATCCAGAGACGTCACCGCGCTGAATGCGATGTGACAGTGACAGCCCTGCAGACACGCTGCCTTTGGATAATTAAAGCATAAAAAAGACTCCTCTTAGAAGTTTAACACGAGTCAGTTCCAATCTGGTGCAACAAGGTTGTTTCCACATAGTATTTCTCTCTTTTGCTTTGAGATAAAGAAAAAGCCCCTAATTTAGGAAATTTTGGGTGGCACCCTGAGCTGGTATTAAGCATCATATCACCAAAGTCATTAATTAACATCAGACAAGAATTTGGCCCACCTACTAATTTAAATTGACCAAATTAACGTATGACTTTTTGACAAACTGGAATCAATTCCCAATGCAAATAAAGACAGGTACCGCCCTTTATTTTTTCAAATTTACTGGAAACCTTACTATATCTTGGAAGCCTTCATACTTACACCCAGTTCCAAAGATCGCGCGCATCCTGGTTTCACTGCTGCTCAGAGCTACCACCTTTAGAACAGACCCCAACCCGACCGTATTTCGTTCAGGACATCTTCACGTCCCACCGCGAACGTCATGAACGCGATGCAGAAATTGCCTGCAAGCAGAGGGAGCTCTGACTCTTTTGAGAAAGGACTCCGTGGGCCAGGTTCCCAGGACAGTGGTAACAGACGGAACCCCAAAATCCCCCCCGGCTGTGGCACGCGCAGAGCTCAGCCCACGCAGCCTCCACGCTAGACCCAGAGGAATCTGCATTGGAGCCCGTGCCCCAGACCGTACCCCAAGCCTTTACACCACCGCAAAGACAGACGCCAGGAAGAAGGGCCGAGCTGGCGGGCCCCGGGCTGTGGCTCAGCTCCCAGCGCTCCCACCGCCTCGGGGACCGCGGTGGGATGAGGCAGAAATGCAGAGGCAGAGCCGGATGGGCACCGGCCCGGCCGCACACGGCACTGCAGACCTGCTGGCTCACAGCGAGGCCTGAAACGCCAGGATGGGATGCTTTGGGACATGGTTTAGTGGTCACGATCACGCTGGGTCGATGGCTGCACTTAATGATCTTAGAGGTCTTTTCCCACTCCAATGATCTGTGATTCTATGTTACTATCTGAGAAATCCCACTTTGTCTTTTTAAAGCCTGCATGGTTGAAAATAATTAGCATTACTCTGATGTAAACAGAAAAAGTTATGAAGATTAATAGATAACTTTACAAAATCCCTTTTTCCCTACACGCTATCGTGGAAAGCTACGTATCGCTGACCAATCCTGCGAGCTCAGACACTTGTTCTGCTGTTCAAGTACCCTCACTGCGAAACAGGCTGTTCTCTGCCATTGCACTGGCCTGAGAAACACCCCAGGCCACAAACGGGATCACGGGGACAAGCTCACAGAAAGCCCCTGGATAAAACTGCAGGAGCTTTTTGATCACATACGGCAGAAACCCTGCAATCTGCAGTTACTTTGATACAGTGTTTTCACTGAAGGCACAAATTAGGCAGTATTTAAAATATGTAAAGTAGATGAAATAATATAATCAGAATTAGTAAACACATTGAGAGGGGAAAAAACACCCGTCTTATAAAACTCTTATACCATTTTCTTGAATGTTTTCTTGGCTGAAAGAGGATGACCAAGTAACAATACAGTCCAGTTTTTAAACTATACCCCAAACTAAACAGATGCACTTAAAGAGACGCATCTGATGATGGTTGTAACAATTAACACATCTTAAGCAATTGTTGTTAAAACTCTACAGGCACCAGTACTGCACGTGAACGCAACTTCCCCGATGACCAAGACACTGCTCACTGTTCAATATATATTTAACTACTGCCTGTTTTGACCTCTGACCTGCCTGAACTGAAGTTAAGAGTTTTCTTTGATGCTCCAACTAAGCAGAGGAAGAAACAATTGCCGTTTGCCCTCGGTGCTATACATATTCAAAGCAGAGAGGGAGAGCAAAAAGCCTACCAGTAGTGATTACAGTATCTAACATAATCACACTGGATTATGGAGATGAATTACGTTAGAGCTTTTACAGTGCGGTTAAAACCTTCTCAAAGTAAGACACGTGCTAAAACAACAGCTGGAGAGCAGCTGGATGCTCGAGACAAAAAGTACTGCAGCACAGTAATAAATCATGAAACCTGCACGTCTGACACACCGACTCGATCGGGAAAAATGAATCGCCGAGTACAAAGCGTAATAAAGAGAGGTGCCAAGAAATAGTCATGTCTGCCAGTAATAATTTGAAGTGGAAATATAATCACACACAATATATATGATAAATAATGTGAGACAAGGTCTCCAGAGACAAAGGTAAATAATAAATTTTTGTGGAAGTAAGGATTTACACTGAGGCTGTGAAATAAAACCAGAGAGATACTGTAAATATTGTCCATTCCAGACGATGACTTTAATTTCTCAGGCAAACAACTTCGAAGGTTCCCCACGTACTTTATAGACCTGGAACCGACACGTGTTTATCTCTAAAGTTTCAAAATAATACGCACACTTCCAGCTGGCAGCACCGCTAAGTTTTGAAAGGAACAACGTATCTGACGACGACACAACGTGTAAATAAAGAACGATGAAAACTTATCTAAGAAGAACAGGTTATTCCCAATTAAACCTCCACGAAGAAAGCCACGGGCGAGGGAAAGCCTCCCGAGAGCAGAGGCAGCACCAGCTGGGGACTGCCCAGCCAGGCCAAACCCCACAGCAGCCACTGCTGCTGGGGAACACCCCGCTCCGCACCATCCTGGAGAACCCACCAGAGCTACACCCCCTGCCCTGGGGCTCTTCCAAGGACAAAGCCGTACCAGGCTGGGCCGCTCCATGCCCTGGGCCGCAGCGGACAACCTGCCTGCGGTCTGGGGGAAGAAGAGGGGATCCCGATCATCTTCAGGAGCTGATGGATCCCTCTGTCTGGTAACAACATGAGCTGCCCCTTGCTCTGAACTCCATCAGAGGGTCTGACCTCCTACACTCCAATGCCAAGACTCCAGTCCCCACACCAATGCCACGGACAAGACGCAAGAGCCTTCAGATGTCAAATGAAGCACGAGAAAGAACAAACACTTGTGTAAAGCAATTTGTGCAGCTCTCTCAAGCAGGCAACAGAGACCAGTTGCCTGAGTCTCAGACATAACACAGCTTCAAAGCCATCATTAAACCTGGGGCCGAGAGCTCAGCGCTGATTGAAATCTGCCTAATTGGGTCTATTGGTAAACAGGCTGAGACTAGAAAGGGAAAATATTTAGGGTAAGCAATTGGCCTAAAAAAATCCAAAGCTCTAGTAAAAACTAAATTTTAATGCACGTTCCAGAAAAGTCTTTTTTTGTCCCCAATTAAAAAGACTCTGGCGAGTCTGGGGCAGCTTGCCTGGGAAGAAGAGATGCTGTGCGGGTACCTGGGGAGCCCAGGAAGCGGTCCGCTGTGGTCCATGCTGCAAGGGGAATAGCTTCTGGGGAGGTCTGCATTTAAATCTCTTTGCTATCAGCAGCCTCACAGGTACTTGCAAATATTTTGGTAGCATTGCTCTGTACCGCAGCACAACACAACCCGGAGTCAGAGAGCTCCGCTCGCTACCCCGCGCTCACAGAGTGGTTTTCTTGGCACCTTCCGACTGTGGGACTGCGGGTCCGGGCCGTTAGCAGGGTACCAGGGCCCAGCCAGCTGCTGATCCCCCACTCTGCTCTCAGAAAGGAATTCAGACTAATCCCAGAGACTGGGCTGTATTTAAAACAAGGGGCTGTCCTCTGAAATCACCGAGGGAAACAATGTCATAAGGAGATTTGCAGTGATCTGAATAAAAGCACTGCCCAGGGCAGGGGGGAGGGAGACAGGGGGCCCCAGGCAAGCAGATTTTCCTCTTTCCTTTTATCCAATCATCCATCCATTTTCCTTCTTTCTTTACTAACTAAAAGTAAACGGGTAGATGTTTTTTGAGCAGAAATTGTGTTCAGGTAAATGGCAAACAATTGACACTTCTCAGCAATTAACAAACATGGAGCCTCGGTTCCTAGAAATACATCATTACTATGTCATTACTAAACGATGGAACTTCTACATCTCCACGCTAGTATTTACACTTCATTACACTGAAGGGACTTATTATATTTAAAGGATTATCTGCATTCTCTTGCCCTGTTCAAAGCAATAAATGGCTGCCAAGTTTGGTTAATGGCCACAAGGAACTTCAGGCATTTAATCAATCTCATCGCTTTTTCTTTTTTTTTTTATGGCTAATATTCTACCAAGGGCTTACTCCTGTTGTAGAACAAACAATGGATCAAACATAAAAATAAAACCAAACAATTCTTCCGTCCTACAGGAAACTGCAATCTAAGTCAGTGCTGAATTTTCAAGGGATGTAATTTTGAGTGGCATGTGTGGAAAAAGATTAACATTTAACACCTGAGGCACAATTTTCCAAATTACCCATGCAAAAATGTGCATGCAATTGCACACCACCGAGTAATTACCTGATTTGCATACACAGTGAAATATGGGGCCACTGCTTCAGTAGAACTTCAGTGTCATTTGGAAGGGTCTGCCCACTGCAGAAGGGGAATGGATGTTAGGCTCTCATCTCCTCAGAGGGGCTCAGGAAGTTCTCAAAGTGCTCCGAAAAGGACATGAAAAGAAAGCTCTGGAAGAGCTGGCACCATTCTGTTAGAGCAGGATGAGGGTGATGGGAAACAGTAATAAACTTTACTTTTGTTTGTTTGCTACCATTTGGGATTAGTTGAGTACGTATTTGTGTTGAACTTCCAAGGAAACAAAGCGCTCCTCTCAAGGAGATTTGATTTTTGGCTTATATTAGATTTTACTTTATTGTATTTTGCCCCACTAAACAGGTATGTTTGAGAAACAAATACAGAAACTGTATTTCAAAAGACTTTTTTTCCCCACCATTATAATTAATTCATTGGACTACGTATAAAAGACAACCAACAATGAAAAGGGGTTATTGACCAGAAGCAATTCAACAGTTATGCCAGTAAAAAAAATCTGTAAGAAAAAGCTAAACAGAACACTCACAGGTAACACTGCATAAAAACTGGCTTCTTGAAAATTGATTATTTTTGGAGAAGGGCAACAGAAATCGATGCACCGGTTTAATATTCTGTTTCAGGGTACCCACAGGGCTGCACTGGAACAGGGAGCTGCTGTTGGCTGGGAAGAGGATGGGAATAGCCATGGACCAGTTAAAGCCTGGCAGTCAACAGGGACCTTTCCCAGGATTTAGTATTTATTTATTATTATTTATTGGTCTCACCCATACAGTGAGAGTTAACTGGAAAGCTGCAAGTAGGCCAACTGCTGGCAGATGAGTTTGCCAAGTGCCCAGGGCTGTCACTTAAAATAACCCTCTCCACTGTTTCACAGTATTCTCCTGTTAAAATACAGGACAAGGCGTGCCCAGGGATGAGCTGTGCTTTAATCAATACAGACTAGGATCTCAATACATTTACTTTCTGTGAGCAAGAGCAGTCCCGTCCCCGCAACGAGCGCCGAGCTCCCTGCCCGCGTGTCAGTCCCAGCGCTGGCTGTGGTTCGGAAGCCTCCACACACCGCTGCACTCAGCTATGTGTTTATTGATCCAAAACTATTACTCAGCCTAAATTTTCCTGTGCTACTCTACAATACAGCATTTTACAGCAACGAAGTACCGCAGACTCCGACAAAGGTAAAGCTCTATAACCAACACTCAGACAATTATAGCTTTTCCTAGTGACACTGAGGTAATAATTAAAAATTCACAGCAAAAAGGGTGAATGGCAGCATGAAAAAAGCTGGAGCCTCATAAAAACAGGATGAATCAATGCAAGGACCCTGTAAGAACTATCTCTGTGAACAGGGTTTGGACAGTCACCTTTGGAAGAGATACAGAGCCAGCTTTTTAAAGCATCTCTGCATTAAAAAGTCACGGAACAATTAAGCCTAATACTGGAAGCAACGATAAATTATTAAATGCAAGTCTTTACTTTTTCTCCCCGCACTGTTCCCACACTTTGCTGCAGCACAGACCCGTGACTGATGATGACTTCATCGCTATCACACGAGGAACCAGGCTGCTGAGCAGCAGGCCAGGGATGGGAAACACCTGAATCCATGTACGGGAAAGAAGGGCTGTGAACCCACAGAGGTGGAAACACACCAGAAAAGGTCACGAAGGAGCTGACGATGAAGAGTCCGTGCTCAAGTGGACTCACGTGGTGGCATCCCTTTGTCCTTTCAGCATCATCCACGATGGAGATCCCGGACCTGTGGCCATGCCTGGGCTCAGCATGGAGCACAGTTAGGGGTGAGGATATGAGGACCACTGTGACCCCATTATGAACCTGTGCGTGCCCTCAGCACTCGAGGAGTCTGTAAATTAAACAGCTACTGTGAAAGCCCTGCCAGGGAATATCTCACAACCTACACACCAGGACACTGGATTTAGCCCAGTCCTCTCTGCACTAATTCAGGCAACTTGTGCCACACTGCTCAGAAAAGTGCCTACACTTGGATGGGCAGACAACCCGAGGTGGAGAACGTGCTTCTCTGGAGCTTCATTTCCATGCATAATTACCTTCGTCATTTCAAAATTCCTAATTTGAAAATGTCTGGTTTAATCACCCTGGTCAGTAATTCTTGTGATGCTTCCTCACCAGATCAACAAGCTCTTTCGCACGCCCCTGGTGAAGGAGGAGTTCACACAGATTCTCAGGTTTATCTCTGGAAGGTGGATCAGGGTTTCTCCAGCAGGTCTCCTGAAGCCACGTACCATGAAGAGGTAGGGCTGGGTTCAGCCCTTGATCTCTGCTAGACAGAGGAGGGAAAAAACCCACAGTGGAGAAGCTCCCTTTCATTGCAGGGCTGGAGAAAAGCTGTGCCAGTGGCAGCCTGCACCCCCTGAACTGGCGTCTGCTTCCCCGTGCTGGGCACCGAGGACTCTGGGTTGTACTGGTTTCCTACAGCCCTGGGGAAACCGCACGGGGCAAGATGAGCAGACACGAATGAGACAGCCCGGAGGCAGCGCAAGCAAACACTGGTTTTGATGCGATACAGTCATACAGGAAATAATATCCAAGTTTCAGAGGATCTTCTGAATTTATTCACAACACCAGGTCTGATAAGATTAGACAACAATGCTGCTCTCCGCGTGAGAAAGGACACAGTCTGCTGACCATGTCACTCTCGTGCCCTGCACTCGTGTTTTCTGAGAGAGCATAGAGGGAAATGTAGTGTCACTTTTTAAGATGCTTTAGTTGTCAACATTTAGATAACTGTAAAAGATCTAACAGCTACAGACAATACACGAATAACATCATCAACACTCCTGGCTCATAATCATAGAGTCACAGAATGTCCTGTGTTGGAAGGGACCTCTAAAGCTCACCTCATCAAACCCCCTGCACAAAGCAGGGACATCTCCAACTAGAGCAGGTTGCTCAGAGCCCCATCAAGCCTGACCCTGAACGTCTCCAGGGATGGTGACTCAACCACTTCCCTGGGCAGAGCGTTCCAATGCCTGATAACTATTT
>WUAM01000211.1:223078-233484 GCA_024336885.1 Actenoides hombroni
AGAGATTCCCAGCCCGGCTGGACACTGCGCTGCTGGGCCCCCTGCTCTGGGTGACCCTGCTGTACGGAGCAGGGGGGGTCACTCCACGGTCTCCCTCCAGCCCGCACAGGGCCGGCAGCAGCCTGTGCCGCGCTCCCAGAGGAGGCAGGGTCTCAGCAGCCATTGCCGGGGCACCCGCCGGGGTTCGCGCCCGGCCGGAGCCGGAGACCCGGGCGGCCGCTCGCGCCCCGCGGGGGACGGGGGTGAAATTGGGACAAAAAAGGCAAAACCCGACGGGCTGAGATCAGGAAACGAACTGAACGGCGCGCGGAGAGAAGAACCGGCAGCGACAACGGCAGCGCTGATGACGCAACAGATGAAACAACACCACGGGACAAAACGCGCAGCGCTCACCGGCCCCGAACCGCCGCTGCCGCCGCTCCGGCCCCGGCCTCGAATCGCGCGCTGCCCGCCGCCAGCCCCGCCCCTGCACCGCGGGCGTGACGCCCTGTGACGCCCCGCACGCCATTGGCTGGCTCGGCTGTCCGTCCCGGCTGCGGCCCCGCCCAGCTCCCCGCCGGGCGTTAACCCCATCGCGGCCGGAGCCGGGAGAGCAGCACCGGGGAAAGGGGTCCCGGGGGGTAGCCTCACGAAACGGGGGCACAGACTCGCGGACAGCTCATGGAGCAGCCCCCAGGCTCCCTCTCGCTAAGGGAGAGGGGGAAGCGCAGGAAGCCCCTCTCAGCTCCCCAGGGAACGGGGAACTGCTGCCTCGTGCCCGCACCCCGCTGAGCCCGGGAAGCAGAAGAACCATCATCAGCTTCCCCACGAGGGTAGTTCTCATCCAGTCCACCCACCCAGCACTGCCAGGGCACCACTGACCCCTGTCCCTCAGCACCACAGCTCCACGGCTTGGAAACCCCTCCAGGGATCTCCCCCCGTGCCCCGAGCAGGGGGACGATCCGATCCCTGCCCTGCTCCTGCTGGCCCCACCAGTGCTGACACAGCCAGGATGCTGGTGGCCTCCTTGGCACTCTCTGGCTCATCTCCAGCTGGCTCTCGACCAACCCCCCAGGTCCAGTTGGTCCTCCAGCCTGGAGCGGTGCCGGCGGTTGGTGTGACCCAAGAGCAGGAGCCTGCCCCCTTGGCCTTGGAAGCTGCCGGCAGCATATCAGTCAGATTTGGTATTTGAACCTTTAATGCTGTTTATTATACAAACTACATACCTGATACTTGACAGTTTTGTAAGTTAAGGCAAATCAATTACCCCCAGGCACGGGCCGCATCCTGGCCCGGCTGCAAGATGGCAGCTGCGCCACGGCCCAGATTCCCGCAGGACAGCGCGTGCCTCTCAGGGATATTGATCTGCTCCACTGTTCTTCCTCCTAATTGTCCCCAGTGCAGTCCCCTCCAATTAGCCCGCTCAGCTGAGGCAGCAGCAGCCTGCTCTCCTGGCCTTCATTATCCAGGCAGGCGGCAAAGCCAAAGCCTAGCTAAAAAAGAGCCCAAAAAGGATCGAAAACCAGAGCGGTGGTGGCTGCTCCAGACATCTTTTTTATGTCTTTTCTTACTCGCAATATTTTAATGTGCTTGCGGGACTGAAAGCTGTCAGTGGAATAATTTATACCGACGCTTGGGGAAGGCTGCCTCAGTGAGCAGGGAAACGGCCACACTGCCAAGTTCTCCAGAATGAAACAGGAACCCATCGCACGGGAATACAGAGGCATCATTTCTTTTTGCTGACAGAAATCACTGGTTCTAAAAAGTACTGCCTGCCACAATCTAAAAATAAAATTGACTATTAAAGATAAATTGAACTGTTTACTTATAGGAAAAGATTTATGGGTTTATGAACAGAGGACACAAGAATAAATTGTTTGCTAAATAACTGCGGGAAGAAAACAGCTCAGGAATGCTCTTAGTTCACTGCGTTGTCTCCACAGGTAGCTCAGATCGGGACAGCTGCACTTTACAACCCTGTGCCACAGATGTCACAAAGACAAGGCAAAGATCAAGCACCTCTTGAATGGGTTTTCCATTTTTTTTTCCCACTCTTACAACCTATATTCAAATATTCTCAGTTCTGTTCCTGCACACAACAGATTTTATTTAGGTCATTTAAAGAAATCAGATTTTTAACATTAAAATTAGCTATTAATTCAATATATCTCAAAACTGAATTAGTTTTACAAGGACACTATGAACAAAGGTTTAGACACAGGAAATTCTGAAACGAGCAGATGAGTAGCTCTCTGCTGTGACTGCGGCACAGTGGTGGTTGTGAGGGGAGCTGAGGTTCCACAGAACATTCCCTCTTTTCCCTGGGTAAAAGGCATCATCTCCCATAGCTCGGTCAGAGGAAGGAACCACCTTACTGACATGATTCAGGTCAACAAAGGGCCTAAATGTATCTTCAGGAGAAGCAACCAGCCACAAAAGGTAAGGAGTCCTCTATATCTTCAATAGCAAATTCAATAGTTAATTGCCTATAAAACACTTGCTTTGCGTTTATGTTGAAATTACTCAGTTTTAGGTTTTAGTCACTGGCTTTCATTACCAGCTTCTTGCCATGATTGAATTTCCTGAGGTTTCTTTTGACGTAAAAACATTCCTCAACACAATGAGGTTGCCTATTTCTATTCTGCTAAACTAATCAGGCTCAGCTCTTTAAGCTTCTCCCTGTAAATATTTTTTATTTCCCATATAATATTTTTCTCTTCCTTCTGCCATCTTTCTGTTATTTTAGCATCTTTGAGAAAACATGCACCAGAGCTATACATCCTGTTTCACTACCTGTCTCAGGAAGGCATTTGTACTCCTGTTCATTACTCCAGGTGTGCACACCTCTGGATCCTGGTCATGTGGGGTTCGCCATGGTGTTGTATCAGGACCCAAACTAAATTCTAGTTTTAGAATGGATCCAGCTTACTAAGACGTTCCTTTGAGCAGCTTTCCTCTTCATTATATCCTATTCCACTCATCTCTCTCTCAGTTTCAAATTTCATCATCAAACATTTTCTATTTTTTTCTATTTATATTTTCAAATCATTCATACAAACCCCAAACAGGACTGCTCCCACTGCTCACTCCTGAAGAACCCCACCAGAAATACCCTTTCCGCCCCCACTTGGTGTTGACTCCACATGGCTGGTTTTTCTCGCATCTGTTAACTACCCAGATCTCAATCCACTTAACACAGCCTTCCTCAACTTGCAGCTTGCCTTTTGTAGTTCTTTTTTTTAAGAAACAAGAGTTTTTACAGTGCTAAATCAAAGAGCAGCAGCAATAGGCGGTGCTTGTTACATGTCCTGCAGACAAACCTCAGAAGACCGTGACAGATTTGAAATTGTTCCTTCCTCACAAAAGAATGCAAAAAAAGTACACTGAGTTGGTTTCGTTATCTACTTCCATCTGTTGGATCTTTTCACTGAAAAATTTTAGATACCATATTACTATGGAATAACATCTGTGAACTGGTCATCATCTTAACCAAGCCTTGTAGCACTGCAAGGACCAGAGCATCCAGATCTGCTGGCACACAGATGGTCACCCTTCACAGGTAAGTGTACGTCTGCCTCAGACAGCGTTGAACAACTCCCAAGCAGTATCAGTCCACTTCTTTCCAAAAGAAATAAAGAAAAATGCCAACAGTGATGCAAAGACAGGCAACTTACTGTTTCTATCCAGCACAACCCTGACCCACTGTCATGGTTTCACAGACATGAAAATCACCGGGACCAGCTACATCTTCTGCTTCCAGATACATAACAGAAACTGTGCTTGCTTCATCAAGTGTAAGAAAAATATTTACATACTTACATTTATTTACACAGTAATAGAACGTTCAAATGCTCCAGCAGTCATTACATAAAGATTAAATGTGAAACCCTATTATATACATTAGGAAAATTAGCTTTCCAGTGAAATATGGCATGACCTTCAACTACTTGTATTCACAGCAGAGTCTATATTCAGCCATTCATAAATATATTCATAAATTTGGAAATTGTAAATTACATCACGAGATGGATTCAGCCCTCGCAAATGCTGAATTTGATCTTTCACTTATGCACATCTATCACAAATAAATATTTACCAGCACGCCCAGAGTATTTTCTTCAACGCTCCCTCACTCCCTGATTAAATGCAGGTGGTTTCCATCCATAACTACTCTTGAAATTCAAAAGTTAAAGTGACTTAGGAAATAAATTATCTTTTAGAAGTATATTTAGTGTCACATGTCTTGGTCCTCTCATTCAAATGTAAAATGTTCTCCTCTCTGTCTTCATTGTTTTGCATTCTGTGATCGTAAACTTCGCAGCCAGAGCTGCAAATGAAGACCTATGGAGTGCTCCACTCCCCAGCACGGGCAATGAGCTGCCTTTGTCACTGTCACAGCCAGGGCAGCGGCCAAATTAAAGACATTCATTTTCATGGCTGGTTATTACTACCTGATAACCTGAATGTTAAGACAAATACATTATTCCTCCTGAGATGGAGATGCTGGAGCCAGAGGAAACTGAAGCAGGATACCAAGAAGATGGTCTGAAAAAGTATCTGTCACAGAGGTCTGAAGAAATGTCATGATGCAAGATGGTGTTTCTTAAAATCAGAAGGAAAATAATTCATTAATCGAGATGAAAAAGTCCAAATAGGAGCTTTCATTTCACAGGGGTGTTATGCAGAAAGAATCAGCAAGCTTTAGACCCAGCATGGACAGGAGAACCAAGGGAGGGGTCCAGCCACTGGAGCTGCTGGCTTACAGGCAGGATGGCCAGGTGAAAAGGCATTTGCTGCAGACAGCCAGAGATGAAAGATACGTGATCTTTTTTGAAAAATGGAATGCTTCAGCTCCTTGGTACAAGGAGATTTCAGAAGATAAAATGGAGATTTTAGTTCGCAAATCCAGGATGCAAATCTGAAATGAAAGCGTCTCTGTGTATCATCCTCATGGCACAGCAAGTTAAATTTTGAAGAGCAGAAAGATAGGAAATGAGGGAGCGACCGAGAGAATCCCAAGCCTGCCCACACAGCAAAAGAGTGGAATAGGACTCTTCAAAAGGAAAAAATAATAGCAATTAAAAAAAAATAGCCAAAAGAGGACAGAGACTCACGAGCGAGGAAGATTTCAAGACGAGGGCAGCTTAGTGATATTAAAGCTGGATGACAGGTCGTGAAAAACAAAAACAGACTCTGTTTTGGCAAAACTCCTGCCTCTCCTCTACGTGCTCAGGTTTAATGTCACCATGAAATACATGGAGCTGCTTCCCAGACAATATTCAGCAGATCCGAGATTTTCCTGCCTGCCCGATGTCGCTCCGGGAGGATACGATTGTCTCCACGGTGTTTTCATGGGCCTGGGGCTTGTTCGTCTTGTTTAGACAACCAATGTCAGAGGCCATAAATTAACCAAGACTTTCTTGGGGTACAAATTATTTTAGTTTAATGATACGGAGCATCCCTCCCATCATGAGACATTCCTATTTGGGTTTCATGTGGCCAGATCCCCCTCTGAAACCATTTCCTGCTTTTTTTTTTTTTTTTTTTTTTAATCTAAAGCAGTAGATTTGGTCCTAATCTAGGAAATTTAATTAATCTCCAGCAGTGAAGGAAAGTGAACCCACCCTGATCAAGTATTTCATATAACACATTAGCACGACTATCAATCATATTTCACAGCACATCTGGTCTTTATATTTTGTTGTTCCTTTTACTGTTTCACATAGAAAATTACTAAGCAAAGAAAAACCAAAAAGCCAGCAATCAACACTCAGCATATCAAAGTTTACTTGAAGCAATCTAAAAGTCACTGCTGCCTTGAAGAACTGCAAAAATCTTTTAGATATTTTGTATAACTAAAAATTACAAGGATCAGTTTGCAAAACAAACAAATACATGTACGTTTACTAATACTTTTAGGAAAAATGCCCTGCATGTTTGAAAGCAAGTTTCCTGCAGTAACAGAGAGGAGCTGGATGAAGCCAGAACCTGGAGTGGCTCTGAGAGTGATGTTGTTCTTTCCTGCTCCATCTTCAGCTCCGTGGCAATGCCAGAACCTCAGCACATTTGACTCATCAGTAGGTTACAAATTCCAAAAGCCTCTTTCCCTGTTTTCAGAAATTATTCAAACACGGGAAAATAAAAAATATTCAGGCTCCTACCTGCTAAAACTACTTTTGAAAATAAACTGTAGACTCCCATTATGCTTTGACTATTTTCAAGATATTACTAAAAGGCAGTTTATTAAAAGCCTTTAATAGTAATTAATATAGTCAATGAATAATCAAAACATTTTTAGTATGGATCTAATGAAAGAAACAAAGAAGCATTTGGTGCTGCCCATGAATCCGTAGCTATACTGAAATTTCTCTATTATAGTTTCCAATACCCTGAAAGCCTAATTTATAACAAATACTTATTCTTATGCTGAGAAACTAATAATGACAATAGCACTCTAACCAGTGATTGGAATATATTTTATGATGTCTAATATAATATTTTCCCAAGAAGAGTATTCACAGCCGTACTCACGAGAACATCCTTTGGAACAGATGGTAGATAACCTAAACTTTAATGGGGCCATTTTTGTAAGGAATCCAAAATACTCTCTTAACTGCTGTACAAGTCTAGCCCTGGCAAGAAAAGCTAATTAAAGAAATGTGGAAATAAATTTTAAAGTATCTTGCCTGGACCTTTTTCTGCAGGACCTGGTAAAAACATGAGGCATCCCACCTCCAGCATAAAGGAAGGAGAAGAGCTGTGCAAATTTCTCCAACAAATCCACTACAAAAGTTGAGAACTACACATCTGAGACTCTCTATTCTACACCCGTGTATTCCTCATCCACAAACCCCCACATGGCAGCCAAGAAGTGAACGCATTTGAAAATCTCAGGTTGGAAACTGCAGGGTGAAGGGCTGTTCTGCTTGAAGGCTTAGCTGATGTAGATAAATTGGGCATGATCAGAAAGATGGGGATGGACTTTTGAGCAGGGCCTGTTGGGACAGGACAAGGGGGGATGGTTTAAACCAAAAGAGGGAGATTTAGACTGGAGAGAAGGGAAAAATTGTTGACACTGAGGGTGGTGAGAGCCTGTGCCAGGCTGCCCAGAGAGGTGGTGTCTGCCCCATCCCTGGCACCATTGCAGGGGAGGTTGGCCAGGGCTCTGAGCACCCTGCTTTAGGTGCAGATGTCCCTGCTCCCTGCAGGGGAGCTGGACTGGATGAGCTTTGAAGGTCCCTTCCCACCTGAACTAGTCTGTGATTCTATGATACTAGATGGGCAATGAGATCACAGAGCCAGTACATCACAGAGCTACGAAGAGCAGCTTTCATCCAAACCAAGATGGAAACAGGACTCCTGGCTCTGGTCAGATGTGTGACACAAGGACATGTGTGATTTCCAAGGACAAGTGATTTCCAAAGTACAAGTAGATGCCACCCACACCCCTCTCCCAGTGCTGGCACCAAGGGGCCCTTTGCAACGGGCAGGAGTCAGCGAGATACGAGCACCGACAAGAGAGATGGGCTATGAAGGGTGAAGGAAAAAGGCCAGGTCCAAATGACCCCAAGTAGAAAAAACAAGAAGCAAATTGAAATGTTAGAATAATTTATAAACCCCATTTTCTTTAATTTACAAATGGCTCTATTATCTACTTTGCAATCTTTGTAACAACGGCAGAGAGAGGATTAGAGCGTCAGATGAGAATTATGGGGTAACGTTGTTCTGAGCCTTATCTGTCTCTGCAGCCTGTGTATTTTTATACATAGCTAAATTCTTTAACTATTCAAGGGTTGGAAGCCTTACCTCGTGCCCCAGAGGAAATGGGTTTGTGCCCGCTCTACAGCTGACCTCCAATCAGTCCGAGGTTTTCAGCCTGGTGAGTTTGATGAACCGTCCCCACAACATTGAATCACCAGTTGTGTGAACAAGGGAGTCTGGAAATCAGGGCTAGCATTTGGCAAAGGAGGAGGGAACCTGCTGACAAAGCACCATTCCCAGCCTGGGTGACTCCGGGACCATCACTGGACTAGGCGATGACAACACAACAAGGGTGCGTTTTCATCCCCGCTTGCTTCCCCGCACGTAGATCCCATTCCTCAACCAAGTAAATTGGGTGAATTTCTGCAATTATGGAGATACTCCTATAATCAGGCAAAACAGCTTTAAAAGCTTTAAATACAAAGAGTCTCATTTTCTAATATGCTTTAAATTGCAGATTTAAGTAGGCCACTGTTGTTATGACTTTATTGTCTACTTTAAAATTTTGCATGGTTTAAAGTAGTAATTTATTTTATTTTTCTTTTTACTGAGAGCTTCCAGGAAAGTCAAGCTAAGAGTGGTTTCTAGGGAATAAATCATTTAACTGCTATAAATATTTTCTTTAAAATTGCTTTTTCCACAGTTTACTAGACCTTTCTATTTTGAAAGGAGATGTTTAAGGAATTTTTTTTCCACTGCAGTTTTAGTGATTAATAGTTAAGCTCACATGGTTTGAGTATTTTTGTGATTTCCAAAGGCATATCTTCATCTTTTCTATCCGATGCTCACCTGCAGAAGCACATTATTCTCATTTCAAGTAAGAGAACAATGGGAAAACAACAAGATAACAATGATTTGTTTAAAAATCAAACAATGACTTTGAAAACATTAGTGGACTGATTCTCTCCTTTGCTTTGGATGTGCGCTGCTTTCTCACCAGAAAGTCAGGTAACAAAACTTAGCAGCCTGAGCCAAGCAGCACACTCGTGCAGAAAGGTGCCCAAGAGTTTTCCTCAAGAAAAGATTTTTTTTTTTTTAAACAAAACAGGGGAATATCATATTTATTTTATAATATGAGGAGCTGAGATAGGCTGAAAGTCTTGCCCTGGGTAAGGTAGGCAATTTAAGATCTAAAACCTTAACTCAGGCATCTTTAGCCCTCATGTTATCAAGCTACTTTGTCATCTTCTGGCTCCTGTTCTTCACTGGATGGTGGCATTTCAGTCCTTTTCATGCTTAGCAATGGGCCATAACGATTGTAGTCCTACATAAATCCACCTAACATTTCAATAAAGACAATAAAGAGAGAGACAAGGAACAAAAGTTAAAGATTCTTCGGAACGCATTCATAAATGAAGGAATAAAAGCATGCGACAGAGAACTGAAACATCATCCAATAATTGGCAATATTTACAAGAGATACATCACTAATGGTTCATTTAACTTTGCAGTATCTTAAACTCACTCATTTTGTGGAACGGGAATTATTCATAAGGCAGTTTATTATGAGTAGATTAATATTCATTGGGCACTTGGCAGAAGATGTATGCTTAAAGTCTCTGAATTGTTTTGCAAAGGGAAAAAAAAAAGCCGTCATTGTGTGAAGTTTGGATGGAGAACTGATTGCAATCAGTATTATCCAGAAGTTCATTAGACACTGAAATACTCTGGGTAGAAAGGCATCATTTAAGTTAATCACTACCTGGTTGTCAGGCAGAGAACAGCTTGCTGAGTTCAATGCTTTATAGTCTTGGGTTGCACATTACATCTCTCTGAAGAGCGAAGATTCAGAAGCGCGTTCATAGCGCTAATAAGATACGGCTTATTAGAGGCAATAGTTTTGGTTCATACAAAACTCAGAGCTAGCCTGTTTCTGGTGTATTTGAGAAATACAGGTTTCCAAACTTACAACAACACAGGTCTTAGGTCTAACATCTGCCAGGCTCTCAGAAACACCTCTCCTCACCTGCCTTTGGCGAGGACTAGAATATATACGGTATTTACTACCAGAATATCGGTTCCAACAGGATCTGTACAAGTTCAGTCCCTGACTCTGATTTTTTTCCTCTCCATTCCTTTAATTGTTGGCCAGTCAATACAGCAAACACCCCCAGGAACCTTCCACCACAGAGAAACCAAAGGGCTGGTGCTCCAAGGACCACCAGTAAAGGAGTTAGTTGTTTAACACTCACTAAGATATCCAAATAAAAATTAGCAGAAAAGATGTACGTGTTCAAAAATAGGCAAGACAGCATCAGGCCGCCCCTCTCTAAAACGTGAACAAGGAATGAACACAGAGATAAGGGATTTTTTTCTGTGGGCTTATAAATATGAATCTGAGGGCCACTGAGCTGGACCCCAGCAGCCAACATGGGCTGCTGTGTGCTCAGACCCCCAGCCCACAGAAGAGCACTGGCTCCTTCCCAGCATCTGCACAAGTCCATAAGTATTTTTCTTTAGTAAATCAGCAGACTAGCAGCTTTTAAAAATCATCTCAGCATTAATCATAGAACTATTGTGGTTGGAAGAGACCTTTAAACTTATCCAGTCCAACCATTCCCCCAGCACTGCCAGGGCACCACTAATCCATGGCCCTCAGCACCACAGCTCCACTGCTTGGAAACCCCTCCAGGGATCACGGGGACTCCACCACTGCCCTGGGCAGC
>WUAM01000211.1:242893-257280 GCA_024336885.1 Actenoides hombroni
GCCCCAGCACTGCCAGGGCACCACTAACCCCTGTCCCTCAGCACCACAGCTCCATGGCTTGGAAGCCCCTCCAGGGATCACGGGGACCCCACCACTGCCCTGGGCAGCCTGGCACAGCCCTAGAGGGGCTTGAAGAAATTGTTCCTCAGATCCAGCTTAAACCTCCCCTGGTGCTTCTTTTTATATAATCACATACCCTTAACCACATTAAATCGACCAGAACTAAGTTTGAAACTTCCCCTTTCCTTCTTCAATCAGGTGTCCCTGGGGAGAGCTGTCCTCCCTGTCATTCTGCCTTAATTAAGTCCACTAAATCAGTAGCCAGTAGCAAAGCTACAGCACCTCCAGACCTGCATCTTACAGCTGCTCCCCTCTCCAGTCAGTAAGAAGTGGGAGTGTGGTTTCAAAGCCTTGGTTTCTTCAACTGACTTATCCAGAGTCTCCTTGTCTGGAGAGATTCCCACCCCGGCTGGACACTGCGCTGCTGGGCCCCCTGCTCTGAGTGACCCTGCTGGATGGAGCAGGGGGTGCCACCAGAGCAGCTCCAGAGGCCCTGCCAACCCCACCATGCTGGGATTTGTAACTCTTTCCCAGCCCTGCTTCCCACCAGTTCCTGTGGCTCACCACCTGCGTGCCTCTCAGCGCACTGCTGACGGCAGGACCGTGCCACTGGCATCGGCAGCTCTGAAGCTCCTCACCAGGACCATGCTCTAGAGAAACACCCATCTCCCTTCCACACCTCATGGCATCTGCTCAAGCCTGAAGAGCCGTGCAGCACAACACAACAACCCTGACAGCCAGTCCTTTCCGAGGCAAAGAGGGCAAAGGTCTGCACCATCTTCTTCATATCCGGAATAAATTTAATTGGATCGTTCGCATCGAGTGAAACCCAGGTGCAGAGAAAGGGAAGACATCAGCCTCCAGTGCTGCTTTATGACGGTGAATTACATTCAGTTTAAAACCATTTTTTAACATGAAGGCAGTGAAACATCAAAGGCACAGAGCCACAGAGTGAATTATGCATGCCTGTGTTCTGCGGAGGGGTCCTGACTACTTTTGGCAGACTTGCCTTATGTAAATTTAGCAGGCGTATCACAGATGCCACGCTGAACCGGACAGCGATCGGATTCCTGTGTATTTACATAACTGCGGAAAAGAAAACAGTGTATAGGCAGAAACAGACAGAGCTTCCTGCGTTTACACTGACATTTGCACGAGGAAAAATTTCTGTCAGAAGCATTGTATGCTAATGAGATTTTTTTCCAAGACAAAACCATTGCTGCCAACAGTTGGATACTCCCTTTGTTTTAATTATGCATGACTAATGATAGCTGTTTGGCTGTCTGACCACCAGATTGTCTGCCGTTGCCAAGGGAAGATCTTTTAAAATAGATTGACGAGTCTGCTGCTGTAAAACAGCGCGTGTTCTGCTTCACCTTCCCTCTTCTTAACAGTTTTGCAGGTACAAATATCAAAACTTGATCTGAACTCACTGGTGAGCCCTTCTCACATCTAAGTCACCACCAAACCTCTCCCAGTGTTGTGAGCAACACCCCGCGCTCAGGCAGAGCCGCGGCTCGAGCAGCAGCAGACGTCGGGCAGCTCCGTGTGCAGAGAGCACCGGGAATCGCGGCGGCTGAGCGCCCGACTGGGCTGGTGTTACACAGCCACCCACGTGCAAATGCAGGTGCACTAACAAATGGAGCCAGCTCGGGGGCTCCGGCAGCTGCAGTGATGGGAAAAAACTGTGCACTCAGTCAAAGGAAGAAATATTTTCCTGCTGAGTTGAAAAATACCTGAAGAAAAGTGAAAAAGGGAACAGCCTGATAGTTTCTGAGACGGTAGGATAAAGGGGAGAGGGATTTGGTACATCTGCACAGAACGCCTGAGCACCACAACCTCAGCCAGCTCCACAAGCGTGGGTCTGCTCAGCCTGTACTGTACATCCCTGCAGGGTGCGACGGCACAGCCGTACCCAACAGCGCAGGGTGTGACGGCACAGCCGTACCCAACAGCCCGGCAGCGCAGGGTGCGACGGCACAGCCGTACCCAACAGTGCAGGGTGCGACGGCACAGCCGTACCCAACAGCGCAGGGTGCGACGGCACAGCCGTACCCAACAGCCCGGCAGAACTATCCAGCCCCAGATCAAACCTCTTGAAAGTTAAAAACTTCTTTAAAACCCTAAAGGGGAACAACCCCCTGCAAGGGGCAGCACCTTAGCAGAGGGGTATTTGCAGACACTTCTCCCCACGTTGCTCGTGACAAACATCATTCTCACAGGGAGACAAAGGTTTGGCTTTCAGCCTCATCTTTGTGGATCATTCAGACTCGGGGATGAAGGAGCCAGCAGCTCTGGTACCAGCAGCCTGCAGATGGATCCAATCGATCACCTGATCGATCCGTGCAGCGTTCCCTCATTGCAGGCGAGCCCGCTGCTGCTGCTGCTGCCGCCTGCAACCTCACACTGAACTTCTCCAGAGCTGTGGCCAGATGGATGAACCTGCCCCTGCCTTCACCCAGCCGCTGCCATGAACCCCTCTCGTGCTGAAAAAAATCACATGGTGCTGCTCACCCTGCCCTGGGGTATACGAGTCATAGAACCACAGAATCATTCTGGTTGGCAGAGACCTTTAAAGCTCATCAAGTCCAACCGTTCCCCCAGCACTGCCAGGGCACCACTGACCCCTGTCCCTCAGCACCACAGCTCCACGGCTTGGAAACCCCTCCAGGGATCACGGGGACTCCACCACTGCCCTGGGCGACCTGGGACAGCCCTGGACAACGCTGCAGGGGAAGAAATTGTTCCTCAGCTCCAACCTAAACTTTCCCTGATGGAAACTGCAGCCATTTCCCTCTTTTCCCATGGGGGTGGCTGCCAGCGGCAGGGTGGTGACTGGACCAGTGGAGGGGATGCTGTGCATCATAGTGGTTGGACCTGATGATCTTAAAGGTCTCTTCCAACCACAATGATTCCATAATTCTATGATCACCTATTTCACTTTTCTTCTCCCCTCACCGTGAAGAGCAACAGTCCTGTTATGGAGGGGCTCAAGAGAGGACCCTTTGAAAGGATGGACCACAGTGTTAACGTACGATAGTCTGTGTTCAGGACCAGCAGTTGCCATGGTCCAAAGCCACGCCAGGGAGAAGGAACAACATGGGCAAGAGCTTGCCAGTGCCCGAGTGCTCTTCAACCCTGCCCAGCCAAGCCAGAACCTGCCAGTCCACGCCTGGGACCTGCCTGCCTATCTCAGAGCAGCACAAACTCAGTACTAACTCAGTGGGGCACAAGCCCCACTCTACCCATCCATCTCTGCAAGGCTCCAAAAGAGCTGAAATGTCTCCAGATGATTTCCCAAGCCTGCTGCAGCACAGGTTTTAGTTTCCAAGCACAGTGTTGGGTCAGATTTCTGCCAGGGGAGACAGTGGTGAGCCTGTTCCGCGTGTCACTGGCTGGCCTGTGAAAGGAGTCAGCCTGAACCCCCGAGACTCGCTTCCCTGGAATATCGGCTGCACTCAACTCTTATGCAAGATGACAAGAAAGTCATTTCAGTCTCTGTTTTCCCCTCAACAGAACAGCCCTTTGGAACAAATCCTGCCTTTCATTCCTTACCGATTCCTCATGTTGTTAGTTCTTCTGCACAACATTTGAAACATTCACGATCATTTAAAATGATAAATTATTTTAATTTACTCTGAATTTATTTATTATTATGGCGCAGACAAGAGGCAAGAGCCATAATGTGCTTGCTTAATAATTGGCAAGGATTTGGAACACGAAAGCCTTACCCAAACAACAACTTAATTTGGTGGGGGAGTGAGTGTGCACATATGTCTCCACGTATTGTGGCCACAGTTAAGAGGGAGCGCAGCAAAGCGGCACAGCCAAATAATTTGCGATCCTGAACTGCACAAGAATACCAAAAGAAGTCAAGAAACATACCTTTTAAATCAGAAAGGAAAGAAGAAAGTTTTTTATATTTATCACACCACCCGTCCCCCCCGTATCTGCGTTTGCATCGGGGGGCACACACCTGCATCCTACACTGTACATAATATATTGAAATGTATCCACGCTACAGACACTTGATACCCTCTGCAAAACTTTCATTCCAAACGCCCACTTCTCCACAATACGAATGACAGCAGATGGAGAACATTTGGCAGCCGTGCCATTGGCTCTCCGTGGCCACTGCTGCTCCTCTGGCAAAGGCCGCTGGCTATAAAGAGCGGCTCTTCTTGGAAGAGGGAGGCAAAACCACAAGCAAGTCCCAGTCCTGCTCAGCAACTTAAATATGAATCAGGTATATACAGCCCCCCAAGGACCTGAACACCTCTGGAGACCAAGCCTGCTTGACCTTCAGGCAGATTTTGAGCAGAGCTGCTAGATGTTCCTCAGGACCATTGATCTGAGTATCCAGGGGATTTCACGGCTCCAGAAACACTGGCAAGGAGCCCCCACAAAATAAAATCCATGGCAATGACCCTAACACTATAGTTTCATTCCTGAGGACCTGGAAGAAGCAGGAACTGGAAATGGTTCCAGCAAGGTTTTGTTTGTCCAGGACTCCCCTGTGACTTCGGTAAGGGACTGATGTGCTTTATTGGGGAAGTCCAGTCTGAAAATCAGCATGTTTTGAAAGCCAGAGAAGTAGGAGATACGGGTTTGGCTGCTGCTGCCAAACTTCTCCTACCAAAACAGAGTCAGAGTCTGATTTCAGAGACCCTACATTTGGTACCCCCCTAAAGGGACTTAGTTTAGAAGAATAATGTTAGGTGGACATCTCTCTCGTGAACCATCAACGTTCATCAGCACGCAGCCACGGTGGAGAACAGGGAGCATCCCATTATCCAAGATGAGCGAAGGTGACAACACAGAGCTGGGAAAGTCCTTTTCAATAGGCAGCGAGACGCGATCTCCGAGAAGCTCGAGGGAGCCCCAGCGAAGCACTGAGTCATCAGTGCCCCCAGGAACCACGTTTCTCCGACACGCTGCCTTCCACGCCTGCTCTGCCACCCCGGGGGCATCACGGCTGAAAAGCTCAGCACCCCTCGAGGTGGGGGGGACAAAGTCACGCTCGCTGCCTTTGGGGCTCTCCCAGACAAGGACACAGACACATGGAGGACACCAGGAGCTGTTCTTCCCATTCCCCAGACACCAACTTCTTCCACCACCAGGAAAACTTACAGAAAACAAGCAGCTGGTAACTCAGAAAGCAGCCAGCGAAAGGGATGGATAGTCTGAAATCAGCCGTCTGCCCTGTGCCCAACCCTTTAGCAGCAGTACAAACACTGCTAGAGAGTGCTCCCCTGGAGCTGCTTAGCCCAGCCCGTCCTGCGTTAGCTGTTGGCTGATACGAAGGGTTGATAAGAACCTCGGAGGCAAGGGGAACGTGACCGTGCGCAGCCCAGACCCGAAAGTCTCCGAGGTGGAGCAGGAAGCAGCCAGGCTGCACGCGGAGAATTTCAAATGTAGACAACAAACCGAGAAACCCCAAACCTCCTGACCTATGACCAAAAAGAAAAACCTTCTCCTATAATCACCCTTTTCAGATGACTGTTGGCTGCCCTAAGCCTCAGATAAAATTCACACAGGATGGACAGAAGAGACTGTCGTGGTCAAAGCCACGTGGAGGAAGTTCAGCGTGGCTGTTAACAAGGCTGGCCTAGAACTGATCCCTGGTTTTCCCAGACAGCTTTGAGAAGAACAGATGTCAGGACATGGCCATGGGCTTCACAGCTCCCACTGCTCCTACTCCTCACTGGCAGCCCCTGCAAGCCTCAACCCAAGGGATCACAGCTCAAGGTTTCACTCTCTGCAGTGAAGAATTCACATTATTTTTCATATTGCAGAGGATATATTTCATAAATTAAGTCTATAATCACACAGTGGTAAAATCACATTTTGCTTTTGTAAAAAAATACATTAGCTTCTAAAACTTAATTTACCACGATGACACAAGGTGAAAGCACCATCCCGGTAAACTAGCTTTAATCATCCCAGAGATTTAAGAAAAATTAAATGTAGGATAAACTCTTTGCTTTCTAGAAAAAAAACCCATTTTGATCATCTTCAGATTTGCAGGTTGCGGTATCTGAGGGATTCTGTTTATGAATTGCAGGTGTGGTCTGTAGGAACTGTTAAGAAACATATACCCGGATTTTTTATCTATGGAAAGCCACGAAGGCCACGCACACACACCAGCCATAACCCAGATAAGCGCCAGCACAGAAAGGCAGAGAGAAATTATCTTTTATTTATTTATTTTATCTTTTTATTTTATCTTCTATCCGTTTATTTTAATCTTTTCTGACAGGAGCAGAGGCTCCTCGTGCTGCCAGCCCGGCAGTGAGCTCCCGGGCTGCGTCCCCACAGCCCCCCAACTGCGGCCGGCAGGAAGGGGACGATGGAGCAACCCCCACCCCACCGAGGCAGCTCTGACGTGCCCTGTGCACCCAACCCTCAGCACCCAACCCAGAAAACTTCTCTGCGCCCATCACCTCCCTTACAACACTCGTGTCCCCAAACTGCCCCTGCTGCTGTCAGCGTTGGGGACCTGCTGCAAACCCCAGCAGGAGGCCTGGAGAAGGCTCGCCAGAGAAATCCAGCTCTGAAATCCAGACTCTTTCCTGCATTTCCAGCAGTTTACAACATAGCAATTTATTCTTTTAATAAAATCATGCTTCTATAACTTGCTCTCTCCTTCCTCCTGTGTTCTCATTAAATCTTAACTGGTTGCCTGGGAAGAATATAGAAAAGATGCAGGACAAAACCACACTCCTGAAAATAGGTGGCTTCTCGACATTATTTTCCCATACAAAACAGCTGCGTTTCTGATATCATCTCTTACAACTTCAACAACCAGTGACACAGAGAGTGTTGGGACCTGCATGGAATAGATCACAGACTGAAAACAGGCAAAAGGAACCAGGTTTTAATTATTGAGGTGACAGAAATAGCTCAGCATCCGAGAGAACCCCTTGGCTAACCGGAGCTTTTCTCTACCACACAATCCCTGCGCTGTTCTCTGTGCCAGAAGAGGTGCTCAGGGACACGCCTGGCAAACGGGCTGTTGGGCCGGTCCCTCTGGGGGTGCCAAGTGGGGGCTGTCAGCACCTCTGCCAGGCTTGGGGAGACCCACGAGCACCCCAGTGCTGCCGGGGCACTGGGCGAGCATGGCCCAGCCCCATGGCAGTCCGGGGGCAAGGACGGGGAGAGTGGCCCAGGCTGTGGGGGTGAGGATGGGGAGTGTGCCCACCCCACCCCAAGGTGTGCAGAAAGGACCAGGGGCAGCAAGGGGGCCTGGCCGAGCAGGAGCACCAGGCAGGGGGTGATGCTCGTAGCTTTGCTTCCACAGCACCCGAAAAACACCGCACACCTTCGTTTGATACTGAACATTAATTACACTCATGTGAATTAACTATATCAAAATGAGGGACCTGTACTTCGTGTTAACACTTGGAGGCTTTTACTGGAAAACCTCAGCAGTCAGAAGAGGTTTTATAGCCCATCTTTAGCAAAGACAATGAAAACTTAATGTGAGAACTGAGGCTGGAACTCGGTGCACCCTCTGCCACCTCACTCGCTGAAAGAGGCTCCGTGCGTTCTTCCCTTGTATTTCAGCTCAAAACGAGACCCACGAGCAGAAGTCTCCCCACAGCTCACCGCGGGTAACCCTGTTTATTCCCACTCCAGACACGGGTCGGTCGGTAACGAAGCTGCACGGCCCTGGAGCTGGTGCAGGGTGTGAGCCAAGCCAGGGCTCCGGCAGCACCCGCCACGGCCTCTCCTTAGGGGATGCCTCCACCTAAACCCACATCCCCCTCGTCTGCTCGCAGCCAAGAAAACGCTGACTCCAAGCCGTGGGAATCACTCCCGTATTCTGGTGTTAATGACTAAAAAAAGGAGCGGTGGGTGCTTTAGGCAGGGTGCTGTACCGAAATAAGGAGGTAAGTTTTGAAGCCCTCGTCGCCAGAGAACAGATAAAGCAGGAGAAGCCTGGTGCTGGGAGGCGAATCAACACGTGCCAACGGAAGGGAGCCGATGGCCATCTTGCCGTAAGAGGCTGGGAACTGCTGTGCCCAGCCAACTTTGGATGCTGCAATGTACAGTGACTGAGAAGGGCTACATTCAGAGGACTATGGAGCTGGACGGAAAAAACTCCTTTTCTAACGCCCAGATTGTTTCATCCTGGAATTTGTACTGAAACGAACAGCCAGCTTCCCATACCGAGGATGCCGACAGCAATTATTTTAATGCATATTGAAATATATTGATGTTACAAATATCCACGGAGGAAAAATTCAGGAGGAGCAGTGACGATGTGCAGAGAGAGCCTCAAGATAAACAGCTCTACCCATCCTCCGCATACTCTTTTGGAAGCGCTCACTCTCACAGCGATCCCACATTTCCCCTTTCAACTTGTAATACCAGCTTGCAATACAAAATAAACTCTGTTTTGTAAGAAAGCCTACAAAAGGCACGTGAAATGAAAGAAGTTAATCACAGAGCAAAAATAACAAAAATCTATCTGTAACTCGTGTTATTTTACCACCTCATTGCTTTGTTCCAGAGTTCAGGAGCGATGTTCGGATTTCCTTTAGCAGCATCTCTTTGCAAAACAGATACTCTCCCTCCCTCCCTCCCGTGTGAGATAAAAGCAACGTTTCAATCTTAGAGCTCTAATTTCATTTATGTAACCTATCCAGCTGCACAGACACCGAGTTTCGAACACGATCTTAGGCCTAGAGAACTGCACGGATTCCAGCCAAAACCCCCAGGAGGTAACCTCTACAGTAATGCCACGGTTTTCCTAATAAGGTGGCTCTAAACATGTATTTGTTTCCCTCCTAATAACATTTAGTAATGGCTGAGTATCTCTCTTAACTGCTCTCAAAGTCGGCAAGTTACCTCCTCTGCAACCTTTTAAGTCTGAAACAGCACAAATATAATACCTTTTTCTAATTTTATTTCCTTTGATTCTCCAGTTCTGCAGACAGAAAGCACGAGGACTCTAGAACCTCTCAAAATACAGAGTAGACGTAAAAAATACTTGTCAGCTGCCCTACGTAGACATCTACTGTATTTTCAGCAGCTACTACAGCAGCAGCAGGCTGACTTGCTATAAAGCAATTCCAAATTCCTACTGAAAATACCTCCTACCATAGTTTACAACGGATTGTAGGGTCATTAAAAATGCATATGGCTAAAACAATTTGTAATCTGAAGACATGAGTGACACCTTAACAGGAATTAATACAGCCAGGTACTTTATAGCGTAAAACTACTGTGAAATAAATTGGAGATTTATCGTGAGCAAGGAGGTTCAACCCACTGCAATCGTATTCCAGATAATGAAGAAATGTGTTTTTCTTGAACTACAGCAAGATCATAACAAAAGTACAACGTACAAATAAAAAGTTAGAACTGGAGGGAGGGAAATAATCAAATCAAGCCAGAGGATTAATGAGCGCAAATCAGAAAGAAGGATTCAAGTGGATCAAGTATGGTGTACGATGACTGGTAAACAAATTTTGCTCCAGTCAACGGGAGTGAGGAGAAGATACCGTAAGGGAGGGTTCAGTAGGAGAAACAATAACAAAGCTATGCTAAGCTTGTAATTTAACAGTGTAAAAGCTTTCCATGTTAATCGGTGAGAAACATGGGAAACGAGATAAAAGCAAAAATAACGACGCCAATACTTCTGCCAGTGCGTAATCCTCAGCCCGGAGATGCTCGGGACTGCAGAGCCCCCAAACTGACACCGGCAGCCAAAACTGCACCATTTAACCCAGCAGATGATTCCCAAACTTCTAAACAGAGAGAGTTAAAAGCCGGGAAAAGGACTTGCAAGCACCGCAGCGGGTTCCGCGCCGCGGCCGCAGCATCCCCGGGAGCGAGCGGGGATCCCGGCAGAGCCCGTGCGGGAGCTGCGCTCGCTGCCGGGGATGCTGGGGATGCTGCGGCGGCAGCGGGGCCGGGCGGGCGGCTCCCAAACATCCCCCCCCCTCGACTCGCCCACCCCACGGCCGCGATCGCCTCCTACCTAAGCACCGCCGTGTCCCCTTTCCTGACCACCAGACTGTCCACGGTGGCCCCGGGGAAATCTCCGCCCGGAGCAGCGATTCTCCCGGGGGTTAAGAACCAGCAGAGGCCGAGGACCACGATCGCCAGCCACTGGTGGGAGCCCCCGGCGCTCCGCACCAGCGGCACCATCTCCGCGCCGCTCCGCGCTCCTTCCCCCGGGCCCGGCGACGGCTGAACGTTTCCCCCCGGTAGCTCCGGTCTTCGCTCGGTACCCGAGGTCGGTGGGCTGGGTACGGAGCGCGCTGCCGACGCAGCATCCAGCGAGGAGGGCAGCGCGCCCGGCTCTGCGCGCCGCGGCGGCTCCTCGGCGGCGGGCGGGCGGCCCCCGCTGCCAGCCCGTTGCCACGCAGCCGTCGCCCTGGCAACCGTCCCGGCGGCGGAGGGATGCGCACCGCCCTCCACGGTCCCCGTCCCCCCCACCCTCCTTCCCGGGCTCCGCCGCCCCGCCCCCCAGCAACCCGGTTCGCGGACACGCGCGCACACCCCTCCCCTCGCGACCCCGCCCCGGTGCCCGCGGGGTGCGCGGCGAGCGGCCGCAGATCCCCCCTCGGTGTCGCCTCCTCTCGACACCCCCACTCTAGTGCCCGCGGGGTGCGCAGCCAGCAGCGGCCAAACCGCCCCGGTTGCCCCCACCTTCGGCATCTCGGTTTGCAGCACACATACACCCCCACAGCCCCGCTGCCCACGGTGCGCACATCCAGCACCCGCAGATCCCCCCGCTGTCCTGTCCCGCTCCTCAGCGCCCGCTTTTCAGTCCGTCGCCTCCACCTCCCCACCCCGGTGCCCGCATCCAGATCCCCCCTCCCCGGTCCCGGCTGGCGGTGCGGGCCCAGGGTGCCACATCCCATCAGGAATCACTCCTCACTACTGCGCTCTCTTGCCTTCAAATGTAATAAAAATTTACCACTTTGCCAAAAGCCAGCAAGTCAAACCAGGCTGTAAGGGGGGGTCGGGCTGGGAATTGCACCAACGGCTCGGCAGTGAGGCTTCCTCCTCTCTCCAGAGCTGCTGAAGCTTCCAAAGAAACCATCCAGGCCTTTCTACAATATAGTATCAACCACTTCAATACCTGGGGAGTTCCTAAAATTCTACCAGGACAGCTAATGATGTTCATCAATAGCAGGAAAAAAAGGAGAAAAAAAAAAACCACCCCAAAAAACTGTTGACAGATTATTTCCCTACAGACACACAAAAATTAACAGCCTTTTTCCCCTGTGGTCCTTCCTCAGTGTGTCAGAGGCATGCTCTAAACACTGTCAGCCTCCGACAAACACCACCAAGAGCAGAATTCTGTGTGCTCGGCTCGTTTACCCCAACACCGACCCGTCCAACCGCCAACACCGACCCGTCCAGCCGCGCGGCCCAGGACAGGAGGTGCTGCCTTGCCAGGACCAGGCTGAGCCTCCCCGCGCAGGTTCGAGGGTTGCATAAGCGACGCGCGGTTACGCAACGGGAGCTGCACGGTGGCTGCGACATTAAGGGCGGTTTTGAAACGTTCTCGTGCTAATTCCCGCACATCTGGCCCGTACAATGTCGTAATTGTCCCTCTGCCACCCCACGCTGCCAGCCCGTGGTACGTGTGCTGATTTTCCCGCGGCGCGTCCCTTTTCATCCGCTGCCAGGGTACGTGCTTTTCTGGTGCACCAAGGGTTTTTTCGCCACTCCCAATTTGCATCGGAAGGATTCGAGAGCGGAATATTCCAAATGAAAACCCTGTAACAAGAGCGCTACTCCCGGTGCCTGCTCTTCCCATAAACCCGTATCCCTCTCCCGCAAGCCTGACCCTGCTTTATCTCATCCTGTTGCATCAAGTCTTTCCACAAGAAACTCCAGTGTACAGAGAAGGGAAGTCCTTCCTCTACTTCTGTAGCACTTCACACTACAGAGCTTTCTGGATAAGGAAAGAAGGAGGGGTGGAAGAGAAAAGGAATTGTGTCTCAAAGCTGGGACGGGGAAGCCTCACGGTCGGTGCTGTTGCTACAATACAGAAATGCCTTTTACAGTTAAATCCAACTCCACAGCGAGACAACTCTCCCTCCTCACACACACAGCTGCAGCAGCGCACAATACCCATCCGCCAGGACCATGGCAGTGGGAACGTCCTGCAAGCACAACCTCTACCACCAAACACTGTCAGGGATATCCTGAGGCAGTGCCGGGCATTCTGCAAGGGGCTGCCCATCAGGACAGACCTGACTGGAAGCCTTGGTTGTTTTCACCAACAGAAAGCTGTTCCTAGCAGGTGGAGCCCCCCTGTATCTCACACTGTCACCATCCCACTGCCAAAGACAGAGAACCAGAGAATGGTTTGGGTTGGAGGGGATGCAGGTCCTGTTTCTCAGATATTGCCACCAAAACCTTTGCCTCTTTTTCAGATCATTTACCTTCTAAGCTGAGATCCTGCATTTAGATCCCCGAGTGTTTTCCCAAATCACATGCATAAGGGAAGCATGGTCTAAAAAAAAAAACCTCTCAACCTGACTTTTCTATCACTTTTCCCCACAGTGCTTCCTTCCAAGGTCGCGTTCAATTAAAGAGCCCTCTCCTTTGCATGGCTTCCATTGCACTGCTCTGAGAAGAGCATCTCAAGGGCTTCATTTTTTTTATTTTTTTTTATTCCCACCCCAGGATGTCTTTTTCATTTGCCAAGACGACAGATAATTGCCTTCCCTCCGATCACAGCAGCCTGGCTTAGTCAAGCTAACAAGCCGTGCAATTCCTCTGCTCTGCTGCCAAAACAGACCCTTCCGCTAGTGCCCCAACCGGGCCACGCTGCCCTGTTTCTCAGCTTACGTTTTCTGGGAAGGGAAAGTTTAAAAAGCAAACAAACCAACCAAACAAACATAAATCCCACCTGTTTCTCAAGGCTTTCTACTCTTCCTTTTCTCTCACCCATGATTTGTACCCAAACCAGACAATACCATTTTTTATAAAAACTGAAAAAAACAAAGGGGAAAAAAATAAAAAAAAAAATTTAAAAAAAAATAAATTAAAAAAAGGAGCCTTCAGATGCAGCAGCTCAGCCTCTCATCTTACAGCCTTGCAGCCTACAGCAAAACGTGGTTCTTCCAGTAACTGACATGCAAAATGTTTCTATTACAGCTGGTCAGACAGCACTTGCCAAACCAATTAATTTTTGAGGCAGAACACTTACAATGTGTCTGGGATCCTCAGCGCTGTTCCTTGCACTTGGGGTGAAATACCTTCCCAAGTGCTGGGGCAATTTTTGCAAATACACTGTGACGGCATCGGGAGGAGGACGACACGTAACCACGTGGGATTTGGGTTTTAGATGTGGACATCTTCACATAGCTGTCTCACGTAAGAAGCCCTTTGAATGTTCTGGTACATTAAGCATTCAGATTGTCCAGAGATGGGATATAATCATCAAGATCTAATTTTAGGGAGAGCTCCGTAACCTTTAATGAGTCATGTGATGCTGTTTTCACTTGACCTTAAACAACCAAATAATTTACTCCTCTTTGAATAAGGAGGACAAATACATTTCCTCAGCAACATTCCATTAATATTACAAAAGATCATGTGTATCTCCATCAACAATAGCCGAGATGAAGCTTTTGATTTTGTTTTCTTCATTTTTAGATTCCCATCCCCGCCTTTCATGCTATTTGCAGATCAGCGGAAGGAAGAGCAGGTCAGGAGTCAATAGCTGTTATGCCAATCAGCGTTGCTCTAGAGACCAAATTTTTTCATCTCAATCTTCACCACCTTCTCCCAAGACTAGGAAGCTTGGGGCAGGGGAAGAGAGAGAAAAAAAAAAAAGAAATCTCACACCAGATGTATACACATACAGAAAAATAATTTCCATGGAGGGAAGACAAAAATCTTTCACATAGGCTAGTGAACTATGAATTGCACAGGGCTCCTGGGCACGTTGGTTTCAGCTGGCAGAGCTGGGAACTTCACACACAGCACTGGGAAGGCCAGAGGATATTTCTTGTGGCTCAACTGCGTATTTTGGTTTAGAGCCATTTAGAAAAGCTAAATTTATTTGTTGTTTGCAAGTATTTGTTTAATGTTGGCAGAAATATTCAGGAATGATTCACAAACTTCACACTTGGCTTTTCGCTTCCTTTCCTTCTGCATGTTTAACTCTCCTGCAACTGCTCCTTCAAGCTAGTGACAAAATATGGAAGTTGAAAAACTAGAGCAAACTTTAAGAGAATTGGTACTTTTAGCAGCCTAAAGCATCTCTGTGCTGGGCTGTTCAGCTGGAGAAGAGCAGCCTGAGAGGGGAGCTGAGCAATGCTGAGCAAGAGCTAAAGGGCCCCGGGGGG
>WUAM01000211.1:268340-284615 GCA_024336885.1 Actenoides hombroni
GCAGGGGAGGTTGGCCGGGGCTCTGAGCACCCTGCTCCAGTTGCAGATGGCCCTGCTCCCTGCAGGGGGGGTTGGTCAAGATGATCTTGAAAGGTCCCTTCCCACCCAAAGCAGCCTGTGATTCCATGATTAAGAAAAGCTCTATAGACATAATACAGCTTGTTGCAGAATGACATTACAGCCCTGCCCTGAAGTGGCATTTCTCCTTCAGCAGAAGTGTTGTCATCACTGTTACTGCCTATTGACAACATTCCTGGTATTTGAGAAATCTATTTTCATGGAAAGATTTGCCTCCTGCTGACAAACACCATCTAACCAAAGTTACAAGCTTCAGGCCAAATCTGGGTAGACAAGATGAATTTACAGGAAGGTTGGAGCGAAATGTGTTTGAGTGAAGCTCAGTCAACTGAAGCTGTAAGAAGTTTGCTGGTAACTTCCAGGGTTTTTAATCTGTTGGGGACTCTTGGCACTCCCTGGGCCATTTTCTCTAAACTGGTGTGGGTTTGTGGCTGGGTTAGGGTTATGTTTCAGAAAGTAGCCAGCTGCCTCCAGAGCCTGTCAGAGGACCAGTGCCTGCATTGCTCCTTCTGCCCTGGTTTGCATCCAGTAATTATCCCAGGGCAAATTCCTCATGCCCAGTTTCCATACTCACATCTGTGAGGCCAGTTTGCTTCCATCCCTAGGAAGCCTAATGCTGAGAGTAACTCAGGTTCAGAGATTCTGCTGGGCAGAGGGGTGTCCAGCAGGCCACTTGGCCAGTGACATTCTTGGCCTTGCTGCAGGAAGGCTCCATCTGATGTTCTCTCCCTGCAGAAGCCGGCCAGATGCTCTGGAACCGCAGCGCATTCCTGCCCTGCCTCTACTTGCAAGTGGCAAATACAAAAACGGCATTTGCAGTTTACATTCTGTGACTGACTCACTCAAAATAAGCATATCAATCACATATAATTAAGTTGTCAACCCTTAATTTAGGGTGTTGAACTACTTAAAAAAAAGCAAATATAAATACCAAAGCAAGGTGACAGAAAGAAAAGAGGTCTAACTGATTTTTATGGCCAGAGAAAACCTAGACCTCTTACTTTTCTCATTATTCCAGTTAAAAACTGAAATTTTGTTGTTTAGTATTTCAGCTGAATAAGTCTCAAGCATACACGATACGAGACATTTAAATCTACCATTTGTAAATACGTGCTAACCCTTCGCACAACATAATCACTGCAATATATTTATGAAATATTAAACCCAGCTACGACCACTGGCAGCCAGTGTTACAGATACACCGAAAATAAAATCCCTTTTCTGAAGGGCACCATGGGTAAATCAATGGGAACAGTTCACGGAAATGAAAGGCAGGTCCAACATAAAGCAGAGGTGACTTGCACTTTTATGGAAAATTGTTTTTAACAAAAAATGACATCTTGATGAAGGTTGTTCAAAATTTTAGTGGCACTTAGAGGAAAAATGTAATAATTCTGAGTAAAAAACAACCCAACCCCCTGTTTTGGAGAGCTGTTCCAAATGCTGGTTGTGCACAGCATTGCTCAGACCACGCACCGTGTGCGTGTCGCACCATCTAGCACCAGGGCCCTGCAAACGCCAAGGGACACGTTACTGGCTATGGACAGAATTCCAACACGTTCCACACACTGTGAATTCTGTTGGCCAATTTAACTTGCTGTAGGTTATCAGCTTCCCACGTAAATAGTGATTTATTTAATTTTATTCAGATCCCGAATTATATTTTTTGGCCGTAATCTTATTTACTAAACTCTATTAAGAACCTGTGAACGGGGCTTTCTTCCACGCAGCCAACATCACATTTTGCTGACTTTACACTCCATCAGCCTCAGTTCTCTTCTTGTTAGAGATCCTTGCCAAAGGTTTCCAAACAAGAAAAAGAAAAACTTTTAAAAAAATTTAAAATAATTCTTGCTGTAATTGTCTTCTCACCTTCATTAATTCAGGATTGACATCAAGAAATGTTTTACTGTTCCAGAATAGGTTGCATGACCTATTCTGTTTCCTGTCTGAAACATAATAAGTATATCATCTCCTTGACTACCTCTTTAGTTGTCAAGATCATGGCACAGGACACCTGGATAAAACCCCACAGCTCTCGAGATCTAGAGTAAGAGATGCCCAAATGGCTCTGGATGGCAGCGGGAGCTGCTCCTCCCTCTCCCCGGTGCCATTTAGGTTAATATCAAAATTAACATTTCATCAGCCTTTGAGATCCCACAAGTTATGAATGCTTGACAGATGAATTTCAAAATGGATTTCCACCCCCCCTCAAATTCCAGAAAGATTTTGATCTTTGGTGTCAACATTTATTTAAAACACGAATAAGTGGCACAATCCCTTTTAAACATCCATCATTTAACAAGCTAAGTGACAAGCTATTTCCTTTCCTTTGATGGAGAGCTTACATAGGAAAAGTGCTGCTCCTCAGGGGTCAGCACCGGGACCAGTGCTGTTCAGCATCTTTGTCAGCAGCATGGACAGTGGGATCAAGGCACCCTCAGCAAGGCTGGAGATGGCACCAGGCTATGAGTGCAGTCAGCACACCAGAGGGAAGGGATCCATCCAGAGAGACCTGGACAAGCTTGAGTGGTGATCCCGTGATTTTGCTTATTTCTATAAAAGTCAGGAAAGAGTCCAAGCGAGACTGTTCAGCAGTGCTACGGTACCACCTTACTCAGGAAGTATCCCAATGGGGCAAAACTAAAAATAGTGGAATTAAGCCCAATACTATACCCAGTTGAGCACATTGATGGTATTTTCATTACAGGGACATCCAACAAATAAAGTGAAAGCTATCAATATGGAATTCTTCTTTAATTCTTTTGCTTTGGAAGAACCATTTCTGAAGGGACGAGCACGCCTTTGCACAGGGCTACGTCCCCTGCTCAGCACCAGGCACTCAGCACCTTACTCGTGTGATGAGCGGCAGACAGATCAACCTTCCTGAAGGCTTCTTCAGGAAGCTGTGCACAGGCATGGGGAGGTAAACACAGATAATTAGAATGGATTAGGTGCTGCATGCTCCTAATTGCGGTGCCCTCCTTTGCCAGGCTGGCCTGCCAGAAAAGAGGCAGCCTCGATCAGCAGAGCATGGGAAAGGAGAGAAGGTGCTAAAGCATCTTGCTCTCCCACAGCAGCAGGGCCAGGAGAACAGGGATGTCCAGGGAAACAGATGGTTCATCAGCTCACAAACCATCACAGAAGAAAAAAAGGCAAACCACAGATTCCCAATACCTGATACTACATTTCTAGCACCGGAAATTTATCGTGTTGATCAGGGAATCACTGGTGCCACTCCAGAGCTAATCTCAGCTTCTTGGAGCCAATGACTATGTTGCATTGTGGGCATTTTCAGCAGTAACAGGACAGCCCTTCCAAGGAACACGGCAGTGATCACTTTTCTTTGGGGAGTATGAAGAAAATCTGTTCAGAAACCACACAAAAACATCGGGGAAAGTTCGGCAGCTGCACAGGGGAAAACAAAGTAGAAGGGAACAAACACTTCTTTTGCTAATAAAACCAGATAGACAAATAAAATAAGTTCACAATGCTGCTGAGGATTGCTTTCTACAGAAGCAGCCTGGATGCAGTCAGAACAGTCAAGTTGGGACCTGATCTGGTAGCACAGTTAATATTAGCTGTTAGAAATTAATTCCATAAAATTAAAACGGGGTTTGTTGGCTTTTATTGATCAACAACTCGGTGGAGCGTTGCACAACTGACTTCTTGTCAGCAATACTATCTTTCAGAAGGCAACGAGGCAACAAACATCTCCTTATCTATACTAGAGGCACTGGGGAGAGAAAAGATAATCATCTCTTGGCAAGGTAGCGCCTACATAATAGCCAGATTTACTCTGGCAATAACGCCTTTAAATTGCAATTAACCTCAGTTTAACCGTTGAGTTTACCATGAAAAGAAAGGTTATTATTAAGGGATTATAGAAACCTACTTGGTGACATTACATTGCCTTGGTATTTAGACATCCACACGCCCCGCTGCATCATGCTGAGGGCTCAGACAAAACACAGTAACAATCCAACAGGGTTTGGCTGCCCCCAGAGCTGGAGCTGGGGGTGCATCCCAGCAATGGTGCAGAACAGCAGGCAGGGTCAGCGTGGGCTCCTCGAGCATCTCTTGGGCTCAGGCTGCTGCTCCAGAGGGACAGCCAGACCTTCACCACACAGAGCACATGAGCTGGGACCAGCACCAGAGCTTGTGACACAGACCCTCCACCAGCTGGAACTCAGCGAGGCTTTGAGGATCTGGACACGAGGGAAAGTGTCCCTCCTCTGTCCCCTAACCAACTGCAACTGTGGCTCAGCCAACGTCCATGTCTTTTCTGCTGCTCTTGGGGCTGCACTTCAACACACCGACTGCGTCTCCGTGTTCCTGCTTTTCTCCATTTCCAACTCTCTCAAAATACTAATGAGCCTGTCATCCCAACTGCCCTAATACTCATCCCTGTCTGGTGTCAGGCATGAAACTCAGATGATCTCCCACAACATGTTTTTGCTGTTGTGCAGCAATACAAAAAAACTATTCATAAAGTCTCTGCATTTGTCAATATGATAAATAGTATTATCTCTCAGAAGCCAAGTTCATTATCTGCTCTGATGCTATCACTACTTAGCAGAGCACTAACAGATCAGGTGAAGAGAGCACTAGAAAACTGATTGCCTTCATTTCAGGTGTCTGTGTGGATAAAAGCAGAAAAGCTTACTTATTCACCAGAAATATTAATAACTCTAGATGCCTTTAATGGTGACCCATTCCAATACTGAACCACATCAATTAAATCTAAAAACAAACTATCTGCACAGCTTATTGCATTGCTTCAGGTTAAAGGCATTTCTCCTCTGAGTATTTTAATATATCTTTATTAAAATGAACAGAAATGTACACATTTTTCAACTGCCTTCATGCAGCTGGAAAACAGATGGTAGCAATAATGACTTCCTTCCAAGCCTGAAGTATTCTGAAGGGCTCATGTCTATGGCTAGCATAATAACCCCTATGATGCCAAGCTATGCTCTTGTTATTTCAGTACCTTATCGACTCCAGCAAGTGCCCACAGGAAGCAGAGCTGCCCCCAGCACAAGTGGAGTGCCTTCGGCTGGCCTCTCGGAAAGATAGGGACAGCCTTTTGAGCAGGGCCTGTTGGGACAGGGTGCTGGAACACATCACACAGTTCAGGGCTGAAGACACCCCAACATCACCCGCTTCCCTGCTGCACCCTCCAGCCCACCAGCAGCGGATGCTGTGGTCAGTCTTGCAAGTACAACCCTGTAGAAGTTCTGCAACTGAGTTTGCACACAACCACCACCCATGAAGATCAGACCTTTTTTGTATGTTAAATACTTAAAAACATGCTTCTGTATGATCACTCAAGAGAAGGAACTATGAGCTGAGCTTATGAACGGGAATGAAGAGGCACCTCTAGAGCTGAGAGCAGACAGTGCACATTCTCTCCCTTTTCTCATCTTCCACTCTGAGGTTAGAATTATCCCCCCTGTTTATTAGGGTCACTCTTCAACCTTACAAACGATATTCAGACGCAGCATGCCAGGTTCACCGTGCAAGCAGAGGCGGGGGAAAGGTTCTCTGAAGTTACCAGAACATACAACTGTATTTCTGGCACAGAGTCATGCTGACTAAAGCACTGTAAAAATAAAAAAAAATTGGTAACATCAGGTGAAGATTTGCACTCTGGGAAGGACTGCGCACTACAGCAAGATTAGCCTCTATCGCTCTGTGTGGTGCAGGAGGTTTCGGGGGGGGTTCTTCTGAAGTATGAAAGGAGGCATTATTTCAGGCTCAGCCCTCCAACATGGGTGTATTTGTTAACACCCTGCTTTTGAAAATCTTAAAGCCCTTGACAGAAGAGAAGGATTTTTCACCAAGCCCACTCTGCAGATGGCGAAATGAGACAAAATGCTTACCTGGACCAAATTCAGATGCAGAGTCTGGGTCAGCTGAAACTAAAACTCTTTACAAACCGCAGTTCTTAGTCATCAAATCCACAGCCTTATTAAAAATACGCTCAATTGATGGATTTTTTAGCAAGCGGGTGCTTGGACTAGAGATCTTTTTAACAAGATAGATTTGATTTTTTATTAGAAATCCCACTGTAAACCTCTTATTTTTGCTATAGACATAATTTCTTTAATTTATCTCTCTGCTTGTTAGTGACTGGCAAATGACTTTTCCTTTTAAATTATTTTGCTAGAAGTATGCCGTGAATACTTGATTAGTTGTAGACAGATTGACTTGCAGACTTGTTCTGTGCTACCTGCTTAAAATATTATGCACCCCAGAAATACATTTGCTAGCCAGAGGCAATTCAGTATGTGCAGAACTCATTTTCCCTGCAGTAATGAACACTATCTAGAAAGTTAAAACACATATTTTTTAAGGGGGGTGTGTGTGTGTAGAAATCCTCCTAATAAGCAGCTGTGTTTCTACTTCCCAGATTTGGATGATTTTGTTCGTATCTCTAGAAACCATCAATATTTTGTTTTTACTTCAGGTCTGACACAGTGCTTGCGACACAGCATGAAAACTTGACAAGAGACTTCTCAAGGCAGAGCTCTGGTCCCTGCACACCCCGAGTGCAGTTACGCTTATCCTACGACTTTCAACTCCTCCCTGCTTTAGGAACTCTAATCAAAACAAGACTTCAAGGATCAGAACGGAACTGCTTTTTCTAGCAGACCTTATTCACTATCCATTTGCAACAGTTACCCATTTCCACATGGGTACGTGTCCCTATGTATATACACGTACACGTATACACACATTTAGCTTTTGTTTTCAATACAGACATTGAAAGAGATCTGAGCCCGGTGTGGTTTGGTCACACAGCTCCCGTTTACAAACACGCACTGTTACCTGGCTCCAGCACCATGGGCCCACCCAGAGCCTTCCACCGCAGCGCTGGTGGGGCTGAGGCCCCAGAGTGCGCTGAGCTTTCACAGAGTGTGTTTGTTTACATGCAGAGCTCTTTATCCGTAGTCCCACCCTGAAGACACACTACACAGGAGGGAGGAAGGAAAACATCTCTCAAAGGGTGACTTGATTGTCAGCGATGTCCGCAGCACAGAGGAAAACTGAAGGAGGACTGGGATGAAAACCAGTAAGGAAGCTGAGTTCAGCAAGTTTACCATTCTGAGGGTGGTGACCCCTGGCACAGGCTGCCCAGGGAAGCTGGGGATGCTCCATCCCTGGGGGTGTTCAGATCCAGGCTGGATGGGGCTCTGAGCAACCTGCTCTAGTGGGAGGTGTCCCTGCCCATGGCAGGGAGTTGGAACCAGATGAGTTTTCAGGTCCCTTCCAACCCAACCCAGTTTGTGATTCACACTGTTTCTGTAGTGACAGCTCTGTCTTGGCTGTAGCCTTCAGACTTTGGAGGTAGCTTCACATAAGTCTTAACATTTAGCACTGCAAGGAGAATAATCAAAGGCTACCAGTGAACCCTGGCAAAGACATGAAAATGCACTTCTACAATATAGATCTACTTTTAAAAGGTCATGTAACTACTGATAGACTCCAGTAATGGTTACTGACCTAAACTGTCCAAGAAATAAACCAAGCAAAGACCCACACTAAAATAAGTTGTTTTCTTGGCCACAAATATTTAGCATGCTACATCAGAAAATAAAAGCATTTAAATATATGGAAGTTTTGAATGGTACTTTTGGCTGAAGACTTCTTTTTGCTGTGCCATAGCACACAAGTAGAAGAGCTAGGGAACAACTGTGCCATCTCATTTACATAATTCAGGTTCACGGTTTAAATGCTGCCCTACAAAACAATCATGTGGATATGAGAGGTAAAAATAAAGATGATTTTATACAAAATGTTCAGAAGTAGACAGAAAACAAGAATGGCTCATATAGAGCAAAGATTTGCAGGACAAAACAGGGCTGGCTTGTTACTAGCTTGCTCTCAGTGTTTAAAATAAAGCCCAAAGAAACCATAGGGAGCAGAGAAACTTACGTCCTGCAGAATATTCCTTTACGTGGCTCAGGCTATAATTTGGCTTGATTGTTAACAGCACCAAGGTAGGTCTTAAACATAAAATACAACCCTGTGAACACCTTTCTCCCCTGTGCCCACTAAGTCTGGATTTTGAGCAGCAGAAATCACGTACCACTAGCATTAGTTTTTCTTACTGAAAGCAAGATTTAAAAAAAACCAAAAAAACATTTAAAAAGTTATAAGTCTAAATAATAAATTATCTAAAAAGAAATTCTAAGAGGAGTAAATGAATTATTTACTCCGATTTATTGCCATGCCTTCCTGGCTGTTTTGTCTTGTTTTGTTTTTCACGGTCCCTCCCCTGTGGATCAAGAATAACACCTTGGTAAATGCTCTGTGTTTATATAGGCAAGTACAAACCTGCTTTTGTTTTCTACTGATCCATACGTGGGTTTGCTCAATGACTAATGTATATCTTGAAAAAGAATCTCACACTCCTTGGGTGCTTCCCTACGCCAGGGGTTCTTCCACAGCCAGGCTGTGAGAAACAACCCTCAGGGGCATCTTAAGAAATGTTTGTCCAGGTGCCGCCCCAACTTTGTATGGTGCAAACCCCAGGGGTGCATCTGCCCATGCGTGGTTGCAGGGACGGGGTGACTGGGATGACTGGTACACAAGTACACAGGGAAGAAAAACATCTCTCTCTTTAGACAGCCCAACAAAAGGTGAGGGATGGAGAAGGGATTTGCTCTCTCAAGGTGCAGCAGAGGTAACTCCAGGGAAAAGGAGAAGTGAGGACATATCGGTGGCACAAACACGATGGCCCTCGGCAGACAAGAACACGTTCAGGCTGAGAATTAGGAGATTTCTCAAGTGATCAGAAATTCAGGTTCTGGAAGAGAACCGACACAGGGAGACCATGCCCGGGGCAGTAACACCCACCGGGGAGGGGTGCAGGTGGGTGACACGTCAGTAATCTGCCATCTCCCTGCCACAGGGGAAGAAAAGAAGGCCCTTCAGTGCAAAACATGATTTTGCTTTTCCGAGAACCCAGGAACAATTTGTGCACATTGAAGTTACCTTCAGAACACTGCAGGAAGAAAAACCAACAACCCCACACAAGGTACGTTCTGTTCTTGGTTTGTATAGAAGTTGAGCAGGTCAGCGACACAGAGCCCGGGACACCCCCACCCCAATCTTGCAGGGACCTGCTAAGGCTTCTTATCATCTTATCATCGGCAAGGGCAGCTCCCAGCAAACTCCTGTGCCTCTTGCCAAAAAGATAACCAGTTCCACTGCAAGTTTAGACTCCTGGCTGGGAGTCAAAAGTAGCCCGAAAGAACCAGTTCTTCACCTGTGAGCAGTTACGTTCACATGCTGTTTTGGAGAGCTGTATGTAACTTCAGTAAAACACAAAACACACCCATCCCATGTTACCCTGTTAGTGAGATAACTTGCACCTTCACTTTCGTCATACAAAGTGAACTTGTCACAATGGAGTTTCAGACAATGTCAGCAGAATCACCTGAGCGCGCTCCAGAACTTCCAAAAGAACACACACCTAAAAGCTGGCAGGGTTCTTTAGGGAAAAAAAGAACAAAACCTATGTATCTAGCAATAGATAAGTATTACTTATTTGTCAAAACTGGTTTAAAGATGAAGTACTTTAACTGGTTCACCGTCCTTGCCCATGGCAGGGGCTAGGCATTTAGGATCCCCTCCAGACCATGCCATGATTCTCTGAAAGTAGCTTAGCTTTAGACAGCTAAATAAGGCTTTTAGTCAACATCAGCTTCGGAAGGAAAAGACTCTTTTGCTTCTGCAGCCTCAAATAGATTTAAAGAAGAAATGCATAGGAATGATGAACAACATATGAAGGAGAGTTAGTAATTATCATTCAAGAGATCAAAAAAAATACTCCAAAAAAAGTCTAGAATAATGTGCAATCAGGCAAATACAGTCAAATTATACTGGCACTGTAAGGCAACAATTTGAATCTTGTCACATTTACATAAATTGTTAGGAAAAGATGATATAATATAACCATTAGCACAGACGAGAGTCTACAGGCTAAACAGAACTTCTGGAAAAGTATCAATGCTTTCCACTACTTATTTTTTTTGTAAGCTAAGACAGACAAGTTTGGGTTTGTTTGGTTTTTTTTTGTTTGCTTGGTTTGGTTTGTTTTAGTTTTTTTGTTTGGTTGGGTTTTTGTTTGTTTTGTTGGGGGTTTTTTTTGTTGTTTTTCTGGTTGTTTGTTGTTTGGTTTTTTAACTGTAAAGACCAAGATGACTAAAATAAGCCTTTTAATAAGCTCTATCATTCAAAAAACCTAATTAAAAAGAGGGGCCTACACGCGAGACCTCTCTCGGCAGGCAGCTCTTACCCCTGGCTGGACTGTCACATAGTTAAATCACTCTCTGGCCATGTGAAGAGCATGGCTCCAGGCATCAGAAACTGCTGAAATCTAAAGGAACAAGTTCTGGTGTTAAAAGCCCTTGGATGGGACAGCAAAGGGTAAGGAGCAGAGTTTATTTCTGGATGGTTGAAATCCAGCAGGATTTTCAGAATCCCCAATGAGCTGGGGCAATCCAGGCAGGCAGGGCACATCCCAGGGGAGTCACAGCACAGGGCGAGGAGACCTTTTCCCTCTTTCCCTTCTGTGTTTTTAAAGCATGACATTCATGTATTCCTCCCCTGCTACCAAGAGCCTACTTATTATCTGGGACAGAGAAGTGCAGATGTATAAGCAGGTTTTTAAGCCACTGATATTTCTATTGGCTCCAATTTCAGACTTGAAGGATTTTTGCCACACAGTTCAGTGTGCCAGTGTCAAGCAGAAATACCCTGAGAGTCTGACCTGCAAAGAAACCAACGCTTCCTGGGTTTTGTGCTGAATTCATAATCTCAGCTCCATAAACCACACAGTAAAAAGTCACACTTAAGTAATGTATGGTCATCATGTTTTCATGCAAATTAGACATGAGGGAAAAAAATAAATATCCCCTAGAACATTCCTATTGCTATAGCTCAGTTCTCTTTCTCCAACAGCTTATTGTCATGGAGTAAATTCACTCACTCTTAGGCTGTGGATGCTCCATCCCTGGGTGTGTTCAAATCCAGATTTGGACAGGGCTCTGATCAACCTGCTCTAGTGGGAGGTGTCCCTGCCCATGGCAGGGGGAGTGGATCGAGATGAGCTCTAAGGTCCCTTCCAACCCAAACCAGTCTGTGATTTCCAATAAGCTTAGGAATTCACAGCCCACCCTGGCAGGATTTGAAGGCTGGAGATATGAAGTTATCAGACAATTTTCTAATAGCAAAGAATTATTTAAAGCAACATGACGCTACATTTTTCCCCAGATGGTTTCCTTTGAGTAATGGGGGGGGGGGGGGGGGGTGGAGGGGAAGGAAAAAAACCACCAAGCAAACAAGCCCAAATAAACAAAAAAAACCCCAGTACATTTCAGTAACCAGGCCAACTCCTCATCTGCCAGCAACTTGTAGGAAGGGTTTGGGTAACTTCTAGCAGTGGCTACCTTCAAAGGGGTATTTAAGTTCCACTGATAACATCTGTTCAGGTCAAACTGAGTAAATAATTAACCAGAAATTATGTGCTCATTAATTGCTTAATAAAAAGGCCATTCGGACCTTCTGGCTGAGCTGGATTAGAGCTCTTTTTATTAGTAAAAACATTGTGTTTCTGATAGTAAAGAAAGGAAGCATTTGATGAGTCACCTACACAAGCTCTAGAGATTTTTACATAAATCATTCACTAAGCCTCCTCCATGCCTTCATCAGGAGAACATCAGGGGAGATGTGAAAGTGGTACCCTCATTCCTGCAGCATTTGAGGTTTTCATCTCCATATAAAGATGCACATACCAATTTCTAAACACCAGCCTCTGCTCTGGAGCCCAGCAGCAGCTCAAACCTCCTGCCTCAAAGTGCTTGCTGGGAGCTGGCAGGCAGACAGACATAAATGAATCTGAAGTTGAAAGCCACATATAAAATAAGCCCCTCAATTTTCTCCTGAAAGCCCTTATTTGTGTCTCATCTTCATAAAATCTTTAGTGCTTCAATTCGTAGATGTCACATGAATAAGTCAATCATTGCTAAGACCCAGCTAGTGCTATGTATTTTTTTTATCTAGGAATATTTTTTTTTTCTTAAAAAAGCCTGACATTAGACAGCAGTATTTGCTACCCCTGGGCAGTAGTGGGGGTGTATAAGCAAACATCATACCTGAGCAGCGTGGCTGCAACGGGAAGCACGGGAGCTCATACCAAGCTCCATGCTGCTGTTGCACTTCTGCTGCCTGAAGACCCTGATCTGGGAACTCTGAACACATGAGAAGATGAACCAAAATGTAGCTCCACTGCTGCCTGAGTAACAGCCCAGACAGGGTCAAAATAATCTGTACTTTTTTTTAAGTTAACTCTTCATAAACAAACAGTGGACCATGACCAAATGCAGTTAATTGTAACTGCAGAGGTTCAGGCCTCAGCCCAAATTTGGCAAATAAAGACATTTCAAACACACTGAGCACCTTTTGGACTCTAATGAAATTCAACCCAAGAGAGTCAAAGTAGACAAGCAACAGCAGAGGACAAGGAAGGTCATAAAGGACTGTTAGCTGCAACTACTCAGAGAGTTTCTTTTCCTGCAGCAGTGCTCACTGCTGCCCAAGCCAACACGTGCTCTCTCTTCTGCAAGGGAGCTGAAAGTATTCCAGAAAGTTACCGTGTAAACTGGGGCTTTTCAGAGGTGCTGCTTCAGGGAAGGAAAGGGGTCTGTATTTCTAATGCAGCCACTTCATCACAAAGAGCTCACAGATGTGGACATTTCAACCCTCTGCAGTACCTCTGGCCCTTGCTGGGCACTGTTAACCAGCACTAACGGGAGATGAACCCACCCTCCTGCTACGATCGCATCAGAATCAGGGGGGTTGGGGTGTTTCTTGGCCTCATCATCTTCATGGGTTGTGGAGTACAATGTACAGGCACTTCAGAGAAGCCACTGAGCCCCAGCAGGAGCCTCCAGGTCAATGAAAGCTGTCAGTCCTCCTCATGCTCCATGTAGGTGGGCAAGGAAAAAAAAACACAGGGGGCAAGAATCTAGAAGCAAGGCTCAAAATTTAGATCAGCTATCCAAATAAATTTAATCTCACATGGCCTTAAAACTGCAGTGAGGAAAGCCTATTTTCAGGTTTTCCTCTCTCCTCACCACCCGTTCCTTGGCTAATGGTCACACACAGCTATTACAGCTGCACACCCATAGAGTTCCAGAAGATTAGAACTATGCCCAAATGAGAACCTTGCACCCTAACAGGGACTGGCAAAGATCAAAACAGGCGAGAGCATCCGGATCACAGATGCTGTGGAAATGTTTTTACAGTTACAGTTGATTTAATGCAGGATAAATATGGCTTTAGAGACACTTTAACATCTATTGATTCATATGGAAAGGAGTGTACATAAAAAGATTTATTTAATTGCCTTTGCATTTTAAAAGTGTAGGTTACAGCAATTAATCACTCCGAGCACCGACATGAAAACATCCCCGAGATGCAGAGTGTCAGGGTGCTCATCAGCGTGCTGCGGGGGATGCAGGATTTCAGAGCAAGGTTAGCGTGGAACCTCACATTTAGATTTAGAAGTCTGAAACAAGGTACGATGACGTTTGTCATGTAAGCGTCAAGAAGCACCCCTGAGGAATGTAAGGTATGGACACATGGCAACCACCTGTGAGGAAAACCAGCCATTGCCAGAAGGCATGCTCAGCCATCTGCTGAGCAGAGAGGACTGCTGTAACATCCTCCTGGGGACAGTCCCCCCACACAGAACTCAAAGCCTGAGAGCCTTTCAGCAAGTTCAGAGTGTGTTTGAAAGAAACCAATTACACCAGCAGCTTCTCCTGAGGAGCTTCCCCCACAAGGTCCAATACCTACCCAGCATCTCTCTCTTCCTCTTCCCCTCCATGTTTTGTAATCACTTCTTAATTACCTCCATCTTCTGCTGCTGGAGCTCAGTGGGCCCCTCCTCACCTCTTCGCAGGAGGTGGAAGAGGGAAGTGGTGGTGGGGTCCACATCACCAGCACCATGCCCTGCAGCTGCCCACCACCCCCTGATACCAGCTGGCTGCAGCTCACCTCACCAGGGAGTCACTGTCACCATGCACTGCTGCTGTGTCACCTCCCCGCCTCCTACTGCTTCTAATCATTTGTTGTTAAATTTTATTGCAGACTCCTTCCCCCCCACCCCCAATATCAGTACAGGGGAAGGAATAAAGCCAACTTCTGGACACCTTCATAATGATGTCAGACTCAACCTATAACAACACACGTGTCTTATTTCAAGGAAAAGAACTCTGGTTGCTGTTATTTCAAACAGCTGGCAAGTACTGATCGAGGACTAATTTAAGAAGTACAACTCCTGCAGTTATTTAATAACCATGAAAACCTGTAGAACATTTTTAGAGGTGATAACCTCACATTAGTGCAATTTATTAATTCACAGCCCCATGTGAAGGCATGGTGTTGGTTACAACAAACAGTCTGGTCAGAGGATAGGTGTCCCATCGCTGAAGCCAACACAAGTTCCAGATCTGCTCTGGCACGGGCCATTCCGCTTCAAGAAGTTGCAGAAAGCAGAGCAGCCAGCACTCCCTCCTCGGCACACTCGCAGCAAGAGGATGAGTTGGTGCATTGCAAGAGTTAAAACCAGCTGAGGCCCTAATGCCTGGGCTTTAGACCCACAGAAAGTGGGTCATGTCACGAGTTTGACCTCTGCTAAATATCAGTAACATCTGGCTCATCTTCATCACCACCCAGAACTGAGCCTGGGAGACACAGAGTCAGCTGCAGAAGAGGGGCCCAGGTACATTTGGCATACACAACTTTATTATTTTTTTTAAACCCAGGATATCTTAAAAGTTCTTCCACTTCGGCTCTCTGTGCCAAATACACAAATTATCCTGATTACTACTAAGTCATTAAATCTAAGACATGTGAAACATTGCTACATGCATTAAATTATAATAAGGAGATGGATGAACAAGCCCCTACTCTCCAAATGACACTATTTCCTGCACGGAGCAGGGGCTGTTTGCAAAGAGGCAGGGCAGGGAGGGATGTGCATTCAGCAACTGTTTCTGCGCTTGCAGCAGGATGCAAAAATCATAATAATTATTTTATGTCTCACTGTCACACAGTTGCTGTGCTTGACTTTCAGTAGCAAGTACATCCTTATCATTTAACCCAAACGAGATCTAAAACAAACATGGGGGGGAGGAAATGACAACGATTTAGGACTCCAGGTATTTCACACCAGCTGTAAATTGAATGTTAATCTGAACACATTTCAGAGCTGCTTCCTCAACTCCTCTGCATTTGTAATAAAACTCACGCCCTTCTCCAACAACTGAAAGATATTTAGACTTGAGTCAGTGTACACAGAAGAGAAGATGTACCAAGGAAAGAAAAAAAATGAGAGGCTTTTGCCTATTGAATACATGATTTGGGGGCAATTTATTGTCATACCTGACTTTCAGATGAAGTAGCTTGACCATTAAAATCAGTAAATCCAAACCTATAGTTCTTTTTCCTGCCTTTGGTGTGACTGCTTTTCAGCACAGAACTTCATTGACTCCTAAACAATGTGGTAGCTTTCAGATACCTGGAACAGCTAATCAGAGTCAAATTCCTGCCCATTAGTAATGTTTACATACCAGAAAATTACACCCCCCCTCTTTTTTCTTTTCCTGTGTGCGTTTTGTTTTAAACACTTTGTTTCATCTCTCCTCCAACTTTTCCCATTGAGTAAAACCTTCAGACACAGGATGGAAGGGGGTGGGGAGGGGGAAGACTAGTTATTTTTACATGTATTCGAGCATTACACAGAATAAAAAAAGCTTTCCTACAGAAATAGTACTAAAATACTCTGACAAGCACGGCAGAAAAGGGTTTATCACATAAATGTTGTAACCACAGAGGCATTTTGTACCTTTTCACTTTTTTTCCTGTCTTTGTGTAAGTGAACTAAAATTAGCATCACTGACATCCACGTTAGCAAGAGAACAATGCTGGGAGCCCCCACCTGCTTTTCTGCCTGTGGAGCGAGTCCCACTGATGGAGATGAGCACCAACAGGCACAAGAGACGCTGACACTGGGTGAGAGATTAATGGGGCTCAGGGCTGATTCTGGGCTCCCCAGTTCAAGAGAGACAGGGAACTACTGGAGAGAGTCCAGCAGAGGCTGGGAAGCTGCTGAGGGGC
>WUAM01000211.1:312979-336708 GCA_024336885.1 Actenoides hombroni
TGCATGGATGCAATGCATGGTTGCAATGTACAGATGCTATGCACAGCCGTGATGCATGGATGCAATGCGTGGCTGCAACGTACAGATGAGATGCACAGCCCTGATGCATGGATGCAATGCGTGGCTGCAATGTACAGAAGCGATGCACAGCCCTGATGCGTGGATGCAATGCATGGCTGCAATGTACAGATGCAATGCACAGCCCTGATGCATGGATGCAATGCGTGGCTGCAATGTACAGATGCAATGCACAGCCCTGATGCGTGGATGCAATGCGTGGCTGCAATGTACAGAAGCAATGCACAGCCCTGATGCGTGGATGTAATACATGGATGCAATGCACAGCCAAGATGCACAGCCCTGATGCGTGGATGCAATGCGTGGCTGCACATCAGTGCTGCAAACCCAGAGCAGTCTGGTGAGGGACCATCACCTCTGGATTTTCCCAGCTTCTGGAAAACCCCAGTAGCTCCCTAGCACAAAGTCACCTCAGGGCACTGGTTTTTTCCCTACTGTACAAATCTGCAAGTTAAACTGTTTCGGAAGCCAAAGGCAGTTTCATGTAGACCAAAGCAAATATTTGGTGAAGAGGGAGACACTACACTGTCATCAGTGCCAGCAGAACCCTAGCGGTTAGGAAAAAAGGGTGACCTAGTTTAAAGTTTAAAGAGCCTTCCTCATGTTATCCCATGCCCATTTGTGTCCCTGGGGATGGTGGCGGGGTAAAACGTTCTCGAGGAGCATCACCCGTGAAAATAAGGATTTCCTGGAGTCCGTGCTGGGAGCTGGGCCCCGGGGGTGGATTTAAGCGAACGCTGGGAAGTGACAAGAGGTGGCGACTCCCGTCTGCAAATCACCGGTTTCTTTAAGCCCAGTAAAGAGCTGGAGCTGAGGGGAACGATGCTGGGAAGGACGTGGGGGTCCTGCCGTAAGACCCCGCACCCTCCCCTCGCCTTTCTGCTGCTGGCGACAAAACCTCCCGTGCCACCAGGGTTTGTTCTCAGCAGATATTTCTGTGGGTTTGGTTTTTTTAATATATTAATGTCAGGAAAGCCTTTCCTGAGGTTTTTCTGAACCCGAGCCGGGAGAATAAAACCGCTGGGTCAGGATTTTGGGGGGCTCGGCCGCGATCCTGCGCTGCCTTACCCGCAGCGCCGGGCTGCGGGGTGCCCGTCGATAGGGTGCGTTCAGGGGAGGTGTTTTGGGGACCCCCCGGTGAAGGGGAGGTGGTGACGGGTGGCTCAGCCTCCCTCTCGCCAGCAGGGATGGCTCCTGCGGGGACCGAGGCCGCCCCGGCCCGTCGGTGAGGTGCCCGTCGCCCGCCCCGAGCCCCGCGCCCGGACCACGATGAACAAACTGCCCTTCCACAACAACAGAGTCATGCAGGACCGACGCAGCGTTTGCATCTTCCTCCCCAACGACGACTCCCTCAACATCATCATCAACGTAAGGCAGTGGGGGAAGGGGGAGGGCCTGGGGAAAGCCTCCTGAGCACCGATGGTTTCATCACACCCCGGGGGGATTGCAACTGGGTGCTTTGCAAGCTCCGGTCCTTCCTCCTTCAGTTCTCTCATCCATCAGGGGTGGCCTTGTGTACCCCACCCGATAACCAGGAGGGGGGTTGGCTGTGTTTTGGATGTAGTATTTAGTGTGAATTTTCCCCTCTTTTGATGTTTTTTTTATTCACCGCCACCCGATATTCTGCTTTCTGCCCCCAAAGTCATCTCCCCAGTGCCAGGCTGGTTGCGGTGAGGTCTCCACCACCATCCGCTGCCCTGTGGTCTCCCATGCATCCCATCCCCTGGAGAGCTCTGGTCCTGCACCCCAGGGTGGGACCCTGGTTTTTGGGGACTTGCGTGGTGGCTCTGTGGAAGAAAGAGCCCCACAGCCCAGCCTGTCACCCCTTTGTCCTGCTCAGTGACCTAGAGAGGAATTCAGTGCCACATGCTCAGCTCAAGCTGGGCACAGATGCAGCAGGGACCACATGTGGGGTTTGGGGATTTTTTTTATGTAGGTGAAGATTTTGTGCCACGAGTTACTGGTGCAGGTGTGTGACCTCCTGAGGCTGAAGGACTGTCACCTCTTTGGGCTCAGCGTCATCCAGAGTAAGTCAGGGACCTCTGTTGTGGGTTTGGTGCCCGTGGCCAGGCCAGGCTGATGCTGTCAGAGCTCAGCAAGGCACAAAGCCACCAGATCGGGGGTGCCTGTTTGCCCAATGGTGGGTGCAAATTTACCCAACCCTTTGGTGGCATCTTGTTAGGTGACGTGGAGGTTCTGAACCCACCCCACCTGCTGCTGGGTCAGAAGGGGCCAGGGCAGAGCTTGGTGGGATGCCGGGGACACACTTGGGGGATGCTGATGCCACTTCTGTCCTGCCCAGACAATGAGCACGTGTACATGGACCTGGCCCAGAAACTCTACAAGTACTGCCCCAAGGAGTGGAAGAAGGAGGCCAGCAAGGTCAGCGGTGAGGTCTTGCATGGAGAGCTGACGGCAGTAAGGCCACCTCTGTCCCCATCGCAGGTCACTTCCAGGACACGGGAACTGAGTGGTGGGGGGCACTGGGCTGTTAGCCAGCGTGGAGCGGGCGCGGGGGCGTGCAGAACGGGTCAAGCCCTGATGATAGGGTGATGTAACGACAGGATGAGGGGTAATGTTTTCAAGAGGAAAAAGGGTAGATTTAGATTAGATATTAGGAAGAAATTCTTCACTATGAGGGTGGTGAGACACTGGAACAGGTTGCCCAGAGAGGTGGTCGATGCTCCATCCCTGGAACCATCCCATGTTAGGTTGGCTAGGACTCTGAGCACCCTGCTCCAGTTGCAGATGTCCCTGCTCACTGCAGGGAGGTTGGACTGGATGACCTGGAAAGGTCCCTTCCCACCCAAACCAGTCTGTGATTTTATGAACTCAAGCATTTGGCTTTTTTCCCCCAAAACCACTTTTTAATGATTTCAACGCAACGTGCCAGGGGGGTTGGTGTGAAGGCTCCTGTGCTGGCACAGAGCTGGCACTCAAGACAGGGACTGGTGGGTGATAGGTTGAAGAGGGCTGGGAGAGGGACAGTAGCAGTGGTGGAGAGGGCCACAAACCCCCTGGGGGTCTCGAGCCCAACCGTCTGCTTCTTTAAATCAAATCCCCTTTGTGTTCCAGCACACTGGGGAAAAAAAATGGGACCAGCATTAGCGAGGGAACTCTTCCCAGTGGCTTTCACTTGGTGGGGAGCAAGGGGGTGGCCGAGCCGGACCTGGCACTGGGCGAGCCAAGGGGCTGGGAGCCGGGGCACGATGCTGAGGTCCCTGCAGGAGCCCTGAATATCTCCTCCCTTTCAGGGGATCGACCAGTTTGGCCCCCCGATGATCATCCACTTCCGAGTGCAGTACTACGTGGAGAACGGCCGGCTGATCAGGTGAGGGTGCACCCACCCGTCCCCACCGCCGCGGGCACCCACCCGGGGCGAGCACCCCAGGGTGCCCCTGACTCGGGCACCTCTCCCTGGGGCTGCACAGCCTCGGGGTGCTGCGGGATGCTGCTCACGCATCCCAAAAGCTCGTCCCTTCTGCTGGGGCTGCTTGTTTGTGCTTGGGTACCAGGGGCAAGGGGGGTTGCTGCTCCCAGCCAGTGATGGCAAGACCATTTGAGGGGCCTGGGGACGTCGTGTTGATGGGTTTGTTGCAGCTTAACCCATGGCATAGCCCCATATTAATTCACACGTGTGGCTGTGGCCAGGTGGGAGCTTCAGGTGCTATTTCATGGGGAAAAAATTAAATTATTTTGAGGATCTTGGGTATGTGGGGACATGGTGGCATCTGCAGCCTCACCAAATTGCTCTCAAGGGCTTATGGTGGCTGTGGAAGGCCTGGAAATTTCAGCACAGAGAAGCAGCTGCAGTTTTTCACCACCTCATGGGAGCCTTGGCTTTATGGAATGGTGGAAGTGGGGACAAATGACTCAGCACCCAGCCCAGATCCCTCTGTAAGAGCTTCCCACTGGGAAGAAGGTGCCGGAGTTGTGTCCTACACCTTGGTCTCAATCAGAGGTGGATGGGTGTCCTGTTGGTCCCTTCTTCTCCTGTCACTCATAGGCAGACTGGCTGCTCATGGCTTGGTGGACACTTCTCTGGGTAAAAAAAAAACTGTCTGTGTGGCCAGGCCCAGAGAGTGGTGGGAATGGAGTTCAATCCAGTTGGTGACCGGTGACAAGTGGTGTTCCCCAGGGCTCAGTGCCGGGGCCTGTTCTGTTTGATGTTGTTATCAATGTATCTGGGTGAGGGGATCGAGGCACCCGCAGTCACTTTGGAGGTGACACCAAGTTGGGCAGGAGTGTTGAACTGCCTGAGGGTCAAGAGGCTCTGCGGAGGGGTCTGGCCAGGCTGGATCGATGGGCCAAGGCCAATGGAATGAGGTTCAATGAGGCCAAGGGCCGGGTCCTGCCCTTGGGTCACAACAACCCCCTGCAGTGCTCCAGGCTGGAGCAGAGCAGCTGGAAAGTGTCCAGCAGGAAAGGACCAGGGGGGGTTGCTTTACAGATGACTGAAGGTGATCCAGTGTGTGCCCAGGTGGCCAAGAAGGCCACCAGCATCCTGGCTTGTGTCAGCACTGGTGTGGCCAGCAGGACCAGGACAGGGATCATCCCCCTGCACTGGGCACTGGGGAAGCTGCCCCTCGAATCCTGGGGTCAGTTTTGGGCCCCTCACTCCCAGAAGGACATTGAGGGGCTGGAGATTAGAATTAGACCCTTAAGAACTATCTCAGCTGGCTCAGGTCCTGTGGCCATGTGCCCATCCTGCCTGCCTGGCATCACACCAAGAGCCAGCAGCCTCTGGGACACCAGATGGGGTCTGTGGTGCTGGGAGCACATGGTGTCCCAACAGCAGATGCTGAAGTGCCTGTGCCACCATAAACCTACCTATGGGAACATGTGAGGTCAGGGCACACACAGCTTTGGGAAAAGTCAGTCAAAAGGTAGTGATAGTTACTTTCAAAAGGCTGATTTTGTCACCCTATTGCTCATTTGAACCATGTGCTGATGGGGAAATGGGTTTGGGTGAGTGACCCTCGACACAGCAGTCGGAGCACATGGTCAGAGAAAGGAGGGACACCAGCAGTGACACTAACCTGCCACCAAGCCCACACCAGCCAGTGCTGCTGCTTTCCCAGCCCAGGGCTCAGGGAAGGAGCTGCTACTGGTCACCAGTAGTCACCAGTGGTGGTGTGTGGTGGCAGTGCTGCCAGGAGTATGCTTTAAATATGCAGATGGTGTTTGGATTTCTATTAAGGTAGGCACAAAGGTAGTGATTAAACAGAGTGTTGCAAATACAATTTTCAATTAATTGGTTAAAAACAAATTATTGTTTTCTTTATCTGATCAGCAAAGCCTGGTATAAACAGGTCTTTTGTGAAGAAATACAGGAGGAAAAAAAAAAAAAAGAAAAGGAGTGTTTCTTTAATTCCTTATCTCAGTTCAGAATAAACTCCATCATGATAGGGATGAGTTGCAGCTCAATGCATGTCTGCAGGTTTTGTCTGTGGCTCCTTCTTGGCAAGAAAAGAAGCTTTCCACCTCCGCTAGATAAGCAGGGCTCAGAAAGGGCTGGGATAAAAGGAGATGGTGAGTGATTTGAAAGGATGTTGACCCCAACTATACTTTTGCCAAGACCTGCACACTGGGAAGATTTTTCTTTTCTCTCCCGTGAGAGCTGTGCAGGATCCGAGCGATGGATCGGAGCCGCTCTGCTGCTGGGAACAGAAGTGCTGGAGTGCATGTGGCTGAGGAAGGAGTGGGAGCGTGTGGGTCAAAGTACACATGGAAGGAAGGCAGAGCACAGCAAGCTTCTTTCAGCACCAGTGTGGCCAGCAGGACCAGGGCAGGGATCATCCTCCTGCACTGGGCAGTGGGGAGGCTGCCCCTCGAATCCTGGGGTCAGTTTTGCGCCCCTCACTCCCAACTGAACAACTGAATTCGGAACTCTGAAAAAAGTATTAAGGGCACACTTGGGAACAGCCCCTGTTACAGTTCGCTACCTGCCACCCTGAGTCCAGAATGAATTATATGGAATTTGTGGTCAAACAGTGAGAAATTATACTGTCAAGGTGGCAAATGCATCAGTGGGATTTTCAATTTCACCTGATGGAATTGCATACATTGCTGGGAGAGAAGAAACGCCTGGAGGAGAGCGGCTGGCTGACCCAGCATCCAAGGGCCCACCTCCAGAGAAACTCCTCGGCTTTGTCCTGGGCTTTGCTCTGAGTGTATAACCCATAAAACCTTAATGAGTGTTTCCGAGTTTGGGCTTGACCTTTCCAAATGAGTTGGTCAAGGACACGATTATTACCCAAGTCTCAGCAGCAGCAAAAGGAGTGAGTGTTAGCAACAGGAACAGCCCAGAGCGATGGCTGAGCGCTGCTCCCGGGCAGGTGGAACCTGGCTGGTAATGGTGTGAGCAGCGAGTGAAGCCTGAGCACAGCAAAAGCCACCAAGGAAGCCATTCAGGGGGTTGGGGACTTCCTTTTTTCTTTCCTCTTTTCTTTCTCCAAGCGCACTGGGAAGATGCCTCAGCCTGGACGTACCGGCGCTGCACCACTTTCATGGAAACCTCAGCATCCCTTTGGCAGCACTGTGACCTCTACCTGACAGCAGTGACAGGAAGAAAAGGACCTTTATATTTGCTCTTTTATGTTGCAAATGCCTTGCCCTTCATAATTAGTTTGATCACATGCCAAAGTTCTGCTGGAGGTTTGAACACTGAATCAAAGGGTGGCATAAATACCTGCTAAAAACTCAGTCAGAAGGTGAATAGAGCTGGCTTCACGACAGCATTGCTGCTACCTCCTCACCAAAGCCCCTGCAGGTGCTGTGTCCCTGGTGCCTCTGGGAAGAGAGGCTCGAGTTTCCCACAGAGGTCCACTAAATAAACAGGCCGATCACAATGTGAAAAGTTTTGCTGCTTAAATGCCTGTTTCTTATTTCAACTCTGTTTCTTTCTTATACCCACATCTTCCCCAAGTGAGGGTCACTGCTGAAGCGCAGCTCCTAGGCTCAAAACCACAGAAGAGTGTTTGGGACCTGACCTCATTTGGAACGATTTGTGTTGAAGTTACTGTGCCAGATGGGGACAAGCAGGCAGCAGGCGGAAAGCAGTGAAGAACAAGGGCTGGCCAGTGCCTTGGGCCAGAGCCATGGACAGCAGGAACCTTCGTGTCAGCTCTTGAGCCGGGAAAGTTGGTCTTTTTCCTCCCCAGACCCAGCGAAGAGACATCAATCACTTTGAGGCTTGACAATGCCTTCCAGGAACTTGCAAATAACTGAATGGAAAACAAAGCGATCCAGCTAAGATTTCAAAACAAAACAAAACCCAAGCTAATTTGGGCCATGGTAGGGGACCTGCCTGACTGCTCTGTGCTCCTTATTGCTCTTTGATTCCTTTGCACTGTTACACTGAGCTTCACCCATTAACTTCGAGATGCCTCTTCCTCAGGTGCTTCAGGAGTGGAACCAGGTGTCAGTGGTTGGCACAGAGGGCAAGAGCCTTCCTCCTTTTCCTCCTTCTTCTCCTTCTCCTTTTCCTCCAGAACAAACAGTAGTTGAGAGCATTTTTTTTTTGTCCAAAACCTGTAGCTCAGGAACACCTTTTGCAGGTTTGAGAAAACTGAGCAAAAGCTGTGGGAGAAAGGGCAGGAAGGGATGATTTGGATTTGGGTCCAGGAGACCTCGACCCCACCGTGAGGAGTCAGTGACAGGTAAGCTGATGGCTGTGGCACAGCTCCATACGTCATGAGGCTGATGCTGTTTAACTGCAGCTATCAGTCATCTGCCTGTTACAACCTCTCCTCAACACCAACACATGAATGCACCCGAAGTGGCAGACCTGCTGTGGAGGGGGCAGGGAGATGGGACTGACCCTGTTGCCGATCCCATCCTGGCTCCCATCCTGCTGAGCCCACCTTTCAGGGAGTGCATGCTCGCCTCCGCGCAGGGATGAGTAAAGGCACCTGGCTGCAGCAAGGCCTGACCATAAATCGGTCTTGTTTTCCCTCTGCTTATGTTGTGTTTAGCAAGATACGTGTGAAAAATCTTGAAGGAAACTGTTAAAACTAATTGTTATTATGCTGCATGACTTAGAAAGCTATGCAACTGCATTTTAAGGAGGTTATAAAGAGGGAGAAGTAGCCTAGAGGCAGAAAAGTAATCTAATCAAGGTACACAACAGAAAAGTAAATTAAGGAGCCTTGGACCTAGTGGCCTTCTCCGGCCGCTTCTACGGAGTGACTACATCGGGGACAAGGGAAAAGCTCCAGATGTTGTCTGAGCAGCTTCAAGGCCTCCGACATGGTCCCCACAACCTGCTCTAAATTGGAGAGATATGGATTTGATGAGTGGGCTGTTCAGTGGATGAGGAGTTGGTTGGATGGTCAGTTGGAGAGGAGAAGGCTCTGGGGAGACTTTTTGGGGGCCTTTCAGGACTTCAAGGGGCCTGTCAGAAAGATGGGGACAGACTTTTGAGCAGGGTCTGTTGGGACAGGACAAGGGATGATGGTTTACACTAAAAGAGGGAGATTTAGACTGGAGAGAAGGGTGGCTGGAGGTGCCTCAGAAAAGCAAAATTAACAGGGGAGGGTCCTTATGGCTCAGTATTTCCTAACAGCACATTCTGTTGCTGTTGAAGGTTTCTCCCTGACCCTCAATGCACGTGGGTTGTGTTTCCTCCAGTATCATCCATGGAGGACTTCCCCTCTGCTCTCCCAGCTGGGGCTGCCCTTAATTCAGCTAAACCAAAACTGGCAAAAAATGGTGGAACACTAGAAATTGGTTTCTCATTGATCTGCTTTGCACAATTTACTCTTCTGCTGCTTTCTTTTTTTTTTTAACAGACGCCCTTGAATGTAGCTTCACCATAGCAACACACTTCATTAAAGCACCTTGTGAATCAGCCTGATCTGGCAAAAGAGAATCCATAGTGCTGGTCCTTACACCTGCCACGGGCATTTGCTCAGGTTCATCCCCCAAAACCAGAGCGAAATCATCAGGATTTTAGAGATGCTCATCAAGTGACCGCAGCGAGGGAGGGATGCGGCTGCTGCTGCTGCCCAGCTGCTGGTTCAGGCTGTGCAGGGCACAGAGGAGGTGTGGGGACGGGGTGCTGCTGTGACTGTCCCCTGTCTCCTGCCACTCAGCCCATCCTGTCCTTCCTCATCCCCCAGAGCCAGCCACCTCTCGCCCTGCAGGTGGTTCCACTGGACCAGGCACACGTGGAACCCGCTGAACGATGCTCCCCATTCCATGGCCAAAGCAGCTCGTGCCAGATGACGCTTCCTTCTCCTTATTTGTCATCCAGGACTAAAGCCCACAGCTGTGTGCTCAGAGGATGTGAGCTTCCATAAGAACCCAAGAAGCGGAGTTTTCTGCATTATTTCAGACACATCCTGGGTAATTAGATGTTTGTGTTGACATCTTCTAAGTAACAACATACTTTCCTGCATTTGAATTTTGACGTTTTCAGGAATTCTTTGTGAATTACTGAGAAAACAGAAGCAGAGAGATGCTGTAGAAGTCATAGGCCCATGCATGAGGAGAAGACTCACCTCTTTCTAAGTCAAACAGTTCAGAATACAGGAGACACAAGAGAGGAGAAGCACGTCATCTGATCAAACAGCAGATAAAGCTGTAAAACATGTCAGCGAACAGGCTGCTTCTGCCTCCAGAGCTGCAGACGGCATCGGGCCTGGCAGCAGCCTCTGCCTGTGCCACGTTGGGTTTGTATGGTCAAAGTGTTCAGTCTCTGATAGTTACTAAATTTCTACCTCCAAACACAGCTCCAGAACCACTCCTAAGCCCATGTAATGAAAGTAGCATATATTAACACGCACATAAATATGGTTTTTCCTGATTAATTCCCTCTAATAACTTCTGGTATTTCCCATGTCATTTAAGAGGCATTTTCACAGCTCATTTTATGGCCCTGCTCAAAAGTCTGTCCCCATCTTTCTGACAGGCCCCTTGAAGTCCTGAAAGGCCACTGGAAAGTCTCCCCGGAGCCTTCTCCTCTCCAGGCTGAACCCCCCCCACTCAGCCTTTCTTCATAGCAGGGACTACACTTCATCCTCAGTCTCACAGAAGTGACCACCTCAGGAAGAAGATCGAGCAGCTCCTGTTCGTTGCTCTCGCACTGCAGACGTCAGCGTTAGGGGGGGGTTGGTCACATCAGCGTGAGGAGCATCAGCCACCTCTCAGCTGGAACTGGGGCATGAACAGCCAAGCCCTGTCCCTCTGGCCCTGATGCCAGAGCTGTTGCTGGACCCCCCCAGCACAGCACGCCTGGGGGACTCAGGCTGCTGGGGACCAGCCTTCGCTCAGACGCGAGGCCTCTGCCCAGGGGAGGCTGTTCCTAAAGCCAGGTCCGTATGGAAGTGCACAGAAAAATGAGTTCAAATTATCTCTCCACCCAAACAAGCTGTCACTGAAATTCACCACTGTGTCTTCTCCAGCATGCGCGTGGTCTATGTCTACTTTAGTTTAATTTTGTTCCATAGTAAATTCTATTTTATGGTACCACTTTACGAAGCTGACAAGCTTTAGGATCTGTACTCGAAGGGCTGGAAATTGCATTTTGTTGCTTTGGCCTTTTCTTCTGTCTTTCGGGAAAAAAGGAGTTGACATGATTAATCTTTAACTGCAAATCGAACCTTTACTTCAGAAATCCTCCAAATAAAGTGTTAAATCAACATATGGAATATCTCTCCATGGAAGTGATAAGTGAAAAAATGATAAGAGAAAATCTTAGGCCTCTTTAATTTGTATATACCTAAGAAATAGGGAAATCACATTATTTACTATCAGGCAGTGCCGAAAGACACATTTCCACTTGACATTTTGCTAGAACTAGATTTTCTTGGACCTCATGCTATCATACTTTATAACTGAGACCTGAAGGAATTTTTCACGTGTGTGTTCCAGGCTCAGGGCTAATTTTAGAGGATTTTTCTGAATTTTATTTTTCTCCTAAACTATTCTTGAAATTTTTGCACACCACAGCAGGACAACTCCAAATTATCTTCTGTCCCAAAATAATTGAAACATTTAAAAAAGTTCTGTCATCACAGAGATGAGTGCTCTAAACAGACACCTCAAGAACAGCTGGATCAAATTGTTATGTTAATAGGATTTTTAAAAGTAATTAGATCACAAAGATGCTTTTGTCTTTTCTCATTCAGAGCATAGTGTGACACCGCTAAACAAATTATTGTGAAAATAATAACTTGTTTATTCTAATCAGATATTGTCACTGGGATACTTTATCAGTTATCTTACAATTTTCAGTCGTGTTCACACTGCAGAGTTGTCTCACTTGATTCTTATCAGCTCTGATTAATCTAATTTTCTGGGCATTTCACTTGAAGCTTCTTTCTTGCCTTCTGATCAGCTGAAATTGTGAGTTTGCTTTGATAACGTAGCTCAAGAGAAAGCCAGGCTTTGAAGGGGATCCTCTATTGGATTAAAATGCAGATTCCTGAGAAAGTCCCATTTGAACCTGCTAAGAAGAAAACCAGCTTGTTTTTGACAGTTGCCTTTTCTTCTTATGTCTTTTTTATGTATCCAAAAGACTTTCTGCTGCTGTGGAGATCTGTGGAGCTTCTGCTGGTGAAGTGCTCGTGCATCTTCCAAGGCTCCTGTTTGAGCTGTGGGTCTGTTTGCACGGTTGGCAGGTTCTCCATGCTGCAGATTCTCCATGACTGGGTTGCCTGGGGGGCTGTGCCTGGGAAAACGCGCTGAATGCTGAGCGCGCGATCGCTACCTGAGAGGAGAAAAGGAGTCTCTTATTTGTTAACTAGTGTAAATGTGTCTCAGAGAAGAAAGTTTCTCTCTCCATATTTCCTTTAGGATGGTTGGGTTGCCTGGGAGATGTGTAGGGTGCTACAGAGGCAATCTTCGACAGAGGTGGAAAACAGAAATGGATATAAAGGAGGTTTGAGCAAACAGTCTTTGTTTTCTCTTTTTTTTTTTTTTCAGTTCTATAGCCAAACAAGAAAATCTGGTTTAGGTTGAAGTGAAACAGATCTGCTTCACTTTGGAAGAATTCAGAAGACTTTGTATCATTTACTGTTTGATTAAATCATTTTCTCTCGCTTTAATTCACAGCAAAGTCAGCAAAAACCTTCTGTGATGAAAAAGAAAGATTCACTTGTAACATAAAGCCTGACAGATTACCTGATTACAGGCACTCCCAGGCTCCTGCATTCAAGAGCTCTTTGCACGGCAGGTGGGCTTCTACCCATGGTTTCCATCATGCTCTTCTGTCAGCACAGAGCACAGGGATTGTAGAGATTGCAGAGATCAATTGTCATTTTCTGCGTTGGTTGTCCTAAAATGACCGGATCCTGCCCAGAGTAACTAAACTCAGAGGAAGGCAGAAGATGTAAATCAAAATCCTTTTTCTGCCGGGTGCCAGGCAGTGTTACAACCTCGTGTGCTGCTGTCACGAGGGACCGCTCGCTGATGCTTTGTGGGGATCTCTGCTGCTCGCTCCCATCACTGCCACGGGAGTTCTGGGCATCACTGGGACACTCCACCAGGCACATGGGAAAGCAATTGCCTCCAGCATTTGGAACTGGAGGTAACAATAGGTTTGTGCAGTTTTGCCTCCAAGACCCTGTAACTCTCTGTGAAATGCATGGGGGCTGCAGGTGCTCGGTGTGTGAGTGTAAGGGTGAGACTCAGATGGGACCCATACACCCCTTAGCCAGCCCCAGCACTGACAGAGAATCACAGACTGGTTTGGGTTGGACGGGACCTTCAAGATCATCTCATTCCAATCCCGTGGCATGGGCAGGGACACCCCCCACTAGACCAGGCTGCTCAAAGCTCTATCCATCTAATATTATTATTATTAAGACCTGCAGACTCCTGATGTCTTGTGCAACAGTGCAGTCAATGTTTGGGTAACTTGTCAGCGCAACGCACCTACTGCAATTACACATCCAAACACCTAGATCAGCTACTAATGAGGGAGAGGAGGAGGAGGAGGAGGAAGGATGGTCCTTCCATGTCCCCTGTGTGACAACAGGTAGTCTGAACACAGGTCTTTGGTGTTTCATGTGCTCAGCAATACTCGGATAATAAAAAAGCCCTTACCACTGTGGATGCAAGCTTGGAATTGCTGCGTATGTGGTAAATTTTCAGTTTTGCTTTATTGGCCATGCAAGATTTACGGAGAGCCTGCAAACACCATTATTGTCTGTGATGTTCCAACGGCAGCATTAAGACAATATTGTAAAAACTGCTATATGGTGTAAACTGTAGATTGTTATCACACAATCACCATAAATCTGCTCATTTTGCAAACTGGCGATTTCCTGTTCCACCGGAGAAAACCTGTTTTCTGTCTGAGCATCTCCACGGCCAATCTGACTTGCTGCTGTCTGTTCAGCGTCTCCCAAGTACAAATAGACCCATAAATCTGCTTTGTGAGGGGATATTTTGTTTGTTGGCTTTTATTTGCCTTCCGAGCACCAAGGCTTTTGGGGCGAAACAGGCCGGCTGCTGGTACTGGGGCCAGTGCCTCCTGGCCACACGCAACAGCAGCCAGAGCAATCAGCACGTGCTGTTGAAACCGAGCGCGCGGTGCGAGCCGGCTAGCACGCAGAGATGCTGTCCATGGGGCATGGGGAAAGGACAGGGACAGGGGTACCTGACCTTCAGCCTTTGGCCAAAGCACACGCTCCAGTCCGTGGGCACCGCAAGCTGTGCTCCGGTTTGCCCCGAGCAGCTGCTTTTCTGGAGCATTTTGGAGATGCTGCCAGTGCCTGCGGGAGAAAGTTGCCGAGCAATGGTCATCTAGGGGAGGACAAGGAGGAGAGGAGAGCATGATCTGCGCTGCTGGGAGGGAGGACAGGTGAGGGACAGAGCCCCTGCGCTGGTGCCCTTCTCCCAGTGCAGCCGGGGCACGGCCATGCCAGGGCTCGGAGCGCCCGTGCTGGGAGAGCAGCTCCCTGCCAAGCGGCTCGCTGCAGCACGAGAGCTTAAATTAATGCTAACAAGAGCTGGGAAATTACTAGTTTTTAAATGACAAGACCCATACTTTCTGTCATTTTCATTTGGCTGCAGAAGAAAGACAGATGGTCACATTGTCTGTCTTATCAATAGCAAGACGCCTGTTTATGCAAACCTTTTAAGATCCAGCAATCTGTAAATCCCGTGGCTGGGGCAGCGTGAATCCGCGTTTGTGCAAAAGGCTCCGTGAAACGAAACAAAATAGTACAAGCTGTGTGCATTAACTGTCAACATTCAAACAAACCCCCAGCCCTTGGCACATATGCTGTGTATTTTCGAGGACAGGGTGAGGGAGATTCTAAGGAAAAAACCACAGCCACGCAAAGATCCCCCAGCCTGTCCAATTAATATTCTTTCTCATTAAAACTGCCATTAACCTGGTTGTTAAATTACCATGTTTGTTAATAAAAATACTAAAACACACACATACCCTGTAATGACAGTGCATCAAATGAGAAAAAAAATAAAATGCTAATTTCAAGCGAAAGTGATAAGAGGTCAACAGTATTTTATCCTGTTATTACTGCCTCCTCCATATGGTTATATTTTCCATTTTGTTTTTTCTGTGACAAGAGGTGAAGACCCAGGAATGCATGAACATGCTTAATTATTTGCAGAAAAAAAACTTTTCAAACTTTTAAATTTTAAATGGAAAGAGATGAGAAACCACCCTGTTCCAGAAGCCATGGAGAGCGGGTATGGAAACAAAAGAGGTAAAAAAGCACGGTGTAAGAATGGTGTGCTTTATTCTTTCCCGTATTCCAGTCTCCTCCCTTAGTGATAACACAGAGAAAAAGCTGAGAAAAAGTTATAACACCAAGACAAAGCTTCATGGGTTTGGTTTCCAAAAAGGAGAACGTTCAGATTGCCCAATCTCTCCCATTTCCCCGTGCAGAAGCTGCAGCTGATTTACACCCTCCCGTTGCGTGGGTTTGTGCCTGCTCCTTTCCTGCTCTTTTCTTCAGCTGCACTGAAGCATTTAGAGGTGGTATTTCAGGTAGAACCAGCATCTGCTTTTATTTGTTAAGACTTTTCCCTTTACAGCCCAAATCCCAGAGATACATCTTTCATCTCACCACCCAAGCTGCAAACTGTGAGTCTAAGGGGAAAATGCTGTTTCCCACAAGGTGTAAAGCACAGTCCATTGACAGCACGTCCATGGGCAAGCCCTTCAGCCACGGAGCTCAGCGGGGCCGTTTGTGGTGGCTGGAGTGCGCACGGGCTACACAGGGCTCGGGGGTGATGATGCTGAGGGCAGAACACAAGTGCATCCACCACTGGCATGGAAGATACTATTTTAATTAGGTCTATAATGAACTAATTTGCTCCTCCAGCAGCTCGGCGAGGCGAGCACCGTGATTGCAAGGCATTAATGGCAGAGGTGGGTGATGCTCTCCCCGAATGAGGACACGAGCTTTGCAGAGTGCGAGTGGAATGCGTTCGGAAATGGAAACAACAGTTCCTTCCACGGGGTCCCTCCCTGTGCACAGCACAGTGCAGGCACTGCTGTCAGCCTGCCTGGCTGCAAGAAATGGGCCTTCGAGATGGGAGCAGCACCACTGAAAAGCCACCAAGGGGAATGACTATTGCTGCTCAGACACTTGATTATCTGGATGTGGCAGTGTCTCCAGGGGAGGTCTGCAGTCAGTCCCACCAGTGACAGTGACTGGCCATTGCCAGGAACGCACCAGGACCCCACGGGCCTCTGGCACAGCTCAGGACAGTTTACCTTTAAACGTGAGGAACAGCGTAAATCTCTCTTATCACACCTTTGGTTGCTGTCCTCCTACAGCCTGATGAACTCCCAGTGCATGTCACAGCAAGAATTTCCTCCACCCAGGAATTTGCTCTTGTTTGTTATCATTAGTCTATAATTACTATCAATTGCAGTAGATTTATTTCGATAGTAAAAAATATGCACTTGCACTAGAGGAATTTTTAGTATACTTTGGTTTAACTTGCATAATTTTTCAGCAAGACACCTAAAAAGGCTGTCATATGGAGCTGGAAAATAACAATAAAAAATATTTTATTCTTTTTAGAATTATATAGCATATACATAATGCAGCACACATGTTTATATGTAGCAACCTAGCATTCCTTTTCTAAAAGACAGAATTTCCCCACACCATAATTTAAATGAGCTGCATTTCCTTTAAGAATCCAATCCCATTCACCTCGGTAAAACTTTCTGTCACATTTTAATGATATTTAATAATAACGCTGAGAATAAAAATCTGGTTCCATGTGCTGAGTGGTGCACTAACAAAGATGTAGAAAACCTTTAGGGAATGCAACCTAGAAAGTGGAGCCTCGCTGGGAAGAATGTCAGCGGAAAAAGAAATACCGGTGTGTTTGTGTAAAAAAGTTAATTTGCTCTGTAAGTGAGGCAAAATAAACAGACACAGTAAATGCTATTATTTCCATCGACAATGAGGTTAAATAAGTACTCGATGGGTAGTTCTCAAAGGCATTTGTGTACAGGAGAGATACTTATCACAGTGCATGATGGTTATGTATGGTAATAGAATTAAAATGAATTAAAACTCAGCTGTTATCTGTATGCAGGGGAAAAAAGCCCAAGATATTAAAGCAAAGAGGATCAATTTATGCCTTGCTAATTGGAAATTCTTGGTATAAGTGAAATTATGCAGAATTCACTATCCTATAATTTTCTTTGGTTTTCATCACTGCGGAGATCGAAGAAGCTCAAGTCAAATGTAATTTCAACTACCAGACTTAGCCAGGAAAATTACTAATGAGTAAAAAAAGAAGAAGGAAAAACACCCCACCAAGCCTATCTCTAGGTGATCATTTGCAATCACTCTTCAAGGTTGCGGGCAAACAAATTCTCATACTTCATGATTAATTACCAGCAAAGGTCAGGAGGGAGCTCTCTCCCCTCCCCTACTCTCAGCCTCTTTGTTTCTGCAGCTGACAAGGAAGGGACTGCACCGTGATTAATGCCCAAGCCCTTCCCTCGTTAGAGAGAATAAGAGATGACCCAAGAGCTCCTTAAGGTCAACATGAGCCTTTCTGTCCACCCAGAGGAACTCTGGATCCAGACTCCAGCCACAGACTTGATGTGAGAGGAGAAGCATTAGCTGTCCTCTCGACCTGGAGCCAATCCAGTTGTCGCAGAGAGGCAGGTGACGTGTGAGTCAGACCTGCATGTGCTTTGGAGAACGAGCTTCTTAGGCTCTTCAAAGAAGATTTCTTGGCAATATAATATATTTGCATGAAGCTGAAAACCTCAGGAGGTTGCTGTATTCCTGTCCCCCGACGTGTGCAAAGCTCCACTTTGTGTTGGTGGGAGCAAAGGGAAGAGGACCAGTGCCTCGGTCAGGTGAGTGTGATTTTAAAGTGTTAGACTCTGGGATTTGACTGAGAAGATCTATGTGCCATTAAGTTGTGTCCTTATTCCAGTCGAAGTCTAATTGGAATCGTAGAATGGAATTGTTTTGGTTGGAAAAAGCCTTTAAAACCATCGAGTCCAACTGTTAACCCACCACCCCCAGGTCCTTTCCCAGCAGGCACTGTCCAGCCGCTCTGCCCCAGCCTGGAGCGGTGCCGGGGGTTGGTGGGACCCAGGGGCAGGACCCGGCCCTTGGCCTGGTTCGACCTCATCCCATTGGCCTCAGCCCATCGATCCAGCCTGGCCAGGCCCAATTGTAATGTTGATTCCTTTTGCAAGCAGCGAGTATTGTTAGGCTGTGAGGTTTCTACAGTAATTATTTTTGTTCTTAAATAGCAGAATAAAAGCTAAAGCCAGAGTCTATTTAATGTGACAATTAGATCGACCTCCTGCCTGGCAGAGTTGAATTAAGAACTTTTAGTCCTGATTTTACCACACTTTTTAATCATACTTTCCTCCCTTTTATCACTCTTTTTCCCAGAGCTGTGTTTTTCGCCCAGATATGTGATTTATTTATTCTGAGGGGGCCAGACACCATATTTTTAGCTGTGCAGAGGAACACCAGCCATTCAGGACCATTTTGGATAGACAAGGAGTCTGGTAGTGTCAGGGAAGTGCACTGGGACTTTCTCACAATTCTGAAAATAAAGTAGAAATACGTCAAGAAACACAGTTATGTGTTAGTTTCTCATTTAATTAAGTACAGCAGCTGATTTTTCAAAAATGATCTGTCAGACACCCCATGCAGCTGGACTGTAGTTAACAGTTTTATGCTGATGGCTATAAATATTTGGGTTATCACTGAAACCATCCCCAGCTGCATCCCAGCACATGTGCTGCAGCTGGTACCAGCTGTGGGGACGTGGTGGGGCTGGCTCGGTTGGCACCTGGTGTGACTGGGTGTCTCACATCCCCTTGGCAACTTGGGCTTGGGCCACATGTTGCTTTTGCGGGAAAGCAATCAGAGAACACAAAACCGTGGGTGGATTGGTCCCCTGGTGAGAAGTGTAATTTACTGTTCTGTTAGATTTTTGCCACTGGAGATAAGCCTCTACCTGTGCACACGCGTGCGCTGGGAGAGGCACAGGGTAGGAACAGCGACCCCAACCTCACGAGAAGAACACGGGACGAATATATCAATTACGAGCATATTAATGTCATGGGGAGACGCTCTGTGTTGTTTGTGGTCACTCCTAATCCAATAAAATCGTCTGGGGTTTTATCTATGAATTTAGAATATGATTAAAAAAAAAAAAAAAGCCCAACCACGACTTCAGGAAATGAAGATGAAAGGATGCTTTTTTTAGCCTCTCTCAGAGCTGCATATCAAATTGTTCAGAGTAGAAATCAGAAGATGTTTACTTCTGCCAGTCTCGCAGATTCAGGTCAAGCTGTGAAAGACCAAGTTATCTTTTTCCTGTCTCTATGATGAAAGGTAAGATAAAAGCATGGCAGAGAGTGAGCCGAAAGCTGCCCTGTGTGTCAGGACACAGCTCTGCTGCACCCTCCTCCGCGTGCTGTGCTGCTGTGGACCTGGGTGCTGGCCCAAACCCCTGGCTCCTCAGAAGGTGGGTCCCTGCTGGCTTTGTCCTGCTTTGGCCCACAATTGTGTCTGAGGTGTGAGAAGCTTCTCTATTTTCCCCACTAAACCTAGCTCTCAAACTGGTCCCGTATCTCTCTGGATCAGACCTCTCTCTGCTACTGGATGCTCCCAATGTTTTCTCATAGTAATGTACAGCACAACTTGCAAAGAAACATTTTCTTTTAGAATTTTAATTTACTGTCTCTCACCCTCACTGAATTTATATTTATCCCTGTACGTGAGAAAAGGCAGCGACAAGATCTCTTATGCTGGTGTTTATGCCGTTCCAGAGACTTAGGAGAAGGTTTCTGACAGCAATACAGTATCAAAGGACACATTCTGGTGGAGCCTTTCCAGTGACCCTCGCTGAAGATCACCGGAAACACAAGATTAACTGGTCAGTCATCTCCAGCTCTTGGTTCAAAATCCAGACCAGCCTCATGGACACAGTTACAGCTGCTCCTCTGGGGGCTCTCCCAGCTCAGACACCTCACCCGACCGAAAACCCCTGCTCCACGTGTACCTCCTTCTGCAGACAGAGAGCAGCATGTGATCTCCGTCTTCCATGACATCCAAATGCTTGATTTTTTTAATTTACATTTGTTCTTTACAGAAGGGTAAACCCAAGAGCATTTCTGTTTACGTTCCGTTTATCTTGTTGATGTTTTCATCAGAAGGAAAGCCATGAGAAACAGGCGTGCTCTGAAAGGACTAGGAAGTGGGATTCAGTCTCCAGCAGCAACATGGATTCAGGCTGACTGAAACAGCTTGTGAAATGGTACCACCTTCTTGAGATGAAATTCAATGAAAAAGCACTCTTCTTTTCTTTTTTTTTTTGTAATTAAAATAAAATAAGAAAAGAAGAATCAAGCTCATGTATGTTTCCTTTCTATCTATAGAATATCACATGTAAACCAGGAATCAAGACGCTGATCAGAATGGGTTACGGCTTTGCAGCCGACCACGGGTGCTTTACCCTACACTGCTAATCAAGCCAATCATCGTTAATGAAGCACTCTGTTGTAAACAACGTGCCTCCAGCCTGTCCTCTCCAGACTCCAGAGATGGATTCCCAGGGAAGCTCTGCACCCCCTCCTCCAGAAGCTGCGAGCCCCAGGCGAGCGAGCGCGAGGCGTGGGAGATGCTGGCGGGCAGTGAGCGCCTCGGGCCCTTCTGCTGCTGCGCTCGGCCCCCCGCTGCACGTGTCTGCATTTCACACCATTAAGCTTCATCCCAATTAGGTTACTCTAGTGATTAAGGTCATCTTGTTAACTCAGTGCACAAGTCCAGCCCCGTCCTGCACCCACCACATCTCTCCACTTTGCATTGTCAGCAAATTTCCTCAGTGCGCTCCCTCTTTCCATGACAAAGTCGTTAATCAAAATTTGCAGAAGTCTCATTAGAGAGCCCCGAGGAAGGTCCACGGTAATTTTCCACACCCTGGCACGTGTCAGGCTCCTCAAACTGCTGATGCCTCATATTAAAAGCAGTCCCAAAAAGCACCCTCTCCATCCTCACCAGTGACTGCCCCTGCAGTCTGGGAGCAGAGAGCCCTGACCCGCAGCTGGGGATGGGGACGGGGACAGGGACAGGGACAGGGACAGGGGAGACCATCCATCTGCCATGTAGGAGGGAAATGGAGGTGCCAGCCCCACCAGCTGCCCCCTCCCTTAGCAGGCCAGTGCCCTGGGCCCACCTCACTCTACCTGAAGGGAGGCAAATACTCACTTATTAAAACCAGAAACTACAACATTTAAATAAAATAACCCCCAGAGGTATGACCCTAATGATATTTAAATCAAGTAATGTCATCTCAAAATAATTTATTAAGCTTCCTGTGTTAAACCCATTTTATTACTGTAAAGGAGCTCAAGCAGTTTTAATTTTTAGAAACTCGTGTATGCTGCTATTTGATTTTTATGATTAAAACGGGTTGAAACGCACGGCAGCCACCTACTTTGCATGAGCAAAAGCAGCACGACTGCGCACATTATACCAGTGAAATAAAACCACACTCTCCCATGATTTGCTCTATTATTAATAGTACTGCCAAGCTCATTATAATCTAATTTAAAGACAGATCTAGCACAGAGACATATGAAGGATGATCTGAGTTCAGGCCCTACAGTAAATTGCTCGAATCTTGATCTAATTACCCCAGAACCACCAGTGTTACCAGCGGCCCACGTTTGGCAGGGAAATTTGAAAATTAGCCCGATTGGTGTGGGCAGTGGGAGGGAGGGGGAGACAGTTTAGGGGCCTGCACGTCAGCAGCTGTCAGCGACTGGCGGGTGAACGAGCGGCCAGAGGCCCAGGAGCCCGCACGGTGCCTCGCTCGCCCATCCCTGGCCCAGCTTCTCGGCGACCGGGTGCCGGGCCGCGGGAGCCGGGAGGTTTCCTCGTGCGGGCTGAGGGCCCTTAGAGCCGCCGCGATGGCTCCAGTGCCCCAGGGCTGGCCAACGGAGCACGGATCGGAGATTATTCTCGCCTAAAGTTCAACTGCATTTTAAAGCAGCAATCGAACTGTTTGACCTCCACCAAATGCTTTGCCTGGCTGAAAACCGCAAGTCAGAAGATAAATCCATGCGTTTTAGTAGGCATTTGAGTCATAATCACTCTAGGACCCAATACATAACCGAATATTGCTCTTAATTAATGAGACAATTAGACTTTGATTATGGCGCTACAGTAGCCATTATCATTTTTATCCATCATGACCCTCTTGTACAAAGCATCCACATTTCCTTATATGCCGCTGTATTTCTGTCTGGGATAATATTGGAAAATAATTTATATAACGGCAGGGCCTCGGCAAGCATTCAGATGGGCTGTGTTACGATCTGGCAGAATGATACTGAGCAGCCCAAACGGCCCAGAGCTGCGTTACGGGCCCACGACTCGCACGAGGGAATGAGGCCCAGCTGAGGCCCAGAGGCCTGTTCAGCATTCCCGGTGCTTTATGTCACGCCGAGGAGGTCACAGTGTCCTGCACCATGGCTCCCCACCACCCCGGGACCCTGCAGCACTCGAGACATCCGTGCCCTAATGCACCCTTTTGTCTTCCTCCTTCACTTGCATTTTCCATGCAACCCCCTCAGCCCAATTTCATCTTGGCCTTGGCCAACCGCACAGATCGGTGGTTGATTTCCTGGCTGCCAGCGTGAGCAGTGGCGGCATCGGGGAGCCCCCTTCCCATTCCAGGGCTCAGCACTGCAACCCCTCCAGAGCTGTCCATTTGCCTTTTTACCTAAATCATGTTCAAGACTTCATGTAAAGGCTCTTAGGAAACTTAGCACTGAGGGAAATGTGTGTAAATAGATTTAAATGTATATTGCCTAATGCCACAGCACTCTGAATGAGTTCAGCAGGTGTCATCTATGCTGCGTGAAACACAGGAAATGCTCTACCTACAGCTTGGGAAGAAAGGGGTTTCACCCAGCACGGAGATTTATTATTCCTCAGTGAACTCAAACATGTGCTATTTACATTTGTTGCCTCTGCATCCAGAGAAAGCAAAACAGACAATTCAAAGTGCCTCTATATTAATATTTCTTGGGTTTCCAAATGCTTATATGAGATCAAATCCACTAACACTGTACCAGCTTTCCTTTCATATGAGGTTTTCCATCAAGGCAGATTCTTGTTCAACAAGTCAAGGGAAGCGTGCTCAGTGGTGTGCCCAGAGACACCAGAATAAATCAGGGGGAATGGGAAGGTGAAAACACAGATGTTTGGAGCATCCATCCTCCAATTGTCACTCCAGATGTGCAGATACTACCTATAAAGCTCTCTCTGATGGTTCATAATGTCTAAAATACCACACACCCTGCCAAAAATACTCAAATACTCATTGTGTTTTACCTACTGCTGTGCCATGTTACAGCTCTGGACCCAGCTACCTGCTCCTGTTTCAGGGGAAAACCCTTCAGATGTTCCACCAGCTCAAGAAAAAGCTCTGCGGTTGTCACAAAGGCACCACTTTTCTGTTGCTGTTTAACAAAAACAGACTCATAAAAAGTCACCAAGGAAGAATGAAATCCTTTCATACGTTATGAAAACCTCTACAGAATAACTCCAGGATGAGCCCTTTGCTGCAGCAGACAGATGACGACAACGCCTTTGACGGGCAGCTGTCAATCAGCCGTTTCTGCACGTTCTGTGAGCACTTATGTTGATGGGTGCAAGTACAGAAACTGCACAGTGGCAGGTCACTGGATTTGGATTGCAAATAAGGAATGCAAATAATCAACAACAATTTAGCAACGAGTGACCGATGGAGAGTTGAACACCATTAGTCACCAGGCAATGAGCGTGGACACCACAGCAACTGCAGACAGCTGCCCTTCGGCTCTCAAGAGGTGGGTTCAGGTCTTGATCTTGATGGCAAATGAAAATTCATCTAGTGGCCTCATCCTTCCCTGCTTTGCTCAGAGTAGTCACACATCCACCGGCAGCGTGTGGCACTGCCAGCCCAGCTGCAGACCCTGCACCAGGGAGAGATGGGTCCTGTCAGAAAGATGGGGACAGACCTTTGAGCAGGGCCTGTTAGGGCAGGACAAGGGGTGATGGTTTAAACTTAAAGAGGGAGATTTACACCACAGAAAAGGAAGAAAGTCTTGACACTGAGGGTGTTGAGAGCCTGTGCCAGGCTGCCCAGAGAGGTGGTGGTGCCCCATCCCTGGCACC
>WUAM01000211.1:382736-399835 GCA_024336885.1 Actenoides hombroni
CCCTGTGATCCCTGGAGGGGTTTCCAAGCCGTGGAGCTGTGGTGCTGAGGGACAGGGGTTAGTGGTGCCCTGGCAGTTCTGGGGCAATGGTTGGACTTGATCTGAAGGGTCTCTTCCAACCCAAACCATTCTATGATTCTACAATGTCCCCATGACAGGGTCAGAGCACGTGCTGAGAAACAGCAGATGGGGACGACCAACAGGTAACAAAACAGATTATCACAATCAGTGTAGGCAGCAGCAGCAGCAGCAGCCAGTCTAGAAACACTACCCAAACACTTCAGACTGCTAAAACATCCACAGCAGCAGCACCCTGGATTCTGGAGTCATCCAAACCCCCTCTCCTTTCGATCCAGACATACCCAGTCCCTGCAGCCAGGTACTGCTGCTGGCCTTTAGGAAGCTATTGTATTCAGCGAGCACCCAGCCCCCTTCCCTCATCAGCCCCAAGCTGGTAACTGGAAACATAGATAATTATAGGAAAAGGTTTTCAAACACACACATTTCCTAACTGACACATGCTCAGCTCTTGATGTGTTCTGTGCCTGTTCTCATTAAATTTTATACACAGCAAACCTGAACAAAAAGCTTGTGCGGTGTTAGGGAACAATGATTCTTTTTTGCAAGTAAAGAGGAGATTTATGGAGAAAATCACTTGAATCTGACAGTCGCTGACATCAGTTCTTAGTTCATGAGAAGTGAGTGGGACCTGATGGATCCTCTTCTTTTTATCAGAAAGCTGCTGTTTTTCTTGTCTTGGCTTAGAGTGGGAAGTGAATAACGAGCATGTTGATGATTAAAAAAAAGAATCTTACCTTTTACTCTAGCCAAAATTCTTTGCACTTATGACACAAACCGTTATAAAAATTCTGATTACATACCCCAAAGCATTTCATTATAGAATATTTTTTCAAAAAAAAAAAAAAGGAAATTTAAAAATCTATTCTGCAAGAACTGCAGCCACAGGAGGGGAACACAAGAGAGGCTGATTTTGAAGAGGTGACCTCCTCCTGTGCCCGAGCGAGGTGAAGCATCCACACCTGTATCCGCTGCCGAGCATCACCCTTGGCGCGCAGACGGGGGCAATGCCCTCCGCCAGCACTGGAGTGTCCACCCGAAGAGCTGACGACGATGTGCAATGCCGGCTTGACGCGTGATCTTAATGCATCTCCCTCCCAGCTCATTGCACAGGGAGCTTGTAGGACAGGGCTGTAAGTGAGGAAATTGCCTCCAACAAATCTTCTCCTTCAAAACAGAGCACCTGAAGATTACGCTTCCAAACGCCACCTCGGAGAGCAGCGCTGCTCAGTTCTCTAGGTGTGTGAGTTTTATTTCACCTCCTTCTGAAGCACCAGTTAGAGCCCTGACGGGAGCTGGCAACCGCTTTGGTAGACTACAGCTGTACCCTACGGACAACCCTGTCCTCACAAATAGCTGGTGGAACAGACACAGGAACCTGATGCTTTCCAGTGATCCTTCCAGCCTTGTCCCAATTAAATAAAGGTCAGCTCCAGAGGCCAGACAGGTAGAGGTTGAATGGGAAGACAAATCAAAGCACACTGTTTTCAGCATGCTCATTCCTCCCCATTTATTTCTGCCTGGTTTCTGTGCAGTTTAATCAGAGTATGGACAGGAAGACAGCCCAGTTCAAACGGCGTTGTTAGAACAGTATCAGGAAAGGCTGGTGTTGCTGAGTTATGTTTTCTGACTTCATTCCTATAAACAGCTTTTCTCAGGTGGAGATTAATTTATTTTCCCCCCATTATATGGACAAAATGTGCTTCTGTGATTTGGATTTTTGTGAAATGACTTTCTAGAAAAAAACAATTTTCTCAGGTGTGTTCCTGGGTAGATTTGGCTGGAGCTCAAAAGACTGGTTTTTTCAGTGAAACCCCACCTGAAACTCTGATTTTGAATGGGGGTGTGTGGGGAGGACAGCCCAAGCTGGGCACTCCAGATCACCAAGACCACGTATGAGCTTTAGCCTGAAAAGTCAAAGCAATCCCCAACCATAAAGAAGGGAGCAAGGGAAGGAACTGTCATTTACAGTCTTGAACCCATATTTTCCTGAACTGTCTTTATAGCTAGGAATGACTTTTTAGTGTCTTGTCACCACTCACTCATTGGAATCAGGTTTTCAGCTGTTTTCTACCCCAGTCACTACCAGATCACACACATACCACCACGCCAGCAGCCACAGTCTCTTGGACCAGCTTCTCCTGTAACAGTTGTTAACTCGTCTGATGTTAAAGAGAGATTTGGGGATGTCCCTAGAAAAACTCTGTGACCTTGATGGGAACCATATATCCAACTAATTAAAGACTGCAGTCCCCAGGAACATCAACTGGTCCCGGATCCAGGGCGTGGGTTGGCAGGGAGGATGCTGCTATGTTCCAACTGGCCCTGGACATCCAGCAACCTGCCAACAGGACCTGCAGGGAGGTGGCAACACTGGCAGGTTCCTGCATCTCTTTGCATTGGAGATAGCTCTAAGTTTATACAGCAGGAAAAGAAACCGAAAGAACTGACATTATAGAAGATTTTAACTTCTCTGCTTTGGCACCTTGGTTTCGGAGTCACTGGCATCATTTAAAACTCAAAGGAAGGGAATCAGTCCCTTTGACTACATTCTATTCAAGTGCTATTGTCTTTAACTCACACCTGCTCGTGGCAAATAAACATTCTGTCAGTTTACGGCTTGCAAAGAATGTATACAAATATATATATATGTATATACACACACACATCCTTATGTCCATGTGTTTATGTTTAGCAATCCCTCCGCAGAGCAAGCCATAATTTGCCTGTAATCCCTGAATGAACGCTGCATGCTGGAAAGAGAAGAGGTTTTGGATGCAGTAAGAGCCCCTCGCTGCCTCCACGCCGTGCCATCCCAGGAGCTTCGCCCTCTCCACCCACGGCACCGCGCCGGGTCCGGTGAGAGGACTGGGCTGTCCTCCAGCATCTCCAGCATCCACCAGGGTAGGGAGGAGCTGCCCCCATCCCTCTCGACTGCCTCATGACAGGCCTCATCTGCCGAGAAATAATTAGCCTCTGTCCCGTTACCTTGAGAGCTAAACACTCGCAACCAGCCCTGCTTCATCTGCAGCCAGGAACTGGGTGATTAATTGGTATTTTCCTTTGGTTTTACATGAGAAACTTTTCAATAATTTTGTGAAATATTTTAGCTCAACCAGGAGAGAGAATGTATAATTTATTTTGTTACTTGATCGAATTAGTTGTTCTTAGCTTGCTGCAGCAGTATAAACTGTGAATGCAGTATTTTCTAAAGTGTCCTTTTTCCGTGAGATTAGTAAATTTAATTTGAAATTCTGTATTCACAAGTAGTGCACTGGCTGAAGGCAAGCTGTAGAACAGATGACAAAGGTTATTACATTTTTTAAATTATATTTTAAAGATGTTTAATAACTGTGGAGAAAAGACTTTTATGAAAATGGAAATTGGCAGATTAAAGAATGAGTTACTCAAAGTTATTTTAAAAACATATGAAGTTACTTTTGCTATCACCCCTTAAAGGGCCAAGGTCTTGTTCTCAAGACCAGAATTCTAATTTGGACCATGATTTAGCTGAATCCACGATCATATTCTATGAATTGATTCTAAATGCAGGTACAAAACATACAATGGTTCATGATGGTCAGCAATTTTCAAACACCGTTTTAAACTTTTTTTCCTGTCTCCAACATTAGAGCTTAAGTTGAGTTCAAAACATGGGTGATGTTTTTCTGACTCATGTTCAAATCAAAATTAGCTTCTTGGAGCTAAATTCTGCCTTGATCTTGAGACACTGATCTAAACGGGGGCAAAAGCCAACTCCACACTGGGAATTTACAACCTGATCATGCAATTTTCAAATAAGTGGAAGTTTTCTGTGAGTACAAATTAAAGTAAGACTCAGCCCTTGGGGGTTTTGGAACATAAAATAGAGGCCACCCACTCCTCCACAGGCTTCTGCTGCTCCTGAAAAGAAAAAATCCAAGTAAAAGCTCATGTTTTCTGCTGAAGTCAGCAGGTGCAACTGAAAACACAAAGGAATAGATTGCGCTCCAGAAGGCAACTTGCTGCTTTTCACCTTATTTTCAAATCACTTCCCTCTTGCATTTGAGAAGAAATGATAACAGGGAATAAATGACAAGAGAAACTCTTAGCTTCCCACACAGAGGTAATTAATAAAGCACATGTTGCTGGTGCTCACCTCATCACTGGTGTGTGGGTGCTCGGAACGCACACCCACCACCAGCACTGACAGAAGCAGCACCTGTGCCAGCCTGGAACTACCAGCCCTTCCCATCAGGTCAGAGTCCATCGCAAACTTCTCCTTTACCCATGCCCCATGCCCATGTGCTTGACACTGTCAGTCTGCCCCTCAAGAGTCATATATGATACCAACTTAGCCTACAAGGGAAGGTGTGCATTTTTTTGTGAAATCTTGGTCTAGAACATATTGAGTACCCTGTCTCTTAGAAACTCCTCTGGTTTTTGATAAGGCTTCTACTGTTTAATTACACGAGTGACTCACAAAATTAAGTGCTTTGCAGTGTATTGGTATCTGCTCAACACCCTCAGCCCCAAACGCAAGATAACTATGAGGATAGGCAAGATGAAGGGACGTGCGAGACCTCTGCATGGTATATACACCCCATTCGCCTTCCTGGTCACTACGTGTGCCACCAAGCATTCCCCCGAGCCTGTTCCGCTGTTCTTCTTCCTGGGATAAGTAGTGGGAAATATGGGGAGCTTCAATCCAGTAACAAGCAACTGGTTTTACCCTCCTAAAATAGAAAAGCTGTTTTTAAAAGGCAAAAGAATGAAAGCGCCTGCTCAATCTGAAAATCAACCCAGCTAGTTGAACCTGAAGAGCTAGTCACAAACGTGCATCCCACGTATTCTGTAACCTTAAAAAATTTATATTGGAATTTACATAAATTTCCATTTTCTTAGTCAACTTTATAGTACACGTTAAGCTTAAATTATAGTCTCTCTTCTAGCATTGTCTAAGCCAAATGCTGTTATCAATAGATTCATATAATTGCCACTTTCTTCTCTAATTATTTGTGGGAGTAAAGTACAGCAGGTAGGATACTTTTATGTGATAATACAAAACATTTTCTACTTGTCTGCACCTAACTCATAAAAAGGTCAAACGAAGGTTTTACAACTATTTTCAATTAAGGAATAAAATTCACACAAATAGCTCTTTTAAGCAAACCCACTGATGTTATCTTTTCCAGCACCTAGAACTCAGTCTGCACCAGGGATGGAGACAGCTCTGCTGCCTTTGGGTGAGGAGAGGGTGTCCCCTTGTTCTCAGTCCTGCATTGGCCAAGACCACAGCCTTGTCTTCCTTACAGGGACCACTCCTCCTCGTGTGCAGGAAGGCACTGGAGGGGTCCCATCACCCTGCCCTCCACAGAAATCAAGGAATTAAAGGAAGAGACACTGAACTGGTGTGAAATCCAACCCCCTGTCCTGCCCAGCACCCTCAGTCTACTACAGGCTGCTTCCCTTCTCTGCAAGCATTTCCAACAAGGTCAAAAGCAGAATTGCCCAAAGTTGAGAAAAATTATACTGATGAGAATAGATATGAGAAGCAAATAATTGTAAAATTAGTTTGTTAAAGGCCCCAAAATCCATAATCAAAAAGAAAATTTCCAGCTAGAAGGAATACGAGAAAATGCTATCTTCTGATTATTTTCCAGTTTCCTATTGCTATGAAAAAGTTTGGACATCACCACAGAAATTCCTGGCAGAAAGGACCTTGAAGGAGAACAGCTCCAGGCAGCTTGAACTTCAAACCTCTAAAGGTCTGGTGAGGAAATCCATAAAAAGATTCCCTTTTTACATGTTTTAAAACACCAGGCAGGTTTCAATGGTGCAGTAGGACTAGAACCGTACAAGCATTTCAAATGGTCCAGACAAATGATCCAAAGCAGCTGATGTCAGCCTTGGACAGTGCGTGCGATGCTAATACACAGCTAAATTCAAAGGGCTGAAAACGTAAAAATATACTTAATGCTGATCAACATCATGTTACAGGTTAAACAGCCCTGATTACATTTGGTATTCTATGTCTGGATGAAAAAAAAACAAAAACAACAAACCTGCAGAACTGGCATATACTTCATTTTATCATGAAATTGTGTTGGATGAGGATCTTTATAAATGAGATACAAAAAAAAAAATAGTTTTCAGCAGTGACTCTGATTGCAGGAGGGGAAGGTTATCACCAAGGCTCCCCGGTGACCCAGGTTTGATGCTATTAAAAGTTTCCATTCCCAGCTCGAGAGGGAAGATGGGTGCTGGCAGGACCCCTTGGAGCTGGCACACACCGCGGGCTTTAATCCTTCAAAATAAAACAGAATTTAAAAATAGTCTTAAATGCTTATCCAAGTCTACTGAAAACAATAGCACGACGTTTCGAAAGCCCTTATGAGAGAATTGACAGAGAAATGGCCAAGATGTTTGTCAGAATATGGCCTGTAAGCGCACCGAGGGTCTGGCGAGTTAACACGTGTGAAGGTGTAGCCAATAGTGCCTGTTCTCTGCAGGCTGTCTGCTGACAGAGGGGTTATTTTTCTTAAGTATCCAACACTTCTTAGCACTGACGGGTTATTTCCATCAGTCCTTCTGCTTCCTGACTCCTGCAAAGCCAGAAAATGCAGATATTTGTCAAACATTTCTGAAACACACTAAAGCCTGATAAACCCCTGATGTTTCTGAATGAACATTTGGCTGACATTTCACCTCCACCGCATCCTGCAGCGGGCTGGTTGTTGAGGGTTGTGGGTCTGCAGCATTCAGCAGAGTGAACAGGTAGTCGCCTCTGTGGTTAACTTCATGGGGGTCAAACACACACAAACCTCTCAGTATCCTCCTGGATACCTGGGCTGATCATGTCCTGCCTACCTCATCTTCTGCTGAGCAACAGGAGAAGGTGGTCACAGTATGACCACACTTGTTCTGCGCAGGGTTCCTCATGGGATAAATTATTGCTGAGATCCTCAAGGCATCCAAGTTTCACAATGTGGATTCAGACATCCTGTGTCTATTAATGGAGCAGTTTGTTCAGTACAGGACTCATCACACGCAGCTTCTCACAGCAATATTTCACCAGGTATCAGCTCTTCCTTCCCTCTAAGAAGTGTGCAATTAAATTCTCCTTCATGGCCTTGCTCCAACTCTTCCCTCTAATTTATTACCGCCCTGGAGTCCTGTGCAGACTTTGCTCTCCGGACGCCCACCTTCTGTTTGTCCCTCCGGTTTACAGGGAAGCAGCAGCTGCCCAAAGCTTCTCCTATTGCTCTGCCATCTGGTCAGAAAGATTTTGTCTGCAAACACGGGAATACCTCTCCATGCCGTTGTTTCAAGTCGCAGAAAAATAATCATCTTCTTTCGAAACCTCATACATGGGTTTGGGTTTAGGTCCGCTGAAGACAGAGGATTAGCCAGCTCTCATGGAGCAGGACTGAAGCTGCTCTACCCCACTACAGAAAGGTTTGTGCTCCAGAGTCCCCTGTTGCAAAGCACCTGACCACCACATCTCAGGGCGATGGAGACAGGATGAGACCCTGGTACTATGTTCCAGAACAGGATGAGCAACAACATGATTGAACACGCTATGGGAGATACAGAAACCAAGTGTTCCTTTACTCACACATAACCACGGACAGATCTTACCCATTTAGGGGCGAGCAATCCTGGTCTCATTTGACAGCAATCCCCAAAAGAGGGCTCTCAAAGGACTCTGAGATCATGAAATTGCAAGACCACAGCAGTGGATTTTACTCCTATGACTAGAATGAGCAAAATAGATACAGTTAGAGCCTGTGCTCACAACAGTTTTGCAGGAATTTGGCAAGACATGAGTAGATCCTGAGAAGGTGCCACAAAGCCCCAGTGCAGACTGCCCTGGGTGCACAGACACATTTTTATCATCCCGTTTTGCTGTGCTACCCCATTGCTCCTCCGGCACTCAGCACCAAGTACACTTTCCTCCCAGCATTACATGCGTGAACGCTCAGTGCTCGCCATGAAATATTAAAGGAGAACACCAAGATGATTTCAGGGACCTAGAAAGCCCCATAAGTAATGAGACTGTCGCATCAGAGCTGCTTTCTCAGCCTGAGATGTGCAGAGCTCCATCTTAGCTCTTGCAGAGAAGTCTCAAGGAGTGAGTCAGCTTTTCCTGGTAATTACTGAGAGGTTTTGCGTTCCTGTAAGCAAAGCCGGTCTCCGCAGAAGTACACCAGCTTTAATGCTGAAATACATTTAGAAACCATCATTATTGTTCCACCAAACAATACATCCCTTGAGAAGCAAAACAACGTTTTCTATTTACGCAACTGTACAAACTGTTGTTTAGAGGGAAAGGAGGATTTCCTCAGTACACAGGGGAACTGCTTTGTGCTCTTACCCACCCGAACTGAACAACATTAATTTGTGTTATGAGAAAGAAAAAAAAAAAAAAGCAGCATTTGTCCCCTTGTCAGGGCAGAGCTAGAGCCACCTTTATTCCTGAGGTCAGACTCCTTCAGCAGCCCCACCAATGCTCTCTGGACCTTTGTGCCCTGATCTTGTGTTACAGCTTCTTGGAAGCTGGGAAGGGACAAGCCCTGGGACTGAGGGAAGAACCACTGTACTGCCTGTGTTGATGTTAACCACATGACCATGCAAAGTGCTCCCAGCCAAGACTGCCTTCCTGCCCATACTCCTTTTATAGCCTCCTGGAGGAAACCAGTTAATTCTCCCCAGCTGGCCCAAGCCAAGCTGCTTTGTTATTTTGGCTCTGCTCCTGCTAGAAGCTTCTCACCTTCCCTTGTAGCAGGCTGTGCTGTTGCTAATCTCCCTCATGGGAGCAGCTGGGTTATGGGGTTATCTTTGCTTGTTGTGGGCGCTTTTTCCAGCATGTTTCTCCTTAACCCCCCTCAGGTAAGTCCAGCATCTGTTTTCATAGCCCAGGTAGGATTTCCTTTTGGAGAAGGCACCTTGTGCTTGAAGGGCTTGTTGACCTGCTGCAGAATATACTCCTGCGATCCAAGTGCTCTGTCTACATGTTGTGTTTTAATCCCATTTTAATGCAGCCTTTGTAAAAGCACTGGTGAAACATGGCGTTGCACGGCTTATTTCTGAGGTGTTCACAAGCCATGTTTGTGGAGCACTTTCTGCAGCTGCTCCTCTGAAGGGAACTTCTATAAACTTCTAGATTTCTGTGTTGCTGCACAAGCGGAGGGGGCAGCGCCTCTTCCGAGGGTGCTTCTCTGACAGGTCTGAGTTATTGCTGCCTCATTCGCATTCTCCTCCAGCTGCGCTGTTCATAAAGGTGCCGATACGATATTATTTCACCGAAATTCATTGGGTAACTGGGTAGTATCAGAGCGCTGTAAATAAAGGTATGCATTTGACTTTCAAAATGAGTTTCAAATGCACTGTATTCCTATACATCCTATCTTTCTTTTTCATATTTATGTCTTTTCTTTTGCATTTCCTGTTTGAATCATTATTTTACCCAAGACAGGATTTACATTTAGTATAGCTCAGAACAACAAAATGTAACTCACTACGTTATACGAGGCTAATCTTTCCTTACACAAATCCCGAGGAGTAGCGTGTGCTCACTGATCTAATATGATCTAAGAAGGCAGATTGTTATATTTAAACAAGTCCTAGGTAGGAATTTGTTATAGGTGACAATCCCTAAGCTGCTACAGATGCACTTGAAACACGTTCCTAATGATAGCATTATGATCATGAGATGATGCTTAAAGAGCAGGTGACATTCTGTTGACTGCGCTTTATATTCTCTGCAATAGTAAGACTTCAATGATAGGGAAAAAAAACCCAACATAAAGAATTTCACCTACTTATCTGTCTCTTGTGCTACCACATGCTGAAAAAATAGATACATAAAAAGATTATAACTGAAACCACGCTTCTCTTACTGAAACACAGCTTTTTGAAATATGTAAGGGAAATGCTGTGGATCTGGGAATATTATCCAAATTAACTTGGGGACGGGCAGAAGCCATCCGGGGGGGCAGTAGGATCGTGCTGGAATGCACCAGATCCTGTTCCCCAGTCTGGCGGGTTTCTCAGCGCTACCCAGGATGCTGGGGCTTCAGCCAGCAGCAGGATCAAGCTCCTGGTGCTCCTGCAGCCCACAGCTCTGGGATGGGCTTACGAGGCCCATGGCTCCTGTGGATGGACACAGTGAGATGCTGCTTCTCCTCTGGCCTTGGCAGTGATGGAGAATCCTCCAGCTCTTCCTGCCCGCCCAAGCTACCCACAGAAAGGTGTGTGGGTAGGGAACAGGTCTGGTGGGAGAACACCTGAAGGGCCACTCCAGGCTGCTTAGCATCACAGTGTGGTCCGACCAGCAACGCGCCTGTTCTGAACATTGTTAATTATCATAAATTAGGTAACTTGGCAACAGTCAAAACTGGAATGTTAATTTGGGTGTATAAAACTTGAGTGATTTTTGTTTGGGGTCTAAATGTTGACACTTCAGCCTATTTTCAAATACCCTACAACAGAAACAGACGCTTTTCTTTCCCCAGAGGGGCTCCAAGCAGAACTGACAAAGCAGCTGAAGTGAGGATGGCTCTGTGTTTTTAAAAACAACTTTCTTTGAAATTAACTGCACGCACCAGGATATCTTTTGATGTTGCTGCCCTGCCACAGTGCAAGTGCGCGGGGGTGCAAGGAGGGGACGCCCTGGACCTTCTCTCTGAACCCTGCGAGCTTTGTGTCGCTAAAATCTCACGCAGGATCTGGCATCGAGATGACTTTCCCATCATACATTCTGAAATTGCACTGTCGGGATGACAAAGCTCTGACAATCTTACAGTCAGGCCGTGGCCAGCCTACCCTTCAACATTAAAATGGACGAAACGGAAGTCAATTTTTCAGCTTCCAAAGAGTCTGTGGTAGGGGAAAAACGTCTCCATGCGACTTGACTCTTCTTATCTCCTTTTTCACTCCCAACATGGCTGGAGGATTTAACACGTTTCTTGCTACCGCCGAGTGCTCTGCAGGGAAGCAGCCGGTGCCGCAGCACCCGCACCATGGCAGGAGCAGCCTCCGGCCCCGGCACCCGCAACCTGCTCCCCTCCACCCACCCTGCCGCTCTCCCCGCAGCGAGGAAAGGAGGCTGGTGTTCGTTACTTCCGAATACACCTCCCAAAGTGCCACGTGTGCCGCGGTCACTGCGTGGCAGCGAGGGCTCCCCGGAGCCCCGGTGCAGGGCTTTGGCTGCTGGAGATGTTCCCCATTGCTCTGGAAGGCAGCGGCAGCTGCCTGGGAGGTCAGGGCAGTGCTACGCAAACCTTTGGCAAGATACAACCTCTGTCTTGAGGGGTAATGGCCTAAAAAGGAACACTAACTAAAAATTGAAGAATGGCAAAGCAATGACACCTTTGTCTTTCCTCAGGGAGGAAGCCGAGAGCAGGCCACAGGACAGACGTACGGGGCAGAAATCGGTCCAGACAGCCTGAACTGTGCCTCTGCCACAGCACCGCTCCCGCTAACCAGGGTCAAGTACTCACCCTGTATTCTTGGAGAAACCACTGAACGATAACACTGATACTGGCTTTTCCTCCACTGAACGTGGTGTGATAACAAGGAAGACAAGGCCAAACTCGACCAGGTTTTTGTGTTCTGCCCCATTGTTTATTTCTTCTTTCATTAAGAAAATGAGCAGTGTACTAAACCCAGAGTCCTTCACTTGTTTCTGGCTGTGGTTTCTGTTTCTGTTAATTTCTGTTATTGCTGCAAGAATTCAAATCAACATTTATAAATAAGCAGCAAAAGACTAAAATGTTTTCCACTGGTTTTTTATTGAAAGTATTTTTTGCTTGTGCGGTTAATAAAATTTTGTGGCAAATTGATACATTTTAGCAAAGCCAAATAATTCAGATAATATGTTTTTGTTCATGTCAAAAGCCCTTTGTTCATTGAAAAGGCACTTAATGGAAATATTTTAATCAGAGCTTTAAAATATCAAATGTCTTCAATGAAAGGTCAGGCCTCCAGAGCAGAAAAAGGAGCAAATAGCTCAGGAGGGTTAATTAGCAACGAAAGACTAAACAAAAGCCAGGAGTTCAAAAGTGTGTCTCTGAAGAAGAAAAGGCACTTAAGGTACATTAATGGGTTTTGAAAAACAGGATGGACTTTTTCCAGAATAAAATCCCTGATGCACTGAGATGAAGTTCCAGCTCGTGCTACACTGTATGATGTTTAATATAAATATGGGTTTGTGCTTAGTAAGCTAGTTATTTTGTTATGTCTTTTTAGCAGGCTCCTTGGAGAGGCACCTGAACCATCCCAGGACAGTTTGGTAAGGCAGCTGCCCCGTGTCCCATCCCGTTGGGCAGCTGGACGTGGTGCTGGGTGGGAGGATGTTGTGCTGGGCAGTGGGAAGTGATGCCAGGTGATGGGAAGCAGTGCCCCGTGGTGGGAAGTGATGCTGGGTGGTGGGATGCAGTGCCCTGTGGTGGGATGCAGTGCCAGGTGGTGGGATGTAGTACTGGGTGGTGGGAAGCGGTGATGGGAGTCTCAGAGGAGGAGGTAATCCTGGGAAGCTGCTGTCAGCACAGCAAGAGGCACACTGCAGAGGAGGGGTGCGTTCTGTCCCCCCCACCAAGGAACAAGCATCAGACCATGCAGGGAAGCCTGCAACTTCGGAGGGACCTGCTGCCCACTGAGGTGCGGCCAACACCTCTAACTCACGGCTCACCAGCCCCTGTCAGAAGTGTTCTGGTAGAGGTCTTGTAGGGAAATAGAGGCAAGAATTTCTTCAGATCTCCACTCTCTTAGAAATCAGTAGGTCACAAGAGTGCGGAATCTATTAAGTCGTTTGCGAAGTTTTCCAAAGATCCCAAGCAATGTGGAGAACACTCTCACCTGGCAGCAGCCATCATAATGGGCCTCGAAGCTGCCAGCAGCAGCTGAGCAGTGTGCTTGGAATGGGGAGGTAGTACCAGACTTTCAAGTGAGAACAAATCTGCCACAGATATGTCTTACGTTCCTGATCCTTTCATACTGAACATCCAATTAACCTTTATTTACCGAGGAGCCATGACACTCTAATTTGATTGGCAGCTCTGGTCCTGGCGCTGGTGGCTGGAGTTCAGAAACTCTGCTGGAAAATCATGCTTCATTAATATGTCATTAAGCACTTTAAATGGATTCCAATGGGCTATGTCTAAGGAAGGAGATAATTCAGCATTTGTTAGTTACTGACAGACTACGGAATTGGAATTTATAGTGCGAGTCTTAATGTCAAAAAACCCCAATGTGCCAGCAATTGAATTACGGTATCATTTGGTAGCCGGCACTTCAACCGCTCCGTTAGCTGGAGGAATGGTGGGTGCTCACAACAACGTTCTTCTCCTCAGAGGTAAGAATACTGTAGTACAGTTGCACCATTGAGACACATCTAAATACAGACAGAGCACCAGTTTGATATATTTTTGACGTGTGCATGATGAGCATTTAGTCCGCACCCGCATTAACTGAATAGCATCTTTAAGAGAAAAAGTGTTTCATTAGTATTATTTTTTTCTTTAGAGTGTTCAGGCTTTTCCAGCCTGAATCAGCATCTCCATCTTACAGTGAATTTTATCTATATACCTATATCCATACATAATTTAAGCTGCAAAAGGATGCATGTACTCCACATGATGCAACCGATGCTTACAGCATATCAATGACTAGAAGATACAGAGCAGCCTCCTGACCAGAGGTGCTCCACATCCTCATTCTTTCTCTTTCATGAGCTCTGTGGAGACTTCTCTTCTCACTTCTCTTCTCTTTAATCTCCATCCAGAAAGCAGACGGGGCAAACAAAATGAGATTATTCTGCTTTAACATAGAGACCACTGTATCGACTATTTGTTGGTGAAACAGGAAATCAAAGGAAACTTCTGGTGGGCACAGCTATGCCTGATGTGGTGCTCATGAATAAAGTGCATTCAGTGCTCTGCTACATGAAAGTCTGTAGGATTTCTCCCGAGAAGACATTTCATGGGGATTAGTGTAATTATTCATGGAAGGCTGTTGAAGTGCACCAAGGTACCAAACAGGCAGCAAATGATGGAGAGGTCGCTGCCCTGGTCGGCCTCCGCTCCAGCAGCACAGCAGCTGCGGTGCGATGCAAATGCAGCCAAGCTGGAGACCTGGTCCTGCACGAGGTTACTGCTTTGAAAGCAGGAATTACCAGCACAAGGGGTTCAGACAGTAAAGAGGTAGAAATGGCAAAGGTGTTGCATTAGACAAGTGGAAGAAACCTGAAGGAAAGAAAGAAATGTCAGACACAAAGAGGGAGAATGAAAGGCTAAAATGAAAAGCCAGACAGACTGTACAGGAGAAATTGCAGTCCTGTGAAAATAGAAACTGAACAGCGGGTTGTTATGTGGGGGCAATGGACTGGCCACCAGGGAGTAGAAAACTCACGGGACAAATTATTCCATCTTTTTTTAAATTAAACATTTCTGCTACAGCTCCTCAAACAATCTGTCCTCCCTTATGAATCTCTGGGTGCTGGCTGGTTACCTGGTCAGGGATGTGCTGGTGATCAGGGTCTAATAACTGCGCCTCACCAAGGGCCCTGCTCAAAGCACTGAACATCTGGTCGGGGTAAGTCTTACAAAAAGATTTCTTCTTAAGTTTTATGGCAGAAACATCAACTCTGAGCTGGGCACAGCTTTGCATTGGTTAATACAGTCACCAGAGATGATGTAGAATGAGTCTTATCAAAGGGACATAATTAGTAGGGATACCCAAAATTACCTGATGAATTTAGGTGTTTTCTGAATTTTCATGCTGAACCGAGTCCATCCTCCACCCCAAGCCATCGATGCTGTGGATGTTGCATTGTTTGTCCTCCTGGAAGGGTTTTGTGCTTGGGGCATCTAATCCTTATCCTGCTGTTTGGAGGATAAAAGCAGAGCCTTGGTGAGCAGAATTATCTTAATGGGTTCAGAGTCCACAAGTGGTTTGTGGAAAATCCAAAGTTCCTTTCTTCTCTCTCGTAGAGAGGACTTTGACGGATTATTGGAAGAATGAGCAAAACAAACTTGGATAACAGAATGAGGAGGAGTGTGAAGTGAGCAGTAGGAAACCTATCAGATGGCTGAGGGAAGAAGGCGAACAGGGGAGATAAAGGGCAAAGCACCTATTTAGCTGTGTACAATTATTTCCTCGCTTCAGGAACAGGACTTGGTCTATTTATCTGCAAAAGCAATTCAGAGAAACATCGTTATTGCAACACTCTTCATAGAAAAGAAAATAATTGGAGGAGATAATTTTTTACCTGGAGGAGAACGAGGTTCGGGGGCCCGCGCAGCAGCGGCCGGTGCGTCGGGCTGCGGGGGCTGCGGGGCTGCAGGAACAGCCCCCGAGGCGGTGGGTGCTGCTGGGCAACAAAGGCTGATAACGCTGCTGCTGATAACGCTGCTGATAACGCCAGTGCCCCGCGGCTCAGCTGGGCTGCGGGCAGGTGACCCGGGGGTGGTGGGGTAGGGTCTGAAGGGGGGTGTTTGTTACTCGTGCAGCCGAGGGATCGGATGGGTTAAGGCAAGTGATAGAATCGTGGGAAATAAATGACAAACTGCCGTGGGAATGAGGAGGGGAAAAAGGCAGGTTCCAAAGGCGTGCGGAGACCAGCGGAACCCGTGGCAGGGCTGCTGCTTTAATCAGCCGAGACTGGAGGGACCCACGCGTTGCCCGGTTGGTGCCGGAGAGCCGGGGAGCAGCGTGTGAACAGCAGTCCCCGAGTAATTAGGAGCAAGAACAAAAGCTGACACCGCGAGGGAGCCGAGTGTGATGATTGAGTGATCCCTTGGCTGATCTCTCGCTTACAAAGACAAAACAGCCCGGGCGGCACGTTCGGGGCAAAGCCCCTGGGCAGGATGGGACGGGGCGAGGTGCGGGAGCCCGGTGCGGACACCGCAGCCTCCCCGCGCCGGACCCGCGGAGCCAGCGGGCTGTTTGCCCATCCACCCCCATCCCCCCCGGCATCCCTGCTCGCACCGGCATCCTCACCCGCACCCTGCCACCGCACCAGCGTGACCGGGGGAGCTGACCCCGCCTCGCGGCACCAGCAGACAGGCTCTGCCAGGCCCCTCCCCACCCCACGGCAAAGAGCCGGGGTCATCCCCTCGGGTGGGTCTCGCCGCTGACTTGGGGATTTTCCAGAACGGTCTCATTTCATCTCAAATAGCATCACTTCATTGCCCTGTCATTACTGCCTGCAAAAATTGGATCCGGACGAGCTCAGGGTGACACTGAAGACCCGCTTGGTGCAGACAGATGCAGAGATAATATACTGCCGTAGGTCCTTCAAAGGAGCAGCACTCTAAAGGAGATTTCTCTGGTGAAAAATCGACCCCACTCCATTGAAATGCAGCTATGAGCTAGTGGCATGTTTTTCTACATAATGTGTCCCCAAAATTATCTGCAAGAGCACGTGGCTGAGTGTGTGATTTGCTTCTAGATGCACATTTTTGGTCACGCATGTAGCAGCAATTAGTTGCCTGCATCTTTGTCTTAAGTCCCTCTCTTCCCCTTCTTGGTTTGTTACTCGGGTCCTGGGTAGCTCATCCAGGCGCTGTTTTTCCTGTAGGTTTGGGCTCCTCAGCAAGTGTTGGGCATACCTGCCACTCTGCTCACTGATGCTGCTTGTGGGGAAGGCACAGATGATGGCAGCTTCATGCAAGGAAGCCACTGGTTGGCACTGGGAGAGAAGCTCAGAAAGCTTGATGAATGTGAGAATGAGAAGATGTCAAATCCTGCCATCCCATCTGAAAGGACAGTCACAACCTCATCAACAGAGCATCACTGGTCTGTACTCCAACCTGGAGAGCACTGGCAATGGGGATGGCAGAGGTGGTGCCCTGGGAAGCAGACTGGGTGCAGAGTTTCAAAGGTACTTAGATGTTGTCAAAAATCAGAATCACAGAATCATGGGTTAGGTGGGAAGGGACTTTTAAAGCTCATTGAGTCCAGCCCCCTGCAGGGAGCAGGGCCATCTGCAACTAGAGCAGGGTGCTCAGAGCCCCGGCCAACCTCCCCTGCAATGGTGC